>CM061748.1:153896011-154426013 GCA_030979885.1 Lolium multiflorum
TGGTTTCTGAAATCGAAATGTTGGATTGTGTTTGCAAAGACAAAGCAATCTTCGGTAGCTTGCCAGTATGTTTTCATTTTTTCTCACACTTAGTTTGCTTTATATCAATTCAATATATCTCACACACTCATCCTTCAACCATTGTTGTTTTTCTTCTCTTATTCATGTAGACGAAAGAGATTGCAAGGACCCCTTTTGGAAACTTAATTAATCATTGTCAAACCATTGAGCGTAATTCAAATGAAGACCTTCTTCAGTTTGTCTTGTCAATAACACCCTTGGAGTCGCATGAAGTGGTATGTATTTTTAAGATGATTACAAATTGTTCTGACTCCCTTTTTTGTACATGTAAATTTTATAAATCTGTTATAGCACCATAGGTTACTAAGTCTGTTTTTCAATAGTCCTTTTTTATACTAGTTGCATATTTTTTATTAATGTGTCTTTTTTTATTTTGTTTTTTGTTCATGAAGGTTAAGGCACAAGTCCCTTTGATTATTAGCAAAATGCAGAAAGACAAAATGGACTCCATACAACCTGTTCTTGTCCAGAATGTGATGAGTTTACTTAGTATGACTTCAGGTTCTTCATCTATGTCGTATACTGATGAGAAGTGTAAAGATCAGACTGCATCTGCTGTTTTCAAAGTACCTTCTCATGGTTCTAGTGCTTGCCAAACTCAACCTGTTCAGATTTCTGATGTTGCGACTATGCCTGATGTTGACTGTGAAATGGATGAACATGTCTGCAATGATGGTTGCCTGTTACCAGTTCCTAGTGATGATATCCTTGACAAATGGACTGAAGAAGTCATAAAAGATGGACAGGTTCCTGATATCAACTCAATTATTTGTGTTATGGAATCTCTTCATAACCCAAGTAGTCTAGGTCTGCCTCCTTCTAATATTGATTTATTGGAGCTGATGGCCCCGGACAAGCCTGACTTCAGTCAGTTTTATGAGTGTACATCATCAGGCGTCGATATGCTTCAGTATGTTATAGATCAAGCTGCTGAAGAGAGGAAAGCTATGGCGGCAAGAGAAATTCAATCACCTGGGCAGTTTGAAAAAGTTGACTTCTCTGTTGAGCTGGACAGTGTCACCAGTTTCAGTACATTCAATTCCTCAGGGTCCCCTCGCAAGCAAATATTATCCTCCAACAAAAGGTCTACAATCATTTCAAGCAAGGATTTTGTTTCTGAATCTTCTTGCTTGATAAAGAGGCCAAGGATGTTTGAACTTAACAAACAACCTGTAGTTCAGATCTTGGATCCTGATGGTATAGATAATACAAAGGAAACTCGTTTGAACGATGGAGATACATCCTTTATGTCTCCCAGCAACAGTACCAAGGCGCACACTCATGTTGAAGCTTATGAGACCTCATATTCATGGGATGAAAGTGAATTTGACAGGGAGTTACTAAGGACAACGCTTCTAGCAGAGGCTGAGCATGAATCGAAGCAACGATCGACTCAGTTTGCAACTCATGGAAACCAAGCATTCAATGTGACAGAGATCAGCCCTAACAAGGTCATCTCAGTATTCACTTCTACACTGGTCGAACAAGATGTTTTCAAGGACATTGTGCACAGGGTCCCCAAAACTGCAAAATCAAAGACGTAAGTTGATCTCCCATTGCTCTATTTTTTTTTCATTTTCTCGGCAGTACATTTGTTGTTCGTGAAATTATGAAAAGGTTGATAAACAAATGTGCACAGAGTCTGATAAACATGTTTTGGGAGAGCGGTTGATAACTTTCAAGAATTCGATCTGGTCAGGGGTGTTTTTTGGGGAGGGTGTTTTTTTTCGGAGGGGTGTTGATAAGTTTATGTTTTCTTACAGCTTTGATAGGCGACTGGGTTGATAAATTCATGTTGTTGCACTTGATAAATAACTGGTCGGGTGTTGATACATAACTGGTTATGTGGTTGATAAATACACTTGTTTTTACATACGACTGGGTTGATAATTATAAAAGACGGAAGTGTTCACTGTTTAATTCTGATTCCTTATTTTAGTACAGGGGGTTGATAAATACATAAATGGCCAGGGGGTTTATAAATACACTTGTCTTAGCATCAAGGGAACCTTTTTTGACATATAATCCACTCTTTTTTTGTGTGTTTGTGTTCACTATTTTAATTCTTTTTTTTGTTTTCATTTATGTTGTTTTTTGCTAGTGTCAATATTGTGCGGATGGGTAGTACTTGCGCTGAGCACCGTGTTTTTGCGCTTAGCATGCAAGTGTATGGTAATGTGAACAAATACGTCATCAATATGTTGGGCAAAGCTGTCATTGTTGAGGATACAGAGAAGAGAAACCTTAATCTTTTGCCCGAAGGCCATTGGAAAATATATTTTATCGAATGTGATGAAGCTGTAAGCTTCTTTTCTTTTTTCATCCTTTTCTATTCTTTTTGTCTATATGCTGCTGATACATATAGGTTCGAGTGTTTTTGATAAACCTGCATTAATGTTTCATTATTACTATGTAGGCTTTGTTTGCAAAGCTTTATGAGAATCCTGGAACTCTGTCGAGAATAATATCCCATGACATGATTGGTTTTAAGATTGATTCAATGGATCTGGTATGTTTTTAAAGTTATATGTTTGAATCATTGGTTTTCTAACCCTCTTTTATTTTTCTATTTTTTGTATTATGCTTTTCACTAGCCTCTATGTGTTCTCGCACTTTTTAATCCCACTTTTTGTTATTCTTTTTTTTATTTGTAGGTGCATGTGCCATTGCATACTTCTGGATTCTACTACCTTCTTCTTATCAACTTTCGGTTAAAGTTGTTTGAAGTGTTATACCCTAACACAAAATTCAGGTTTGTGTCTGATCATGCTGAAGTTGCAATAAAGAACTTCAAAATGGCATTCAAGTTATCATACAAGCACTCGTTGGTCAAAGTTGATGATATGCAAACAATTTACAGGAGTGTATGTTCTTCAGACAGAGAGTATGTGACAAGTTCTCTATTTATTTTTGTTTGTCTTGTATATTTTTTATCAAGATTTGTGCTGTGTTTTATTTCTGTTTTTTGTATATAAGAAAACGTGCAGCCTGCAGTTGTTGTTTTATATATGTGTTTACCATTGCTAGTGTTAATAAGTTATCAGTCTAGTAATTATGTTTTTTACCAGATGTTTTTGTTTTTGTTTTGCACGTGGTGGAGTGTAATGATAATAAGTTATCAGGCCATTCATTATATAGTTACCAGTGGTTGGTGGGGCTAGTTATGAGTCTGTACATGGTTTTTTCCCTCACAGCAGATGTTTTTTTTGAGTGTTCATAATTTATGATGTTTAATAATGGTTTATGTAGTTAACAGGTCTTTTGTTTCTTTTTCTTATATATCCTAATGCCAAACAAACTCAATTTTCTTTTTCCTACTGTAACTTTATCCTTTTTGTTATGTTTTTTTCCAGTTCTGATAGTGGTGTGTTTGTCATGGAACTAATAAGGAATCAGAAGGGAGGAAACAAACTCTGTTTCGAACCAGTATGTATTCTTTTTATTAATTATTTTATCATATGTGTTTTTCATTTCCTCCCTTTTGTTTTTGTTACCGATGAATGAAATATATTTTTAAAATGTATAGTTAATATATATCGTATTTTTTCTGTTATAGAACCATGCAAAACCACTGCGAGAGAGCCTCACCTACTATATGGTTGCCCACCGCCCTATGGGGTGGGCCCCTCGAGCGTCCCCCGACTCTGCCCCTTCGCCTATATATTCTCTCCGTCGCGAAAACCCTATTACCGAGAGCCACGATACGAGAAAAGTTACTGTGACGCCACCGCCGCCAATCCCATCTCGGGGGATTTAGGAGATCGGCACCGGAGAGGGGAATCATCACCGAGGGCTCTACATCACCATGCCCGCCTCCGGACTGATGCGTGAGTAGTTCATCCTTGGACTATGGGTCCATAGCAGTAGCTAGATGGTTGTCTTCTCCTCTTGTGCTATCATGTTTAGATCTTCTGAGCTGCCTATCATGATCAAGATCGTCTATTTGTAATGCTACATGTTGCGTTTGTTGGGATCCGATGAATATTGAATACTATGTCAAGTTGATTAATTGATCTATCATATATGTGTTGTTTATGTTCTTGCATGCTCTCCGTTGCTAGTAGAGGCTCTGGCCAAGTTGATACTTGTAACTCCAAGAGGGAGTATTTATGCTCGATAGTGGGTTCATGCCTCCATTGAATCTGGGACAGTGACAGAAAGTTCTAAGGTTGTGGATGTGTTGTTGCCACTAGGGATAAAACATCAATGCTTTGTCTAAGGATATTTGTGTTGATTACATTACGCATTTAATGCAATTGTCTGTTGTTTGCAACTTAATACTGGAAGGGGTGTGGATACTAACCCGAAGGTGGACTTTTTAGGCATAGATGCATGCTGGATAGCGGTCTATGTTATTTGTCGTAATGCCCTAATTAAATCTCATAGTAGTCATCATGATATCTATATGCATCTCTATTTGTCAATTGCCCAACTGTAATTTGTTCACCCAACATGCTATTTATCTTATTGGAGAGACACCACTAGTGAACTGTGGACCCCGGTCCATTCTTTTACATCTGAAATACAATCTACTGCAATCTCTGTTCTCTGTTGTTCATCGCAAACAAACATCATTCTCCACACCATACGTTTAATCATTTGTTTTCAGCAAGCCGGTGAGATTGACAACCAAGTTGGGGCAAAGTATTTTGATTGTGTTGTGCAGGTTCCACGTTGGCGCCGGAATCCCTGGTGTTGCGCCGCACTACACTCCTTCACCAACAACCTTCACGTGGCCTTCATCTCCTACTGGTTCGATAACCTTGGTTTCTTACTGAGGGAAACTTGCTGTACGCATCACACCTTCCTCTTGGGGTTCCCAACGGACGTGTGCTCCACACGCCATCAGCAACCAAGGAGCTCTTGATAACATATGATAAGGGTTGAACCCTAGGGGAGGCCCGATCTTCACGGATTTGAGGACGGGGGTGAGAAACACGAAGAACACGGGTGGAAAGCGGAGGGGATCGGAGATACAAACGCAAAACACAGACACAACCGGTGGTTCTTTGTTAGCCCGATACACCAACCCAATAGAATTGCAAGGCAAAGACCCACAAGGAGTAGAATCCCTCACAAAAGATTGGCAAGAAATTGGTAGAGTTCCAAAGAGGAAAGAATGCAAATAGATAGAATTGCAAAAAGCAAAAGATCCACAAACACTAGAATTCCTAGAATGGAAGAGACTAATTCCTCAGAAGATTAGTGATAAACTCCATAGATTCAGATCTGGAGGGGTTTCCCATAGGGAGGAGCAAAGCTCATGTCTAATCTCAAAACAAGTCTAACCCTAGATCTAAGCCAACAAGGATATTTATAGTAGGAGGGTCGAAGGGGTAAGTCAAAGCTGCAAACAGGCAGTTTCGTGCTGAAACGCGTACATGCGGAAGTTCCGGCCTCTGGGGGCGCAAGTTCCGTTCGGGGCGGAAGTTCCGTTCCTAAGGGGAGGAAGTTCCGGTCGGGGCGGTACTTCCGGCCAACTTGGGGTTCCGAAAACGACCTCCTTGCTTGCAGTAACATCCTGGGGCGTTTTGGCGCATTTCCGGAACTGGGGCGGAACTGGGGCGGAACTTGGGCGGTAGTACCGGCAGGTGGAAGTTCCGGTCGTTGAGGGCAGAAGTTCCGGCCGCGGCTCCTTCAGCTCGAGCATCTTCAGTCTTGGAAAACATCTGGGAGGAAGTTCCGGTCGTGTCGGGCGGAAGTTCCGGTGGGAGCAGTTGTGCTTCTTCAGCGTTTCCTTCAGTCCTGGGAGGCATCTGGGCGGAAGTTCCGGCCATGGGGGGCGGAAGTTCCGGCTTGAGCGCTGTTGCATCTTCTTCATCTTCTTCTTTTTCTCTTTCTCCACTGGCTTGGTCCACGCGGCTTGTATCTTGTTCGATGTACCTGATTGAACACAAGGTATTCGCATGAAGTAGCATGCCATCCAATGAGGTATCAGATGTATATGTGGAAAGGAGCGAATTGACCTATTGGTGTATGGCTTTGGCCCGAGCTCGTGTCATTGGGCCATGAGGAGGGCTTGTCGGTCTTGAGGAGGAGGTGTCCAAAAGCCACCCCGTATCACGGTCCTTCCTCGTGTGGCCACACATCTATCTCAACATGCGCATCTCCGCCACACCTAACTGTTGAACATGCCGCCTTTTAGTCGGCCAGCACTCAGCGCCATAAAATATTGCGGGTCAAACCGTCGTCCTATAGAATTTTCCTTTTAGCTTTTGTGGAACTCTCTTATCACAAAGAATGCCAGAAGCTTGGCACCACTTCATCCATCCGGCTTTGATCCGATGGTTCACATCTTCATCAATATCCCCATCCTTGGGCATGATTGACCCCAAGTATTGAAAGGTGTCCTTCAGAGGCACCACCTGCCCATCCAGGCTAACCTCCTCCTCCTCCTCGTGCCTAGTAGTACTAAAACCGCACATCATGTACTCAATTTTAGTTCTACTAAGTGTAAAGCCTTTCGATTCCAAGGTTTGTCTCCATATTTCTAACTTCCTATTGACCCCCGTTCGACTATCATCGATTAGGACCACATCATCTGCAAAGAGCATACACCATGGGATATCTCCTTGTATATCCCTTGTGACCTCATCATCACCAAATCAAATAGATAAGGGCTCAAAGCTGACCCCTGGTGTAGTCCTATTTTAATCGGGAAGTCATCGGTATCGCCATCTCTTGCTCGACCACTTGTCACATCATTATCGTACATGTCCTTGATGAGGTTAATGTACTTTGCTGGGACTTTGTGTTTCTCCAAGGCCCACCACATGACGTGTCGCGGTATCTTATCGTATGCCTTCTCCAAGTCAATGAACACCATATGTAGGTCCTTCTTTTGCTCCTTGTATCTCTCCATGAGTTGTCATACCAAGAAGATGGCTTCCATGGTCGACCTCCCAGGCATGAAACCAAACTGATTTTTGGTCACGCTTGTCATTCGTCTTAAACGGTGCTCAATGACTCTCTCCCATAGCTTCATTGTATGGCTCATAAGCTTAATTCCACGGTAGTTAGTACAACTCTGAACATCCCCTTTGTTCTTGAAGATTGGTTATATACTGCGTCTCCATTCTTCTGGCATCTTGTTTGCCCGAAAAATGGAGTTGAAGAGCTTAGTTAGCCATACAATTGCTATGTCTCCGAGACCTCTCCACCCCTCAATGGGGATACAATCAGGGCCCATTGCCTTGCCTCCCTTCATCCTTTTCAATGCCTCCTTGACCTCAGAATCCTGGATTTGCCGCACAAAACGCCTACTGGTATCATCAAAGGATTTGTCCAGTTCAATGGTAGATCTCTTAGTCTCCCCATTGAACAGACCGTCGAAGTACTCCCGCCATCTATGCTTAATATCCTTGTCCTTCACCAGGAGCTAGTCTGCCCCGTCCTTGATGCATTTGACTTGTTCAACATCCCTCGTCTTCCTCGCTCGGATCTTGGCCATCCTATAGATGTCCTTTTCGCCTTCCTTTGTACCTAACCGCTGGTAGAGGTCCTTATACGCCTAACCCCTTGCTTCACTCACAGCTCGCATTGCGGCCTTCTTTGCCATCTTGTACTTCTCCATGTTGTCTGCACTCCTATCCAGGTATAGGTGTCTGAAACAATTCTTCTTCTCCTTAATAGCCTTCTAGACATCAGTGTTCCACCACCAGGTATCCCTAACTTCGCTTCTACTTCCTCTCGACACTCCAAACTCCTCTGAGGCCACCTTACGAATACAGGTCGCCATCTTCATCCACATATTGTCCGCATCACCTCCTTCCTCCCAAGGGCCCTCCTTAATGACCCTCTCCTTGAACGTCTGGGCTACCTCCCCTTGAGCTTCCTCCACTTCGTTCTAGCAATTTTCGCACGCTTATCCCGCTGGACACAAAGTCGAAAGCGGAAGTCAGCCACCACAACCTTATGCTGATGGACAACACTCTCTCCAGGTATCACCTTACAATCTAGGCACGCACTCCTGTCTTCTCTCCTTGAGAGGATGAAGTCAACCTGGCTACTGTGGTGGCCAATACTAAAAGTCACTAGATGTGATTCTCTCTTTTTAAAGAGGGTGTTAGCTACGATCATGTCGTACACTAAAGAAAATCTTAGGACATCTTCCCCTTCTTGATTCCAGATTCCATAGCCACAGCCCCCATGCACCCCTTCAAAACATATGTTAGATGTGCCCACGTGGCCATTAAGGTCTCCTATGAAGAGCTTTTCGCCACTAGGTACACCCCTAACCAAGTCCTCTAGGTCTTCCCGGAACTCCCTCTTGGTGTTCTCATTGTGGCCTATTTGCGGGACATAAGCGCTAATAACATTTAGAACTAAGTCCCTAACTACCAGCTTGACGAAACATCTGACCGAAGGAAAAAAAGAAACTTCGTTCTTTTTAAATATAGTAGTAGAGATAGAGATAAAGATAGAGAAAAGCAGAGAAATATGAATATTTTACAGTGTGAGAGATATCTAAGGAAAACTCGCTGAAAGGGGTTATTAAGTTTGCCAACCTGCCTTTAGGTGCTGCTACAGCTGCTCTAACACCTTTATTAGAGGTAAAAGAGAAAAAGAAGTGGAGCATGGAGCGCTTGGTGGCACCCCATACCAATTGCAAGTGGGTACACTACTCTCCTCCACTTCATTATCTATGACGTTTTTTAATGGTAAGAAGAAGGGTAAGGGTGAACACATGTCTACCTCTTTCCGAAAGGTGTTTCATTTTGCCAAGAAAAATTTAGCAAGTTTCATTTTCCCAAGAAAAGTTTACCTGAATGGATTATATTTATAGACCCATGATAAATATTTAATGAATGGCACATGCCCATACTTTGTGTTATTTAGTATGGCAAAATGTTTGTTCCTAATAATTATATGCGCTCATTTTTTCGCGAAAACGTAGAAGCCTTGCGTTTCGATGCATTGATAGAAAAAAGGTTATATGTACAAATCCAAGAAAGGACCTATACCACGCCGTACAACTCAACCCAAGAAAGCTAATCTAAGGGAGTAGTTGGCGAAGACCCCGAGCCCCCGCATCGGCCCACTACCGCGCCTCGGCCCTGATGTCCTCGAATAGGGAAGCCACCGAGGGACACACATTATCGAAGACTGCATCGTTTCTATGCTTCCATATTCCCCATGCAGTGAGCATGATCAGTAACGAGGTACCTTTGCGCAACTGGCGAGGGGCGGTCTGCACCACCGGCGACCATCACTCCGCGAAGTCACCCTCAACCGTGGATGGCCCTGAGGTGGATCGAATCCACGACAGGACCTCATACCAGATAGTCCTGGAGAAGGGACAACCGGTAAGAATGTGTGCCATAGTCTCCTCGGACTGGTCGCACAACGGGCATCTCGCAGCGTGTGGTAAACCACGACACGCAAGCCGCTCGCTCGTCCAACATCTACCGAGGCAGGCCAACCATATGAAGAACTTCACCCGAGGCGGCGCCCAGGATTTCCAGTTCAGCTCCCACGATCCTGAAGTGACCGCCCCCTGGAAGAGGGTGTCATAGCAGGACCAGGAAGAGTACTGAGAGTCCGTCGTCCAGCGCCAAATCATCTTGTCCGGCTCCGTCGATAGTTGAGCGCCCCCGAGTCTGCTCCACAGTTGGACATATTGCCAGAGCGCCAAAGCACTAAGCGCACCAACCATGTCAGAGATCCAACTGCGCTCCACCAGGGCCTGCTGCATGGTACGCTGCCTCCTACGGCACTTGGGGATTAGCGCATAAACTTCTGGCGCTATCTCCCTGATGGATTGACCATCCATCCACCTATCCTCCCAAAACAGGGTGGACGTCCCGTCGCCTACCACCATGTAGGTGGAGGCAGCAAAGATATCAAGCTCCGCCTTGGAGAACTGCATATCATTATATGCACTCATTATCTTTCATGCACATGGGTTGAACAAAATATGAACAAAAGTGCAACATCTGCAGACTGGGAAAATTAGCAGCTACTGAAAAATGTCCCTTTTAAAACACCAGGGCAGGCAATGTATGAGTGCACATATATACATGAATTCTTACTGAATCTTTCTTGGCCTTTTCTGAATTGATAGTGTGTTCATTTATACTCGATTTAGTGTTGTCTCACTTCAGAAAGCTGAAGACGCCGCGTCAACAAACATGATCTGGATGCTTACTGAATCCTTCTTGGCCCTTTCTGAATTGATAGTGTGTTTATTTATACTCCATTTAGTGTTTTCGTAGTTCAGAAAGCTGAAGACGCCGTCAACAAACATGACCTGGATGGACCTTTTGTTATTGGTTGTCAAGATTCAAATGCTAATGCCTTACTTCCCTAAAAAATTATTCCTAGAAAAAGAACATAGCCAAGGAGTTGTGCAGTACATATGATAGTACTAGGAATAGTTACCTTCAGGTTGATTGAGAAACCAGATGTATAGGGCCATAAATATTCTAATGGTGATTGCAGTGTTTGTAATTTAAATATACATCCATTCAAAAGGAATGTATTGTGGATGCAAAGGTAGTCTCATGAATTTGTTTATTCAAGCACATTCATTTTATTATAGTTGGGTATTCAGCGTCCTCTGTACGTTATAAGTTTGAGATGGAACTCCACCAAGTTAATACTGATTCGGTCTCCTACATATGCATTTAACTATCATTCTTATACCCACTCCTCATGACTTTACATCAGTGTTTTACAGTATTTCATAGTCAAGTGCGGGGACGGTCTAGCAGGATTTGGGATAAGTGATGTCTTTGTTGATTATCTTGTAGTTTACAGTTATTCATTATGTTTCCCGATATGGTGATGGTTTGGTGTCTGCAGCGATAATGTCAGTTTATGGTTGTGGGGTGCGCAGCTCAATCTTCTAACAAGCACGGCAGCCTATGCAAGAGCTTGTGAGGTGTGCGTGATGCAAAGTGGATGCCTCCTACGGCGATGAGATAGGTTGCAATGCCGTTGCAAGAATCACCACACGGGTGCCCCATTTTTTACTCCTAGATGCTTACATACATGCTTGCACACATTTAATATTATTGTATTCTTACTTTCCAGCCAAGTTCTTCGTTGATAATTGATGCGCGTAGATGTACACGTCCGTTGGGAACCCCAAGAGAAAGGTATGATGCGCACAGTGGCAAGTTTTCCCTCAGAAAGAAACCAAGGTTTAATCGAACCAGGAGGAGCCAAGAAGCACGTTGAAGGTTGATGGTGGCGAAATGTGATGCGGCGCAACACCAGGGATTCCGGCGCCAACGTGGAACCTGCACAACACAACCAAAGTACTTTGCCCCAACGAAACAGTGAGGTTGTCAATCTCACCGGCTGTAACAAAGGATTAACCGTATTGTGTGGAAGATGATTGTTTGCGAAGAAAACAGTAAAGAACAATTGCAGTAGATTGTATGCGATGTAAAGAATAGGACCGGGGTCCACAGTTAACTGGAGGTGTCTCTCCCATAAGATAATTAGCATGTTGGGTGAACAAATTACAGTCGGGCAATTGACAAATAGAGAGGGCATAACAATGCACATACATGACATGATAAATATAGTGAGATTTAATTGGGCATTACGACAAAGTACATAGACCGCCATCCAGCATGCATCTATGCCTAAAAAGTCCACCTTCAGGTTATCATCCGAACACCTTCCAGTATTAAGTTGCAAGAAACAGACAATTCCATTAAGTATGGTGCGTAATGTAATCAACAACTACATCCTTAGACATAGCATCAATGTTTTATCCCTAGTGGCAACATCACATCCACAACCTTAGAACTTTCTGTCACTGTCCCAGATTTAATGGAGGCATGAACCCACTATCGAGCATAAATACTCCCTCTTGGAGTTAAGAGTAAAAACTTGGCCAGAGCCTCTACTAATAACGGAGAGCATGCAAGATCATAAACAACACATAGGTAATAAATTGATAATCACGATAACATAGTATTCTCTATCCATCGGATCCCGACAAACACAACATATAGTATTACAGATAGATGATCTTGATCATGTTAGGCAGCTCACAAGATCCAACAATGAAGCACAATTAGGAGAAGACGACCATCTAGCTACTGCTATGGACCCATAGTCCAGGGTGAACTACTCACTCATCACTCCGGAGGCGATCATGGCGATGAAGAGTCCTCCGGGATGATTCCCTCTCCGGCAGGGTGCCGGAGGCGATCTCCTGAATCCCCCGAGATGGGATTGGCGGCGGCGTCTCGGAAGGTTTTCCGTATCGTGGCTCTCACAGGGTTTCGCGACGAAGACTTTAAGTAGGCGGAAGGGCAACGCGGGGGCCACACGAGGGCCCCACACGCTAGGCCGGCGCGGCCAGGGCCGGCCGCGCCGCCTAGTGTGGCGGCGCCTCGTGGCCCCACTTCCTTCCCCCCGGTCTTGGAAGCTTCGTGCAAAAATAGGACCCGGGCGTTGATTTCGTCCAATTCCGAGAATATTTCCTTACTAGGATTTCTGAAACCAAAAACAGCAGAAAACAAGAACGGCTCTTCGGCATCTCGTTAATAGGTTAGTGCCGGAAAATGCATAAATACGACATATAATGTGTATAAAACATGTAGATATCATCAATAATGTAGCATGGAACATAAGAAATTATCGATACGTCGGAGACGTATCAGCATCCCTGCTTAGTTCTGCTCGTCCCGAGCAGGCAAACGATAACAAGGATAATTTCTGGAGTGACATGCCATCATAACCTTGATCATACTATTGTAAGCATATGTAATGAATGCGGCGATCAAAACAATGGTAATGATATGAGTAAACTAATGAATCATGAAGCAAAGACTTTTCATGAATAGTACTTCAAGACAAGCATCAATAAGTCTTGCATAAGAGTTAACTCATAAGGCAATAAATCAAAGTAAAGGTATTGAAGCAACACAAAGGAAGATTAAGTTTCAGCGGTTGCTTTCGACTTATAACATGTATATCTCATGGATAGTGTCAATGTAAAGTAATATAACAAGTGCAATATGCAAGTATGTAGGAATCAATGCACAGTTCACACAAGTGTTTGCTTCTTGAGGTGGAGAGAGATAGGTGAACTGACTCAACATAAAAGTAAAAGAAAAGGTCCTTCAAAGAGGAAAGCATCGATTGCTATATTTGTGCTAGAGCTTTTATTTTGAAAACATGAAACAATTTTGTCAACGGTAGTAATAAAGCATATGAGTTATGTAAATTATATCTTACAAGTTGCAAGCCTCATGCATAGTGTACTAATAGTGCCCGCACCTTGTCCTAATCAGCTTGGGTTAACACTGATCATCATTGCATAACATATGTTTCAACCAAGTGTCACAAAGGGGTACCTCTATGCCGCCTGTACAAGGGTCTAAGGAGAAAGTTCGCATTGGATTTCTCGCTTTTGATCATTCTTCAACTTAGACACCCATACCGGGACAACAGATAATGGACTCCTCTTTTAATGCTTAAGCATTCAACAAAAGTTCATATTCTCATAAGAGATTGAGGTTTTATGTCCAAACTGAAACTTCCACCATGATTCATGGCTTTAGTTAGCGGCCCAATGTTCTTCTCTAACAGTATGCATACTCAAACCATTTGATTGTGAAAACCACCCTTACTTCAGACAAGACGAACATGCATAGCAACTCACATGATATTCAACAAAGGTAAAAGAGTTGATGGCGTCCCCATGGTTACCGCACAACAAGCAACTTAATAAGAGATAAAGTGCATAAGTACATATTCAATACCACAATAGTTTTTAAGGCTATTTTGTCCCAAGAGCTATATATTGCAAAGGCGAATGATGGAATTTTAAAGGTAGCACTCAAGCAATTTACTTTGGAATGGCGGAAAATACCATGTAGTAGGTAGGTATGGTGGACACAAATGGCATAGTGGTTGGCTCAAGTATTTGGATGCATGAGAAGTATTCCCTCTCGATACAAGGTTTAGGCTAGCAAGGTTATTTGAAGCAAACTCAAGGATGAACCTGTACAACAAAACTCACATAAAAGACATATTGTAAACATTATAAGACTCTACACCGTCTTCCTTGTTGTTCAAAACTCAATACTAGAAATTATCTAGACCTTAGAGAGACCAAATATGCAAACCAAATTTTAGCAAGCTCTATGTATTTCTTCATTAATGGGTGCAAAGTATATGATGCAAGAGCTTAAACATGAGCACAACAATTGCCAAGTATCACATTATCCAAGACATTTTAGAATTACTACATGTAGCATTTCCGATTCCAACCATATAACAATTTAACAAAGAAGATTCAACCTTCGCCTTGAATATTATGAGTAAAGCCTAAGGACATATTTGTCCATATGCAACAGCGGAGCGTGTCTCTCCCACAAGTGAATGCTAGGATCCATTTTATTCAAACAAAAACAAAAACAAAACAAACCGACGCTCCAAGCAAAGTACATAAGATGTGACTGAATAAAAATATAGTTTCAGGGGAGGAACCTGATGATGTTGTCGATGAAGAAGGGGATGCCTTGGGCATCCCCTTAGACGCTTGAGTCTTCTTAAAATATGCAGGGGTGAACCACGGGGCATCCCCAAGCTTAGAGCTTTCACTCCTCTTGATCATAGTATATCATACTCCTCTCTTGACCCTTGAAAACTTCCTTCACACTAAACTTCAAGCAAACTCATTAGAGGGTTAGTGCATAATTAAAAATTCACATGTTCAGAGGTGACACAATCATTCTTAACACTTCTGGACATTTCACAAAGCTACTGAATATTAATGGATCAAAGAAATTCATCCAACATAGCAAAAACGGCAATGCGAAATAAAAGGCAGAATCTATCAAAAACAGAACAGTCCGTAAAGACGAACCAGAAAGGGGCACTAGACTTGCTCAAATGGAAAAACTCAAAACTAATGAAAGTTGCGTACATATCTGAGGATCACACACGTAAATTTGCAGATTTTTTTGATTTTTTTACAGAGACTTCTGCGCGAATTCGTGACAGACAGCAATGCTGTTTCTGCGCAGCAATCCAAATCTAGCATCAACTTTACTATAGAGACTCTACTTGGCACAAAAACATGATAAGGAGAGGTTGCTACGGTAGTAAACAACTTCCAAGACTCAAATATAAAACAAAGTACTGTAGTAAAAACATGGGTTGTCTCCCATAAGCGCTTTTCTTTAACGCCTTTCAGCTAGGCGCAGAAAGTGTAAATCAAGTATTATCAAGAGATGAAGCATCAACATTATTACCAGGGGTGTTAGGAGTTTTCTCAACAATGCATGTTATCTCGTCTATGTAAGTTTCAGAGGCTCCCTTTTCATTATTCTTAGGCTTGCTATTCTCATCAAACAAATTTTCTAGAGCTTCATGCATTCCTAGGAGCTTACAAGGTATTGTTGTCTTAACCTCCCCACCATCATTAATATCATTAGTGTACCTTACTCTCTCCATGTCCATCTTTTCAAGGATACTAACAAAATTGGTGTAAGAACCAAGCATTTTATATTTAGCAAAGACTTTTCTAGCCTCTCTTGCTACACCACCAAATTCTTTAAGAAGGGTTTCTAAAACAAAGTCTTTCTTTTCTCCTTCCTCCATATCACCAAGTGTGAGAAACATGTGTTGGATTATAGGATTGAGATTAACAAATTTAGTTTCCAACATGTGTACTAAAGAAGCAACAACAATTTCATAAGTAGGAGCAAGTTCTACCAAGTGTCTATCTTCAAAATCTTCAGTGCTAACATGAGTGAAACAATCTTCTATATTATCTCTTCCAATTATAGACCCTCGGCCTACCGGTATGTCTTTTAGAGTGTACTTAGGAGGAAACATGATGAAATAAACAAAAGGTAAATAAAGTAAATGCAAGTAGCTAATTTTTTTGAGTTTTTGATATAGAGAGCAAGACAGTAAATAAAGTAAAGCTAGCAACTAATTTTTTTGTGTTTTGTTTAAGTGCAGCAAACAAAGTAGTAAATAAAATAAAGCAAGACAAAAACAAAGTAAAGAGATTGGGAAGTGGAGACTCCCCTTGCGTGTCTTGATCTCCCGCAACGGCGAAAACAGTGCTTGATGCGCAGATGTACACGTCCGTTGGGAACCCCAAGAGGAAGGTATGATGCGCACAGTGGCAAGTTTTCCCTCAGAAAGAAACCAAGGTTTAATCGAACCAGGAGGAGCCAAGAAGCACGTTGAAGGTTGATGGTGGCGAAATGTGATGCGGCGCAACACCAGGGATTCCGGCGCCAACGTGGAACCTGCACAACACAACCAAAGTACTTTGCCCCAACGAAACAGTGAGGTTGTTAATCTCACCGGCTTGCTGTAACAAAGGATTAACCGTATTGTGTGGAAGATGATTGTTTGCGAAGAAAACAGTAAAGAACAATTGCAGTAGATTGTATGCGATGTAAAGAATAGGACCGGGTTCCACAGTTCACTAGAGGTGTCTCTCCCATAAGATAATTAGCATGTTGGGTGAACAAATTACAGTCGGGCAATTGACAAATAGAGACAGTATAACAATGCACATACATGACATGATAAATATAGTGAGATTTAATTGGGCATTACGACAAAGTACATAGACCGCCATCCAGCATGCATCTATGCCTAAAAAGTCCACCTTCAGGTTATCATCCGAACCCCTTCTAGTATTAAGTTGCAAGCAACAGACAATTGCATTAAGTATGGTGCGTAATGTAATCAACAACTACATCCTTAGACATAGCATCAATGTTTTATCCCTAGTGGCAACAAAGACATCCACAACTTTAGTCACTGTCCCAGATTTAATGGAGGCATGAACCCACTATCGAGCATAAATACTCCCTCTTGGAGTTAAGAGTAAAAACTTGGCCAGAGCCTCTACTAATAACGGAGATCATGCAAGATCATAAACAACACATAGGTAATAAATTGATAATCACCATAACATAGTATTCTCTATCCATTGGATCCCGACAAACACAACATATAGTATTACAGATAGATGATCTTGATCATGTTAGGCAGCTCACAAGATCCAACAATGAAGCACAATTAGGAGAAGACGACCATCTAGCTACTTCTATGGACCCATAGTCCAAGGGTGAACTACTCACTCATCACTCCGGAGGCGATCATGGCGATGAAGAGTCCTCCGGGGGATGATTCCCCACTCCGGCAGGGTGTCGGAGGCGATCTCCTGAATCCCCCGAGATGGGATTGGCGGCGGCGGCGTCTCTGGAAGGTTTTCCGTATCGTGGCTCTCGGTACAGAGGGTTTCGCGACGAAGACTTTAAGTAGGCGGAAGGGCAACGCGGGGGGCCACACGAGGGCCCCACACGCTAGGACGGCGCGGCCAGGGCCTGGGCCGCGCCGTCCTAGTGTGGCGGCGCCTCGTGGCCCCACTTCCTTTCCCTCGGTCTTCTGGAAGCTTGCAAAAATAGGACCCCGGGCGTTGATTTCGTCCAATTCCGAGAATATTTCCTTACTAGGATTTCTGAAACCAAAAACAGAAAAAAACTGGCTCTTCGGCATCTCGTTAATAGGTTAGTGCTGGAAAATGCATAAATACGACATATAATGTGTATAAAACATGTAGATATCATCAATAATGTAGCATGGAACATAAGAAATTAACGATACGTCG
The DNA here is from genome assembly GCA_030979885.1 of Lolium multiflorum. Lineage (NCBI taxonomy): Eukaryota > Viridiplantae > Streptophyta > Magnoliopsida > Poales > Poaceae > Lolium > Lolium multiflorum. The sequence continues at coordinate 153,913,704 of CM061748.1, forward strand.
GAGACGTATCAATAATCTGACAAGTGTGCTTTTGATTGCGTTGCAATATTTCTACTTTAAAATATATGTACAAATTTATAATAAAATTGATATTTATTTAATATGTACAATGAAATGTTTGAGGCTAGGAGGATGACGCGGCCGGGACAAGGGATACTCTGCCCTATAACAAGTACATCTTCGTGTCCCATCTCCCGCTTGTATCGCAATCGATATGTCTATTTATATTAGCAAATATTTTTTATCATCGTTAGACTACTCATAGTGGGAGTAACATAGGTAGTAACATCCCACACCTTAAAGCATTTTGGTGACATGGCATGACAATAAATGAAAAAAGAGAGTGAGGTGGTAACTAGCTATGTCAACATAACATCACACTTCTCAAGACAAGATGAGTCTACAACTAATAAATATAACATGGATGATACCACATATATGTAACAACCCACTATGAAGATAGTAAAATAGAGTATTAACATGCACCATGTTACTATTCTATGTTACTCCCCACTATGACTAGTTTTATAAAAATGAACATGGGCATGAGCTCCACGAAATCATGCACCAAAAGGCACATCCAAATCTACTTTTAAATTAACCACAACCCGTGCAAAAGTGCACTGGTTGATGACTAGTGAGCAGGCACGTGAAACATGCTCAGCGCGAGCGCCTTGGCTTGCAGGCTCGCAAGCTCCCCGCCGACGCGCCGTGAGCCCCTCGCGCCTTGTCGCCGCGGCAAGCACACAGGCTGGTGCTCGCTGCGTCTCTCGGCGGTGGCGCTGGCCTCGCGGGGCCAGAGCGCCTCCTCGACGGCGGTCTCGCATTGTCAGGACTGAACCTGACGACCTGAAGCCATCATGGTTCACTCGGTTGATGCTCCAGATGCCGTTGGATGAAGGGCGAATGGTCAAGATCAAAGATAACGGTGAAGCCAGCTGTTAGCTTCTTTTCCGTTTAACTTAACGTTTACCTGCTCCATCGCTGTTAGAGCTCGAACAGGATAAGAGGGCTCGATCAGAGTTTTTAATCTTATCTTTTCTCCCTCTGGGTTAGAACCCTAGCGCCGCCGTGTTCCGGCTGGCCTCTACTTGGTCTGTAACCTCCAAATTTGGCCAAGAAGGCACCTCTGAATTCAGTAATATAAGTGGTGCCTGAATATCCTGTGTGTTTCTGTAGCTTAGCCAGTGAAATTGCTAGTAACATCCTATCAATTGGTATCCAGAGCTAATCGATTCTTGGCGGAGAGTGGATCTTGAGCGCATCAGAGTGGGGTTCTCTCGTCAAATCCTCCGGATTGCCCTTGATTCCGGCTGCGGGGTTGTGCTCCTTCCTCAAAGGGAGCAGTTGGAGACGGCGACAGTCTGCGGGCAAGGTGTGGGATTTCGTTGGTCAATGACGAATATCCTCTCCAACACCAACATCCATCTGCTCAAGACGGCAGCTTCTGACTGAATTGGGTAAGCCAAGCATCCAATTTTTTTTTCCAGTTCAATAGCAATAGAGGTTCAGCCGTTCTCTGTGAGTTGGTAGAATCCCTCTCTGGCAACATGGCACCTGCAGACGAATCAGCAAATACTTCAGCTTTAGAACTAGAGTCACTCCAGTTAGATGTGAAAACACTGCAAAGATACAGAGAGGAAGATAAAAAGGAATTTGCTGAATTTGCACAGTCAGTTCACACCAATTTTGTGGCATTGCAGAACAACTTTACCTGCATTCAAGCCAATTTTGCAAAGTTCTTTACCACTACAGCCCATGCCGTACTCGAAACTGAAGAAGTAGAGGAGGAAGATCCACTTGGCATAACTCCAGGACAGGGTAGCAACACCATATCTGACAAGCAGCTAGCTCCTAGAGGGAAGGGCAAGTTATATGACGAAGATGGGCGTGAGCTTAACCTTGATGGCACACCTAAGATTCCCTACAGGCACCCTAATGCAACTGGCCAACCAGCTGTCAAAGACACTAAACAACATCACCACATTACAAACCAGAACCAGATTATGAGAAATGCTCAGGAAGCTGACGAGGAGGGTTTTGATGGCAGAAGAAACATGGCAAGACCACTCTTTCAACAAGATGTCAGAAGAAACACTTTGGCAGTCAAACCAGCTAAGTATAACATTCCAGAATTTGAAGGAGAGGAAGCTGATGCATGGATTCAGCAGATTGAACAATATTTTGAATCTAGCAGAACATCCACGGACCAACGAACTGAGATTGCAGTCTCATATCTAAAAGGCAAAGCAATGCAATGGTGGAGAGGAACATGATATGTTGCTTCAACATTACCTTGGTTTCGATTCTGTGGTTATCTGGCAGACAGATTTGCGGAGAGTTCAATCTGTGACAATGTTAGAGCCTTCCATGCTCATACTCAATTGTCTACTGTTGGAGTCTATATTGAACAGTTTGAGAAGCTCCTGAATGTCAAGAGGAGAGACAATCCAAACTTACCCAATGACTACTATGTTAACTGTTTTATCTCTGGCTTGACTGATTATATACAAAATCATCTGCAGTGTCATAAGCCCAAAAACTTACAAGAGGCAATTTGGTTTGCAAGAAGAATTGAAATGTCAGAACCACCTAAAAGACCTGTGTACCAGTCCTATCAACCCATGGTCAGAAAACATGCTTATGTGGAGCCAGTCAAACCTGCTGCTCCCACTTCTGGGTTAGCCAAAGTTATTCAGCAGGCAAGGCTCAATAAGGTATGCTATAAGTGCAAGGAACCTTGGTTCCCCGGACACAAGCAAGTGTGCAAGTTTGGCACAAAGGTTGAAATTCAGGCACTGCAACAACAAGCAGAAAAGGAAACCGAAATAGTGTATATAACTGAATATGACGATGAGAGCGACGAAGCGCATGTCCCTCCTAACCCTGACGCCCAGCTAAAATTGTCTATGCATGCAGTCACGCGCCATGCCAAGAAACAACATTGCTTTACTCTCACAGCAAAGGTGGGCAACACTATCGCAACAGTCCTGGTTGACTCGAGCAGCACATGAACGTTTATGACTCCTGAACTAGCGAACAAAGCACAATGCTTACTCACCCCAAAAAAGAAAGTCAAGGTTACAGTGGCTAATGGCAAAAACTTACATTCAGAGTTCCATGCTAAAGACTGCCAGTTTGCTCTCCAAGGCAACAAATTGCTATACAATTTCAGAATCCTCCCATTGTTTGGCTATGACATAATCTTTGGCACATATTGGATGCACCACCATAGCCCAGTTGAAATGGACTACAAAAAAATGTTCATTAAGATTACTAAGGATAACGGTGAGAAGGTTCTGCTGCTAGACGAATCACTTCCCTCCACTGATGATGTGATTCAAACTGAAAGTTTCTCCTTACAGACTGATGACACCATCTGTGGAGCCTTTCTTTTCTACCATGCCGTGACACCACAAGAAGTCCATCAGAAAGAACAGAACATGGTGCCCAAATTTCTGGAAGCAGTACTACATAAGTACAAGCACCTATTCTCTGAACCAGTGTCATTACCACCACCTAGAACGTGTGATCACACTATCCCACTAATACCCAATGCCAAAGTGGTCAATCAGAGATCATATAGGCTGCCTCACCACCAGAAAGATGCAATGGAGAAAATTATTGCTAAACTGCTGCAACAAAAGATCATAAGAGATAGCTCCAGTCCTTACTCTTCTCCTTCCTTGCTGGTTAAAAAGAAAGATTTCACTTGGAGATTAGTCAATGACTTCAGAAAATTAAATGCTCAGACCATCAAGAATAAATATCCAATACCAGTCATTGAGGACTTATTGGATGAGCTGCATGGGGTAACAATTTTCTCGAAGATCGACCTCAGAAGTGGCTACCATCAAATACGGATGAAAGAGGAGGACATCCCAAAAACTGCTTTCAACACTCATATGGGTCATTTTGAATATTTAGTTATGCCTTTTGGGCTAACTAATGCTCCAGCCACTTTTCAATCTTTAATGAATGAACTCTTAGCACCATTTCTCAGAAAATTTATTTTGGTCTTCTTTGATGACATACTTATATACAGCAAATCTGAGAATGAGCATAGTCAACACTTGGCTCAAGTCTTCCAATCGCTTCATGAGAATCACCTATCAGTCAAAATGGAGAAATGTACTTTTGGACAGAGAACGATGGAATACCTGGGCCACATCATACAAGGAGATGGAGTCGCGACTGATCCTAAGATCACTGCTATTACTAAATGGCCAAATCCAACAAATGTGACTGAGTTAAGAAGTTTCTTGGGCTTAACAGGTTATTATAGAAGATTCATCAAAAACTATGGAATTATATGCCGACCATTGTTTGACGCCTTGAAGAAAAATCAGTTTACTTGGTCTGAACATCAAGAGAAGGCATTCATGGAGCTGAAATTTTGCATGACTAAATCCCCTGTCCTAGCCATGCCAAACTTTTCGGAACCGTTTGTGTTAGAAGCTGATGCATTCGGGTATGGTATTGGCGCTGTCTTGATGCAAAGTGGCAAACCAATCTCCTTTTTCAGTAAAGCCATTGGCCCCAAAGCAGCTGCATTGTCTACCTATGACAAAGAAGCCCTAGCCATCATCGAAGCTTTGAAGAAGTGGCGACACTATTTTGCAGCTTCCTCTCTGATAATTAAAACAGATCAACAAAGCTTAAAGCATATTCAAGAGCAGAAAATCAATGAAGGATTACAACACAAACTCCTCATCAAATTATTAGGCTATAATTATTCTGTGGAATACAAACGTGGGAAAGAGAATAAAGTAGCAGATGCTCTATCTCGAGTCAAATATAAGATACTAGCCTTGTTGGGATCATCAGTTCAACCAGCGTGGGTTACTGATGTGGTGGCTACTTATGCCGATGATGCAAAATGCAAGGAATTACTTGCCAAGTTGGCTGTAAACCCGGATTCCATCCCAGATTACAAACTCAAGAACAACATACTTAGATACAAGGATAAAATTGTGGTTGGCAATGATGATCAAATGAAGAAAACATTGATGACGGCATTTCATAAATCTGAAATGGGAGGACATTCTGGTGAAAGGGCAACATTCCATCGCCTGCAGTTGGTGTTCTACTGGCTCAAGATGAGATTAGAGGTGGCTTCTTATGTCAAAGAATGCCCCGTCTGCCAACTGAACAAACCAGAACATCTCAAGTATCCTGGCTTGCTATAGCCACTACCAGTTCCAGATATGGCCTGGACTCACATTTCTATGGATTTTGTGGAAGGACTTCCTCTTTCTGACTGCAAAGACCTGATCCTAGTGGTGGTGGATAGATTCATAAAATACAGTCATTTCATCCCTGTAAAGCACCCAATTACAGTGAAGACAGTGGCCAAGGCATTCATCTCTAATATTTTCAAATTACACAGTCTGCCAACCGTCATTGTAACTGATAGGGACAAAATCTTCACTAGCCACCTTTGGCAGGATCTCTTCAAATCTTTGGGAATCAAGCTACACATGAGTACTAGTTACCACCCTCAAACTGATGGACAAACCGAAAGGGTTAATCAGTGCTTGGAAAATTATCTTAGATGCATGGCATTTGACCAACCTAAGAAATGGTGTTCCTGGCTTCCAATGGCAGAATGGTGGTACAACACAAGTTTCCACACTGCTCTAAAAATGACTCCCTTCCAAGCCTTGTATGGTTTTCCACCTCCACAAGTGGCAGAAATGTTTTTGATAGATGACAATACTGAAACTGCTGCTGAGATGCTCCAAAACAGGCAAGTGGCCAATCAAATCATCAAGCGCAACTTGCAAGAAGCTCAAAACCGCATGGTGCACTTTGCAAACAGAAACAGAAGTGACAGAGAGCTCCTCGTTGGGGATATGGTCTACTTGAAAGTGCAACCATACCGCCATTCTTCTCTCAGCATCCACCACTGTATCAAACTCCACAGCAAGTTTTACGGTCCATTTCGAGTACTTGCGAAAGTGGGACAAACATCTTATAGGCTCCTACTCCCTGAAGGTTGTAAGCTTCACTCCACCTTCCATGTGAGTCAACTGAAGAAACACAAAGGCCCTCTTGCAATACCTGCACCAGCATTTCCATTGATTGATGATGAAGGAAACATCCAGCTGGGCCCTGAGGCTGTTCTTCAACGCAAACTGATTCCTCGCAAGCAAGGTACGATAAGCATTCCTGTGGTTCAATGGCTTGTTAAATGGATTAACTTGCCAGAATCATCTGCTACCTGGGAAGACGCTTCGTTCATTCAGAAGGTCTTTCCTGAATTCACTCCTTGAGGACAAGTCGTATCTCAACAAGGGGGCATTGTCAGGACTGAACCTGTCGACCTGAAGCCATCATGGTTCACTCGGTTGATGCTCCAGATGCCGTTGGATGAAGGCGAATGGTCAAGATCAAAGATAACGGTGAAGCCAGCTGTTAGCTTCTTTTCCGTTTAACTTAACGTTTACCTGCTCCATCGCTGTTAGAGCTCGAACAGGATAAGAGGGCTCGATCAGAGTTTGTAATCTTATCTTTTCTCCCTCTGGGTTAGAACCCTAGCGCCGCCGTGTTCCGGCTGGCCTGTACTTGGTATGTAACCTCCAAATTCGGCCAAGAAGGCACCTCTGAATTCAGTAATATAAGTGGTGCCTGAATATCCTGTGTGTTTCTGTAGCTTAGCCTGTGAAATTGCTAGTAACATCCTATCACGCACCGCGCCACCCGCCTGATAGCCGCCTCCCCCGCTCGGCCGGTGATCGCCGCATCTGACGAAGAGGAATTCATGCGGGAGCGAGATGTGTTCGAGTGGGGTGGAGAGAAATTTTGACCGATGGGCTGCTGTTTGCCAGTTTCACTCTCTCCAGGACCGGTCAAGGGGGGCAACGCAAGGAGAGTCGTCACATGGCGATGTGATGCGACAGATCCGGAGCACCGCCTAAAAATACACAGTCCCCAGGCAATAATTAGATTTGGAGCGAAACAAATCTGGCGAGCGAGTCAAGCGGTACATGTGTGACATGTGTCGATCCATTGCTTGGCACCCTCCCCATTTTTCTTGGGCCATCATTAGACCATGTCGGGGCATTCGCATCACTCCTCTGCTACCCCACGAACTTGCCGTCCCTTCTCCCGAACATCTATGCGATACTTGTGGTGTTGGAGACGCATCACACGACACCTCTCTCACACCCTCTCGAACCCTCTACAGGGGCGGAGCAGATCGGCTTGTGCACGCAATGGACGTGGAGTACGACATGATCGTGCTGGGAACGGGTCTCAAGGAGTGCATCCTCAGCGGCCTCCTCTCCGTCGATCGACTCAAGGTGAGGCGGCCTTGCGGCCATTGCTCTCATTTCTTCCCATCTCGTTGCCATGCCTAGATATATTGATCTTGGATTGGAGATCTTAGGTGCAGAAATTAACGTTTCCAGTTTTTGTTTCTGCATGCCGTTTGGATCCAATTCCGTCTATTTAAACTGACATGTATTTTCAAATGTTGTACATTTTTCTCATGTATTAAAAGGGTGGGCGGTTCCCACGGGTCTTGTTCTTTTTTGGTTCTGAATTGTAAATTGCCTCTTGATCTGATTAGATATACTGTGTGTCACTAGTCGTAACCGTATTGGTAGGCACGATCGTATTAGAGAAGGCATTTTCGTATTTGCTGGTAGAGCTGCTGGGTTCGCGTTATTAGATCTAATGGGAGACATGTTTTCTGGCAATTATGAGAAAATGTCTCAATTTTGTGTGAAATCAGGTGCTGCACATGGACAGGAATGACTATTATGGTGGAGACTCCACATCGCTCAATCTCAACCAGGTGACGTGTCTTCACTTCCTTTGTTCATTGCTTTCTGTGATGCGTTTCTGGCCCTGAGAATGACGCACCTGATATTTTGGCAAATGCAGATGATAAATCAGGAATTACTTATCTCTGTCTTGTGATCTAATTGAACTCTCTGAAACATTGTGGTAAATTATGTTGTGATTCGCAGCTCTGGAGAAGGTTCAAGGGTGACGCTACACCCCCTGCAAACATAGGTGCCAGCAGAGACTACAATGTAGACATGGTTCCAAAGGTCTGTTCCTATTCCACGTTACATAGCTCCTTTTCGGAGATATCCATCATTTATGCAATGGATAGACATTACTTTGAAACCAAAGTCAATGGAGTGAGTTCTTTTTTTTTTTAACTTGTCTCACGGATAAATATTTTGAATACTGCTCTTTTGAACGACTGTGACGTCACCTCCTTACGAACATCACTATGCTATTCTCACTAGTTTATGATGGCAAATGGTGCTTTGGTCCGTGTACTCATTCATACTGGTGTTACCAAGTATTTGTCCTTTAAAGCTGTGGATGGAAGCTATGTTTTCAACAAGGGAAAGGTCTAACCCTCTTTCTCATGCAAACACACCCTATCATGCATTCAAGACATTTCATCTAAAACATTTCTCTATCCATTATGTTCGTCCCAGATCCACAAGGTTCCCTCTACTGACATGGAAGCTCTCAAGTCTCCATTGATGGGGCTATTTGAGAAGCGAAGAGCAGGGAAATTCTTCCTTTATGTCCAAGATTACAAGGAAAATGACCCAAGTACTCACAAGGGGTTGGACCTTAACATAATGACCAGTAAAGAACTTATCTCGTGGGTACCCATCTTTATTTTTGCCCCTTTAGCTTTTCGTTCTCATTAAAGAAGAGTAGTTGATGGCATGCCTGACATGTCAATTTAATTAAAAGCCACCCCTGGAAACATGATGTTTTTGAAAGTAACTTATGTTTGCAGTTTTGATTTCTTGGGTAATAGTACAAGTTAGGTGATGCTTTTTACTGAACCAAATTGTATTCCATAAATTGTGCATGCACGACAACAAGGGAACTACAGCTTCAGTTTCTTACTCGGTTCAATAAAGATGGAATAATGATATTCCATTTTAATTTATTTGTTGCCACATCAACATGCGCATGAATAATGTAAACTTCACCCCATTGGAACACCATCGAAACTGAAAGAAAAGACAACATGCAGATATGTCTATTCTTTCAGTTTATTTATTCCTTCTATATATTGTGGATGATATTTTTGTTCCTTTCATAAGCAAGCAGAATTTTAAAAAATATTATTTTTTCTTAGCTCGAACTAGCTCGAGATCGACTCAAGATGGTTGCAAGCTGTGTACGAACTAACTTTTACATCTCAACCTTTAACTCGACTCAGTATTAGCTTGCTTGAATATTTGTATGAGCTGAGCTGAGCCTGGTCTAACTCGCTCGAATTGGACTCGTTTATCCTCATAAACCCCGTCCATATAGTATCATATGTTCCTTCATGGTATTCAGAGAGGCATAAAGTTAGGGCAATCTAGTATCAAAAGTTCCTTTAAGTGTTATCCTACGAGCATTCATTTTCCTTCTGAAATTTTTAAACATACTATTCTTAAATTTTATTCAGGTGCATTTTATATGTTTCCAGAATCTGAAGATATAGCGCTTGATTATGACTCAATTTAATGATTCCCTTTGGTCCCACTTACGTGTTTCAGAAAATACGGATTGGATGATAATACAATAGACTTCATTGGTCATGCGGTCGCTCTTTATAAGGAGGATAGCTACCTGTCAGAACCTGCAATTGAAACTGTGAAGCGGATGAAGGCGAGTATTGCTGACAACAAAAGCCTGCATTAATATTTTAGATACCTCCTGAAAATAATATCAGTACAAAATACAAACTTCACGTTTTTTGATTCTTTTACCTATTTTTTTCGAGAACCCGCAACGGAGTGCGCGTCATTGTATTAAGCTGACAAGAAAACGCCATAGAATGGCTACAACACCACACATGCCTTTCGGCTTACAACTCACTCCTACAACAACGACACGATCGCCTTGCCCAACCTCAACCCAAGAATGGCGAGGAGGCAAGGCACAGACTCCCCACACCGCGTCACAGCCAACGCCCAACAACCACCACAACACGACCACCAACCCAAGTTTCCCAGACCAACGTACCACTACAGGCGCCTAGAAGATGAAGCGAGCAAGTGGCAGGGTGTGGCCGAACTTGGAAATGAGCCGACTGGAGAGTGTTGGCGATGGCGTACATTGCGCCCCGGAGACTCACACCTTGAGCAGTAGCCAACACCGGCAAGGCCACCACCTCCGAGTGCCACATTGGGACACCCCTCGCCGGCAAAGCAGCGCCTTCAAGAAGGGAAACGACGTGGTAGCGCCGCCGCTGCCCGGTCTGACATGCAGACCTAGGGTTTCCCCTAGCATCGAGGGGAAGAACAGCCAGACCCAAGAACACGCCTACAAGGAGGAAAATGGCGCCCGCATGCGTCACCGTGGTCAGCATCGGATGCACCGAGCAAGGTTTTCACCTGGGCCAAAGACCGCCTCCGGCGAGACGGAGACGAGCCAGAAGATGCCGGCCTGAACCACCACCGCGGGAAGCAGAAACTAGCCGACGGAGGAGAGCGAAGCCCACCAAAGACCCACCGCAGCAGCCGCGCAACACGAACTAGGGACGAGACCGAGATGGTCTGATCGTTAGGTCGCTGCCGCCACCGGAGGAACTCCGGCCACCACCGCCGCCGCAGGAGGACTGCCCTGAGGCCAGCCCTCCGAAGATGCACAGCCGAACCGGCACGACCAGAGGGCATGGCCCGCACGAGCCCATCTGGGACCGTTTGAGCCCATCTGAGCCCGCGTGCACACGGGCGCTGCCGTTGTAGCAAGCTGCCTCGCCCCACCGCCGCCACACCTCGTCTGCTTCGTATCGCCGGCTGCACACCGCCTCCGGAGTCCGGAACCTACTGAAAACTTCAAAACCAGCCTTGCTCAAACTAGGTCCTGACATACTAATGAACTTCATAATTCCTGCCTGGATTAAAAAATCACTTTTAGTGTATACAAACTGAAAAAAAAACACCAAGTTGGGATGTCTGCGGTCAAGGACAAAACCATTGTAGTTCACTGAGTATTCTTAACTGGAAAACACCACTAGGGAACATGCTTGTCAGCAACCTAAGTGGCCTCCAGCGTAAATATTTTTAAAAACTCTAGATATTTTGTACGTACACTTGCTCCACGTTAATTTTTCATTATATATTACTTTTGGTGTTAGGCCATCTCTTTGCTCCTCACAATATATTGATTTCTATCTGAACATTTTTCAACTATTGCAGCTTTATGCGGAATCAGTTGCTCGTTTTCAAGGAAGCTCACCCTATATTTATCCTCTTTATGGCTTAGGGGAGCTACCACAGGTCAATGCTTGTGAATGCTTTTCTTATCTGGTTCCAAAAAATAATAAAGTCATAGTTATTTGATTTTTTAATTAACTTTGCTTCATGAAGGGTTTCGCAAGGCTTAGTGCGGTGTATGGTGGGACTTACATGTTGAATAAGCCAGATTGCAAGGTACAGTGATGGTTTGGAAAACAATAGCATTTCAAATATTGATCCTCCGGTAATTTTGGAATTCTGATGGTTACACCGAATAAACTGTTGCATAAGACAACATTACGATACAATATAGAGACAAAGCAGCAAAGCACTAGGGTTTAAGTGCACAATACAGTAAGAAATTTAGAGGAATAATGATGCTTATAGTTTCAGAATGGAAACCTTGTGACCAACGGGATAAAACTTTCATCGGTTGAAGATCACATTCTGTGGCAAAACCCAATAAGGGCTCCTTTGATTCATATGATTTGCATAGGAATAGTGTAGGATTTTGATCCTATGTGAATTTTTTCTATGCTAGTTGTTTGATTCATAGGAACATATCCCATAGGAACTAATCCTATAGTAATCTTGTAGTGCAAATCCTATGGGAAAAAACATTATGTCATACCTCATAGAAAATTCCTTTGGTACAATCAAACAGAACTTCTCTTCCCATAGGATTACAGTTACCTCATTCCAATGGTAAATATATAACCGGTGAAACAATTTGTGTATTCAGGTCGAATTCGATGGTGAAGGTAAAGTTTGTGGTGTTACGTCTGAAGGTGAGACTGCAAAATGCAAGAAAGTTGTGTGTGATCCGTCGTACCTCCCTGGGAAGGTAAAACCATCCTTTTCCATTATCTGAACAAACAGATGATATATGGAGCATTGTCCGAGTGATTATATCTTTTGTCGCTTCCATTATGCCATACATTCTGTAAGACTGTTTAAATAAGGTACAAAATTATTTATGCAGAAATTTTACAGAAGGAAAAGTAATTGTAGATCAACATCTTATAGTAAAGTTTAAAAAGGAAACATGGGGTGTAAAAGGAAGTTTTGCAACTGATGATAATTTTCTGCTCTAATAACAGGTGAAAAAGGTTGGAAAAGTTTTTCGTGCAATTGCTATCATGAGCCATCCGATTCCAAATACTGCTGACTCTCACTCAGTACAGATCATAATACCGCAAAAGCAACTTGGACGCAAATCAGACATGCAAGTATTCCATAAATTATTGCTCATTTCGTTCATTTTTAATCGGTGATTTGAACTACAATTTTAACTCATCATATATATCAGGTATGTTTTCTGTTGTTCCTACTCTCACAACGTTGCATCAAAGGGAAAGTTCATTGCATTCGTGTCAGCACAAGCAGAAAGTGAAAATCCAGAGGCAGAACTGAAGCCAGGAATTGATCTTCTTGGGCCAGTGGATGAGTTATTTATCGACACATATGACCGATATGAACCTGCTAATGACCCATCTTCAGACAATTGTTTTATATCAACAGTAAGTATTTGCGCAAGTAGCGATTGTTCTTGTTTTCAAGATTTAGCAAACACAAAAGATATCTTAAAGATAATTGCAATGTATCCCAAATTAATTTGTTTCAGAGTTATGATGCCACAACACACTTCGAGTCCACTGTGATGGATGTTCTTTCCCTGTATACTAAGATCACCGGAAAGGTACACTTTTTTATGAAAACCTTTGTGCAATCTCTGCAGTGGAGTAAGGTCGCCATTTTTGATGTTTTCATTATATTGAGTTACGGATACTAATTTTTATCATGGTCTAGTTCTATACCGACTATAGGGCCTCTTTGACTGAAAGAATTTCCATAGGATGATTGGGATCACTAGGAAATTCCTACGCTAGTTTTGATTGATTGTATGACCTTAGCTAGACCTTCCAATGATTTATTTGCACTGCAATTCATAGGAACTTTCCAAGGACTCAACCTCTTGGAAAGCTTCATTTATTTTTCGTATGACATAATCAAACAACCTTTGACGCAGATTCAATCCTGTAGAATTTAAGTAGGAATGACCGATGTCAGATTTGTCATGGTTCAGTGTCGCCATATAAAGTATTTGTAGTACTAACTATTTCTAGGGAAGAGGACTACAGTGGGCCTAAGCGGACCTAAACAATTGTCACTACTTGCTTGGAATGGGTGTATAATTAATGTGTCCACTGGTGTTCAGTTCAACTAACTAAGAGCAAGTACAATAAGGTACAGTCAGCTGGCTATAAGAGATAAAATATTATAAATTTGCTTAGTTGGAGGAGAGAGATTAGGAGAGAGAAGAGGAGTGGGCTCTTATCTTATAGCCAGCTCTAGCACGTGCTCCTAGGCACTATGTGAGACTAAAAGGTGGGCCATGTATTGTAAAAGTACTACACTTTTATAGCTCACTATTGTATATGTTGGCTCTAAATTAGCTATAGATGACATGGCACTTGGCTTATAGCCAGCATACAAATCTTGCACCCGATCCAAGCAGCCCCAGACAAGGTGCAAAAATCTGAGATATTAGAAGCAAAAAACGATAAGAGGGTTACATCAAAATTTCAAAATGCTTATGACGAATCTCTAAGAGTATAACTGAAGGAAACAGATTAATGCTAGGAGTAAAGATACTTTTGTTTTTGTTACTCAGTCTTGATCTTATATCCCGCTGCTAATTCTAATCAATATCCCATTTTATCAGACCATTGATCTTAGCGTGGATCTAAGTGCTGCAAGCGCCGCCGAAGATGATTTCTGAACTGTGATATTTATTGGCCTGATATATGGTGCATTGTCGAAAATATTTATGGTTTTTTTGTAATTCATAATAGGCTTATCTTTCCACTCCTTTCTTTTTGAAACTATCATAGCTAAGTTTAATTTATAAAATTGTATAATGTATATTTTAAGTTCCTAATTTTGTATTCGGAGCTCAATAGTATGTTTAGCTTTTGACAACACAGTCGTTCTGGTTGTTATTTTACTGTAATTTCTTATAAGACACGGTTGATTTCATGAACATAAAAATGCATGCCGAATTTCTTTCGCCCTTATCCATTTGTTGCCTCCTTTGCTATTAGTGCCGTCAATGGAAGTATTGTAGAGCTCCCCTTAGATTTCTTCATAGAAAATGCTTGTCGTGAGTGGGGAAAAGGGATAAGTGGTATTCCTACCCCTCTTTAGTTGTTCGGGAGTGGGAAACAAGTATGCTCTTGATCTTAGTATTCCTGCAAAGACACAAAATGGTTTACCTAGGTTCAGGCCGCCTAGAGGCTAACAACCCTACTTCCCGGTTATCTGATTGTATTGCTCGTCGGAGTATGAACAAGCGTGTGAGTTATAGAGGTGGCACCCCTTGCTGGGAGTCCTAGACTACACTCTCAGTCCACGAAGAGCTACATGGTCCTCCTTTTATAGCGGAAGGGGATGCCATAGTGGCCTAGGATTCCCACGCTTCTTTCAACTGATTACCCTACAATGGCGTGGGGGATTGATACGGGATGAGACTGCACTAGTGTCTTGTCTTGTTCCTTGGTCTTGGTCTTCAGCTTTTAACGTCGGTTTTGTCCTTCCGTGCCATGTCAGGCCGCTAGGGGGGCACCTACACTGGCCTAGCTATAGACTTCCTCCAATTATACTTAGGATACAACTGGATCTTCATTTGTCTGTCGTGTTGCTTTATACACATGAGGGGCAAAGCATACACGGTGTCCTGGGTGGTGATACTTGCACCGCAGAGGGCTGAGACTCTATGCAATGTTGTCTTGTTTTATCGTGAATGTTATCTTGTTTTATCGTGTCGAGTCCAAGCCATAAATTGGTCGTGGCTGACTCACTTATGACGCTTATTTTCCGGGGGCCTAGTGAGGTGCATCAGGGCTGATGTTTCCTTCCCGGAAAAGGGGTTTCTAGTGCCTTCCCGGGACCTATCAGGGCTCCCACGCGGAGGACGGGGCTTGCCGCAATCTTCAAATTGGGTTCTTTAGCTTCCCTTGGTGTAGGAGACAAAATCCGTGGCCCACACTTAGTCAATCAGGGAAACAACCGTTTCATCGGAGACAACAAAACCCTCGGGCGTGGCACCAGCAAAGGCGCTATTGTCGGGGCTATGGCCAAAAAATGGAGTTCTCTGAGCTAGGCCCGCTTTCATTGTTGGGAATATGCCCTACGGGCAATCATGTGTGATGTAATTCCCAATGTATTCATAAATTTATTAAGTTGTCCTTGTATGAACATCTGACATTCATCATTGAATATGTAATTCGATTGTGGAACTGTATATTCATGTTGTCTTAGTCATCGAAGTTGTGTTGGACACACAACTTAGACTAATGTGAATGTGGGCTGATGACTCGGTTCCACTTGTCATGAGCATAGTGATGCTATTCTGACTTACACGGATACGGCTAAAGAGTTTAGCATGAGTCGGACAGACCCGTATTGAGATACAACGAACAAGTCATCATTTGTATGTCTCAATCGGTGTAATCCTTAGACCTGAGTTTGTCGCATGATCCGAGTTGTGGATGAACCGGCTAGATTCTGTCAAACCTTGTTCCGTAACAGGACAATTATAAAGGCAGGGCTTGGGCCAGCTAAGAAGCAAGCTGCGTGACATGGATAACCAATATGGGATTTTCCCCCTCCAACGGGAGAGATATTCTTTGGGCCCTCTCGAGTGATATGATTCAGAAAGCTTGGACATGCACGACTCGGTTAAGTGTTAACCGAGGCGATCGACTAAGTATTAGTCGGGTGATATCTTCGATCCGGATTATGGATTGTAGTATGATAAGCTTATTCTCTAGAAGACCGAGGTTTAATCGAATCTTAGGAAGCATTGCTAAAATGGTGTAAAGGAAACGTCTACAAGACTTGCTAGTTAATTTGATTTTATGTTTATCGAAACTATCTAATTTACTCTTAAAGGGGTTGTGTTCAATGGTGGAAATAGGTCAGGGTTAAGGTTTCTCCTGCATCTATGCATACATATAGAAATAAAGTGCAAATGTGTAGAAAATAAAATAGAGATAAGAGATTTGTGAGCAGCACATCCGTAAATACTCTTGCCGCTAAAGCCAGATGAATACATACCAAAGCATTAAGCTAGATGAATACATCCATAAATACTCTTGCCCCTAAAGCCAGATGACAAGAGCCTCTTGGTCCAACCACTGTTCACACAGTCGTGAGTAACAATAGTTATTAAGCATATGAATACAGACCAAAGCATTAAGCTAGATGATTGTGCCGTTGATCCCGAATGAATCACTAAACATGTATTGTTACATTCCCCTTTCTGTCACTGAGGTTTCGCGGTAGTGCGTCGTTCTCCACTCATCCCACCTCTTCCCTTGATCGATCTGATAGACATGGGTACCTGCAGATCATCGTATCGAGGCAAAGAGACAAGGATAGTCACTGAGGTTTCGTGGTAGCACGTCGTTCTCCACTCATCCCACCTCTTCCCTTGATCGATCCGATAGACATGGGTACCTGCAGATCATCGAATAAGGGCAAAGAGGCAAGGATACAAGATTGCAAAACTCCTATTCAATCCTTACATATATTATAAGATTAGATGCACATAAACACTGCGAGGATTCACCCCAACCCGCAGCCCGTGAGGACTGCTCACACATAATATCAAGGTCCATATCAAAGACAGAAATCATTGTGGCAAATACTTGGAGTGAAATCACAATGTTTTTACAATGGTCGCCAATTCTCAAGGAGATCTCTATTACAATGGTGATGGTTATGGCTATGGAGGAGATTGGAGATGGAATTGATGAACTATGGTGGTGGATCTCCTTCAGTGTGGTGTAGATGGATCTGATGGATGGCGACTCTGTTTGGCGATGAATGGCTCTCTTTTTGGCGTCTGGTCCTTCATAGAACTTATATGGTTTGACCTCAGGAATGCTTCGGCAAGCGTACGGCGGACGGTACAGGCGATGCTTGCCTGTACCGATGTCTGTTAAACCTTCTGGAACCGCCTCTTCGAGCCTGGCCAACTTTGTTGCACTTGTGTCGCGATTTTCTTCAGTAATTGCAGGTCCATTTGTCATTATAACGTGATTTCCTGCACACCATTCAAAGATAGGAGAGATTGCACATCTTTGCATTAATTAGTCATTTAGTAACAAATTGAGAGGTAAACTTAGTCAATTTCTTGACTTAGCTAAGGGCTTAAACGCGAGAAAAATGTCGTATTTCATAGCCATCATCGGGTGAATCACATATCATAGATCGAGAAGAGAGTTGAGCTATTAAAGGGATGACGGTAATTCACCTATAGCTCGGAAAAGGTATATCGTGAGGCAAAAGGGACTCAGGCGCAAGTCGCATTGGAAGGCATGTCGTCATGACAGTATGGGACTTGGGAGTCGGCACGTTTTGCTAGGAGCCGCGACCGACTGATCGACTGAGAGTGAGAATCCAATCGTGTCCAAGTTGCCATGGGCCTACGGGGTCACACACTTAAGAGCGGGAGCAAGTTGTTTGGGTTGGACCCGAATCGAATATGGACTGAAATAGTGAGTTGGACTCATGGTGATTAGAGTAAGTGAATTAGTGGACGGGCTAAAATAGTTGATTAAGCCCACTATCACTCTACAAGTGTTGTGGAGCAAGAACTATCACCCTCTATATAAGTGGGGCGTAGGCTGCCCAGAGGGCACACTGTTAGTGTTGCGGGTATGGTTAACGGGTATCCAATAGTAGTGCCAATAATCATGCAAGCTCGGGAGGCTCACAGACGGTGGTGGTGGCATATGGCCCACCGGGCGACCCAGTTGCTGTTGATTGAAGATGAAAGAAGTCCAGCCCGGGAACTAGGAGCCGGATCCATCCAGGACTGCGCAAGGAGTAGGACCTAGAAGGTTCTCTAAAGGTGCCAGATCTTAGATGACAAGTTAGGAATAGGTGGATCCTTGACGTGTACGGGTAGGACTCTCCGTAGAAACCCTAGGATTCGGGCGCCTATATAAGCCGGATCCCAGGAGCCCTAGAGGCACAACCACAACTCATTGTAACAACGCGAAAGCGCCCACATAATTGATGAGATTCGTAGCATAGAAAAAATTTCCTACCGCAAGAACGAAAACACAAGCCGAGATCTAATCTAGTAGACGGTAGCAACGAAAAGCTCATGAGACTAACCCTCGAAGATTTCCAAAGCCTAACGAGATTAGATCTCGTGGTGGATGTAGTCGATCACTTGCCGCTTGCAAAAGCGCGTAGAAGATCTTGACCGCTTGCAAAAGCGCGTAGAAGAACTTGACGGTGCCACAATCGGGCAGCACCTCCGTACTCGGTCACACGTACGGTGTTGATGAAGACGACGTCCTCCTCCCCGTTCCAGCGGGCAGCGGAAGTAGTAGATCCTCCTCGGAATCCCGCCAGCACGACGGTGTGGTGACGGTGGTGGTGGAGATCTCCGGCAGGGCTTCGCCGTAAGCGTTGTGGGAGAAGATGGAGGAGGAGAGAGGCTAGGGTTTGGGCGCAGGGTGGTGCTGCGACTTGGGGAGCTAGGGCTGCAACTTGTGGTGCCTTTGGGGTGCCCCTTGGTCCCTTTAAATAGGTGGCCAAGCCCCTTGGGTCGTCCATAAACCTGCCCCCAAGTTTGACTGAGTTCCGATAGGTTTCCGGTTCCGAAAACCTAGTCCTACTCGGACTCTTTTGCCAATTCCGAAATTGCATTAAGGAAAGACTCCTTTTCCCTTAAGGCAACGTGGTTGTACCTATTATGGAACCCTCCGGACTTCCTTAGACATCCCGGGTCGTCCCGGACACTTCCGGAACCTTCCATAATATTCCGGACTATTCCGGTCCTTCCAAAACCTTCTAGAAGCTCCGGTCAAAACACCGGACTTTTTCCGAACTCCGGAAAATGACTTCCCATATATGAATCTTATTCTCCGGACCATTCCGAACCTCCTCGTGATGTCTTGGATCCCATCCGAGACTCCGAACAACATTCGAGCTCCATTCCACATTCCATATCTACTTAAAACGACATCAAACCTTAAGTGTGTCACCCTACGGTTCGAGAACTATGCGGACATGATCGAGACTCTTCTCCGATCAATAACTAATAGCGGGACCTGGAGATCCATAATAGCTCCCACATATTCAACGATGACTTCGTGATCGAAAGAACCATTTACATACGATACCGATTCCCTTTGTCACGCGATATTTTACTTGTCCGAGGTTTGATCATCGGTATCTCTATACCTTGTTCAACCTCGTCTCGACAATCTTTACTCGTACCGTGGCATGTCATCTCTTATGAACCATTCATATGCTTGCAAGCTAATTAGACGACATTCCACCGAGAGGGCCCAGAGTATATCTATCCGTCATCGGGATGGACAAATCTCACTGTTGATCCATATGCCTCAACTCATACTTTCCGGATACCTAATCCCACCTTTATAACCACCCATTTACGCAGTGGCGTTTGATGTAATCAAAGTGCCCTTCCGGCATAAGTGATTTACATGATCTCATGGTCGAAAGGACTAGGTAACTATGTATCGAAAGTTTATAGCAAATGAACTTAATGACGTGATCTTATGCTACACTTAATTGGGTGTGTCCATTACATCATTCACATAATGACATAACCTTGTTATTAATAACATCCAATGTTCATGATCATGAAACTATGATCATCTATTAATCAACAAGCTAGTTATACAAGAGGCTTACTAGGGACTTCTTGTTGTTTACATAACACACATGTATCAATGTTTCAGTTAATACAATTATAGCATGGTATGCAAACATTATCATAAACACAAAGATATATTATAATAACCATTTTATTATTGCCACTTGGGCATATCTCCAACAGTCTCCCACTTGCACTAGAGTCAATAATCTAGTTTACATTTGTAAAGATATAACACCTTGGCCTTCCGGTGCTTTATCATGTTTTTCTCACGGAAAGGTTTTAGTCAACGGATCTGACATGCTCAGAAACGTATGTATTTTGCAATTCATTTGCATCTCAACGCATCACTCATTTTCCAAATGAGTCGGCATTAAATATGTTTGGTCTTCTGGTGGAACCTTAATTCCCCGGTCTGAGATATGTCACTAATATTGTCACACACAATATAGCTTCAAAGTTCTGACACTATCGGAACTACACCAAGTTCTCAAAGAACTCCTCGACCTAAACATCCTCAATCATTGTCAAAACAATGACATACTATGCCTTCTATTGTAGAATCCGTCACAATATTTAGAACTCTTCTAAATCTATCATTATGCTACCTTTTTAATAACACTTAGCCTAATTGAGATTTGAAATTAATTCTTATATGTGACCAAACAAATATCGGTGCAACACCTTACAACGATTTGTTTGTCATTACCCCATATAAAACTATATGTATATATATATATATATATGATATATTCATGCTACACCCGGGTGTAGTTACTCCCACGTGTGTTTCACACAATCTAGGTAGTATCTATCATACCGAAGAGTATATACATGTAGTATGAAGTATATAAGAATATTTTGGTAGTATATATACTACTTTGTAGGTAGTATGTACATTTTTTTACGTACACTATTTCTTTACGTATAAATATGCATGTATTTTGTATATATAGTGCAAACTATGGATGTATTTAATTTTTTTTTCACCAAAGATGGTATGGAGTATCTTAGATATAGTGTACGAATATATTCAAACCAATAAAGTATGTTATATACTTCCGCATGGTAGTATATGAGACGTGGGTGTAGTTACACCCAGGAGTAGAAAGTATTTTACCTATATATATATATATATATATATATAGGAAGCTCAAATGGGGCACCTAGGAGCCTGGGCACCATGCATCGTGACCGTACGATGGGTATCTAGATCGTACAACCATAACGGGTTGGTATTATTGGGTTTGACCCGTTACTGTAGGTGTATTTGGAAATGTTTGCATGCACGTTGCATGAGATTTTTTTTAAATAACTAAATATTTTGTTGCCTTGTTAGGAGAGTTGTTGATAATTGCATGCATGAATTTCCTTGTATGCACCGTCCAAGATTACTGGGCTTTTATTAGTCGAAAAAGGTATGTACAATTTTCTGGGTGAAATTTAAGGTATATGGGGCGCCAGCCCCTTTTTGATTTGATTTGAAATATTGCATCGTCCTTTATTAGTTGGCTTTTAATTTTAAGAATTAGGAAAGTACAGCCGGGGTTCTGGAATTTGGTGGCCCAGCGTTTCTACATTTGGAAGGTATCCTTCGACCAAGATTAGTGGGCTTATTTCTATGAAATAGGATAGTGCATATTTGCCAGGCAACTATTTAGAGTATATGAGGGCCCATCATTTCTATAGTTTGAAAATTTAATTAGGAAGTTGCAGAAAGTATGTTTGTCACCGTCAATAAAATCTTTTTATTTTGGAATGTTTGATTCTGGTCTATTATATGAAATGATATTTATTATCTATCTTTTATTGACTCCTTTATTATGAGACGTTGTTCACTAATACAATTAGTGGTGCACATTTTATTGAGTATTCACACAACCAGGTATATTACCGGCTTATTCCATATGCATTTGTGTTACACATAAAAAGTGGCGACCAATGTGGACAATTGATTTGATCGTAAGCTAAATAATTAATTTGTATATATTAATGCATCGGGGTATCTAGGTATGTGTATATATTACTGTATCGAGGTATCTAGGTATTTTACGAGTACTATGAAAGTTTTTGTAGGTATCTAGGCATCGATTTATTTTACGAGGAGTACGAAAGTTCTTGTTAGCATCGAGTGATCGAGTGATTTTTCGAGGAGTATGATAGCTCATGATGATATCGCACGATATGGGGTCATGTTGGAAATACCGATACCTATATTTTGAGCATTGCGAGTAACTCAGGTCGCATCATACCTCAGGAACTGCCTTGTAGGTATCAAGTTAGTTTTCAAGGAGTATGGTAGTTCACACATGTATCTAGGTATTGTAATAGGCATATTAATTTTTTTTTGTAGGTATCTAGGTATCAAGGTATTGTACAAGGAATATGAAATTCTTGTAGGTATCGAGGTATAGTACATGGAGTATGAAAGTCCTTCTAGGTATTGTACTAGGAATACCAATACCGGTATCGAGGTTTCTAGGTATTGCAGTAGGAATATAAAAGTTATTGTAGGTATCGAGGTTTCATACGAGGAGTATGAAAGTTCTTGTAGGTATCGAGTGATATCACTATTCTCCAAGGAGTATAAGATCTCATGATGATGCAGCGATGTATGGAGGGTATGTTGGAAATACCGATACCTACATTTTGATCATTGCAGTCACCTAGGTCATATCAAACCTAAGGCAGTAGTATCGACTATCGAGGTATTGTCCGAGTAGTACGATAGTTCATACTAGTATCGAACCATATATGTATTTTATGAGTAGTATGAAAATTCTTGAAGGTATAGAGGCATCAAGGTATGTACAATGGGTATGAGAGTTTCCTAGGTATTGAGTAATCAAGCTGTTGTTCGAGGAGTATGAGAGCTCACTATGATACCGCAGGGTTTGACGGCATGTTGATAATACTGTTACCTACATTTTGAGCATTGCGAGTAATTCAGGTCGTATCATACCAGAGGCACCGGTTATACCAGTGCCTGAGGAGACGATAGTTCTTACCGGTATCTAGGTATCTAGGTATGTGTATATATTACTGTATCGAGGTATCTAGGTATTGTACGAGGAGCATGAAAGTTTTTGTAGGTATCTAGGCATCGATTTATTTTACGAGGATTATGAAAGTTCTTTTTAGCATCGAGTGATCGAGTGGTTTTTTGAGGAGTATGATAGCTCATGATGATACCGCGCGATATGGGGTCATATTGGATACCGATACCTACATTTTGAGCATTGCGAGTAACTCAAGTCGCATCATACCTCAGGCACTGCCTTGTAGGTATCAAGTTAGTGTCCGAGGAGTATGGTAGTTCAGACAGGTATCTAGGTATTGTAATAGGCATATTAATTTTTTTTAGGTATCTAGGTATCGACGTATTGTACAAGGAGTATGAAATTCTTGTAGGTATCGAGGTATAGTACATAGAGTATGAAAGTCCTTCTAGGTATTGTACTAGGAATACAAATACCGGTATCGAGGTATCTAGGTATTGTAGTAGGAATATAAAAGTTATTGTAGACATCGAGGTTTCATACGAGGAGTATGAAAGTTCTTGTAGGTATCAAGTGATATCGCTATTCGCCAAGGAGAATAAGATCCCATGATGATGCAGCGCTGTATGGAGGGTATGTTGGAAATACTGATACCTACATTTTGGGCATTGCGAGTCACTCAGGTCGTATCAAACCTAACGCAGTAGTATCGACTATCGAGGTATTGTCCGAGTAGTACGATAGTTCATACTAGTATCGAACCATATATGTATTGTACGAGTAGTATGAAAATTCTTGAAGGTATAGAGGCATCAAGGTATGTACAATGGGTATAAGAGAGTTCTCGTAGGTATCGAGTGATCAAGCCGTTGTTCGAGGAGTACGAGAGCTCACTATGATACCGCGGGGTATGACGGAAGTTTGCCATGTTGGAAATACTGCTACCTACATTTTGAGCATTGCGAGTAATTCATGTCGTATCATACCAGAGGCACCGATTATACCAGTTGAAAGAACATCTCTCACATTATGTTTTGTATGTTTGATGTCAATATATGTGATACACTAATGTTTGATTAAGTGGTACAGGGATTACATAGTTTCATATTTGCGTGTGTTGGATTTGGTCGATCTGTCAAAAGGCAACAGGAAAAGTTTGGCCAGGCCGGATAATCCGGGCCGGATATTGTTGAAATATCCGGCCCCCTGATTTTGGCTAAGTCGTCGAGGAAAAACAGCTCAGTATGGGGGCCGGACATTTGCCCGGATATTGTCCCGGTATTGTACCAGGGCCGGAATATCCGGGCCGGATATTTTGGAAATGTCCGGCCCCCCCAATTTTGGCTAAGGACTGGAAGAAATGTGGCTCTGGCATAGGGCCGGATATTTGGCCGGACAATGTCACGGTTTTGTACCTAAGGCCGGATTATCCGGTGGGGGCGGATTATCCGGCCCCTACTTGGACCGGATTATCCGGCCCCCCGGAAGCAGCAACGGCTCTATTTTGGGAGGGGGTATAAATACCCCCCTTCTTCTACCTTGGTTGCTTGCTCAATCATTACACAAGAATTCTGCCAAGCCACCTCCATTAGAGCCACCTCAAGAAAGTCAAGATTTGCAAGATCTCCTTCCTCCCCCAACCAAAGCTCTTGATCTTTGGGGATTCGAAGGAGAAGCCACCGATCTACATCCTCACCGAAGCGTTCTTCATTTCCCCCTCACTTGTTCGAGGGATCTCATGCTAGTGTTCCTATTTGGTTCCCTAGTTGATTTGTTGATGATGTGTTGTTGTTGATTGTTGTATTGTTACAGATTTGGGAGCCTCCAATTCAGTTGTGGATGTGTGCCCCAAGAACCTTGTAAAGGCCCGGTTTCCGCCTCGAGGAAATCCCTTAGTGGAAGTGGGCTAGGCCTTCGTGGCGTTGCTCACAGGAGATCTGAGTGAAGCCTTCGTGGCTGTTGGTTTGGCTTGCGTAGCAACCACACTCCTCCAAACGTAGAGTACCTTCTTGCAAAGGAAGGGAACTACGGGAATCATCTCCGTGTCAACGCGTGCTACACTCTCGGTTACCTCTATCCCACTCTATCTCCTATATATTGCGTAGCTATATCTTGCTTAGTTGATAACCTTGTCATATAGGTGAATTCACTTAGTTGCATATCTAGAGAATTTACCTTTGTGTCAAACCTAAATTGAAAAAGAACTAAAAATTGGTTAGCACCTATTCACCCCCCCTCTAGGTGCGGCATACGATCCTTTCAATTGGTATCAGAGCCTCGGCTCTTATTTCGGGCTTAACCGCCTAAGAGTATGCCAAACGAGGAGCCCTCGGATGGGGCCGCCAATACGGTCTCCATGGAAGAATTCAATTCGTTGAAGTCCTTCATGGAAACCAAAATGGAAGCCCAAATGGAAAGCATGAAAAAGATGATTGCCGAGCTTCTGGCTCCGGCCCGTCCCATGGCTCCTAGTATAGAGGTAAAGGACGCGGGTGTGTCAGAAGAGGGAGGTGCTTCGGCACCACCCTCTTCTACCAAACCCGTGGAAGGTGATAACTTAAACACTAACAAATCTCCCATTGCATCTCCTAGGGATACTAGTGGAGGTGAGAGCTACAATCGAGTAGCTCCACCCTTTCAATCTCCCGATATACCGGTTCCCCATCCTCATTTGAACATTCGGGGCGACCCACCTAAGTTTTCCATTGAAAATTACAATACTTGGCGATTTGAGTTCCGCTCTCATGTTTGCAGTGCCTCCAATGAACTTTGGAGAATCATCCAAGAAGGCTTCAAACCTTACAACCCCGACAAGTTGACTAGAAGAGAAGCGGTTGATAGTCAACTCAACAACACCGCCTTGCACATGATTCAAACTAGTGTGGGGACAAAGGATTTGCCTCGTGTTCGGAACTACACCACCGCCAAGGAAGCTTGGGATGGTTTGGCCGCTAGTTGCATTGGAAGTGAGAGCACGAGAAGGAACAAGTATAATGCTCTTAAGAATAAAGCCGAAGGATTCATGAGGCTACCGGATGAAGATCATCAAGACATGTATTCAAGACTCCTCATTGTTGCCGATGACTTCCGTCTTATTGGTGCCACCCACATCAATGACTCTTGGATCAAGGAGAAGTACATTGAATGCATGATGCCATATGTACCCATTGATGTCAAGACCCTTGTTGGGAGAGAATGCTATTCCTCTCTCTCTTCTCAAGATGCCGTGCACGAGATGCAAGCCCTCAAGGTGCTCGAGCAAAACTCTCATGATTCTCTCAATCGTGCCATTGGTATGTCAAAAGGGAACAATCTTGCCTTGGTGGTCAACCCCTTAGATGAAGTGCACCCTCAAGAGCAATATAGGGCATCTTGGAGTATGTCCTATCCGGAAGATTTGCAATGCCACTACCATGATCACATGGCCTTTCATGCTAAGTCTTTTTGGGTTGATCCCTCCAAGGCCAAGGAAGACAACATCAAGAGAAACCACAAGAGTGGGTTCACTAGCTTTGGTCCAAAAACAAGATCTTGCTACAATTGTGATGACAAGCGCCACTTCATTGCCGAATGCCCCTATGAGAATAGAGAGCTTCATAATGGAAGGCTCATCCCCAAGGACAAGAGCAAAGAATCAAAGGGCAAATATTCAAAAGCCCCCAACAAGAAATTCTACAACAACAAGACCAAGAAGGGCAAGAGGCATCCAAAAGTTATGCTAGTGACTAGGGAAGAATATTCTTCCGATGAAGTTGGAAGTTCTTGTAGTGAGGAAAGTGAAGAAAGCTCAAAGGAATTGGCCGCCATCGTCACCACCAACATTCCCTCTTCATCTCTCTTTGACTCTCCCAATGAGAATCCCCATAACAAGAATGCACATTGCTTCATGGCAAGGTCCTCCTTGGACACATCTATTGTGCTATCAACTCAAGAAGAGTATACCTCCGGAGATGATGATGTTGATGATGAAGAAGATGCAACCTCTAATGGATTGGTCGCTCTTGCCTCCCTCTCCACTAACTCTTCATCACCAAGTGAATCCCCCAATGAAGTCATTCATGTGGAGGAAGAAAGTTGCCTCATGGCTAAATCCTCCGAGGTATCATCTCCTAGCCCCTCTATGCCTAACATATCAAGTGATCTAGGGGTTGATGATGCTAGTCTAAAAGTAAAACAAGAATTGCTAGAATTTGATGAATTCTTGCTTAACCTACAAGGTATCAACAAAAAGCATGTTTCAAATCTCATGTCTCGTTTAGCTCAACAAACTGATATGCTTGAGAAAAAGGGTCAAATAGAGAGAGAAGACTCTCTTGAAATCCATGCTCTTAAAAATGCCCTTGAGGAAAGTCAAGAAACTATAGCCTCTCTTGAGGAGAGGCTAGAAAATCTTGAAGAGCCTCAAGATGAAATTAACAAGCTCACTAAAGCTAGAGATCATGCTAGGGCTAAGACTAAATTGCTTAAAAAGGAAAAGGCCCAATTTGGTGTTGATCATGAGAAACTTGTGAAGGATCTAGATGAACTAGACAAAGCTCACAAAGCTTTGAAGAGTGAATACTCTCTCCTATCCAAGTCAAATGAGCAACTTCAAATTAGGCTTGCTTCATATGATGTGCCTAGTTCCTCTACTCCTTCTTGTGATCATGCAAATATTGTTGAGGAAAATGCTAGGTTGAAGGATGAACTTGCTAAGGCCTCCTCTCCCCAAAGTAAACTTTCTTTGGATGATCTTTTGAGTAAGCAAAGATCAAACAATGGGAAGGAGGGCCTTGGTTACAATGCCAAGGCGAAGAAGACAAACAAGCAAAAGGCCAAGCCCGCACAAGAGAAGAAGAAAGATATCACCAATGGTGAAGCCCCTAAGGGCAACACCACTAATGATGATAATGCGGGAAATGCTAACCCTCACTATGTTTTATTTAAAGATTATTATGGTGATGTTTATGCTAAATATGTTGGCCCATATGATGGTTATGTTGCTTGGTCTATTTGGGTCCCAAAGACCCTTGTTGCTAACAAAAGAGGACCCATTGTGAAATGGGTACCTAAATCCAAGAATTGATCTCATGTAGGACTATGCCGCCGGAGGTTCAAAATGGGTACTTGATAGTGGATGTACAAGTCATATGACCGGCGGCAAGAACCTCGTCAAGGAGTTGAGGCCCAACATAAACAATATCACCGTCTCCTTTGGCGATAATTCTACATCCGAGGTATTGGGTTTTGGCAAGGTTGTGGTTGCACACAACATAACACTTGTGGATGTCATGCTTGTCAAAACCCTTGGTTACAATTTACTTTCCGTTTCCGCCCTTGGCAAGATGGGTTTCGCCGTCTTTATTGATAATGATATTGTGGTCCTCTTGTGGAGCAAGACTCTAAAAGTCGCTTTCGTTGGGTATCGCGAACATAACTTGTATGTGGTGGACTTTTCGGGGACCACCACTTCAAGTGCGATGTGCCTATTCGGAAAGGCGGATGTGGGTTGGTTGTGGCATCGCCGCCTAGCCCATGTCAACATGAGAACTTTGCAAAGTCTTCACAAGGGGAACCATATTGTGGGACTAATGGAAAGTGTTTCTTTTGCCAAAGATCGTGTTTGTAGGGCTTGTGTTGAAGGCAAAATGCATGACTCTCCGCATCCAAGCAAGACTATCATCTCTTCCAAGAGGATCTTGGAGCTCCTTCATGTGGATCTCTTTGGTCCCGTTACTCATGCAAGTCTTGGTGCGAAGAAACATTGCTTGGTGATTGTTGATGATTACTCAAGATACACTTGGGTCTACTTTCTCAAGACGAAAGATGAGACTCAACAAATATTCATTGACTTTGCCACCGAGGTGCAACGCCAACACAACCTCCTCATTAAGGCAATAAGAAGTGACAACGGCTCCGAGTTCAAGAACTACACACTCAATGATTTTCTTAGTGATGAGGGGATTCGTCATCAATATTCCGCTGCTTACACCCCTCAACAAAATGGTGTTGCGGAGAGGAAGAACCGGACTCTTATGGATATGGCAAGGTCTATGATGGCGGAGTATAAATCCCGCTATAACTTTTGGGCCGAAGCCATCTCCACCGCTTGCCATTCTTCTAACCGGCTCTATCTCCGCAAGGGATTGAACAAGACTCCATATGAAATACTCACCGGCAACAAGCCTAACATCTCATACTTCAAGGTGTTCGGTTGTAAGTGTTTCTACCAAATCAAAGGAGTTCGTTTGTCTAAATTTGCTCCTAAAGCTTTGGAGGGTATATTTGTTGGTTACGGTGCCGAATCTCACACTTATAGAGTCTTTGATGTATCCTCCGGGATTATCATTGAATCTTGTAGTGTGAAGTTCGAAGAAAATGATGGCTCCCAAGTGGGGCAAGTTGATGTATGTGCAGGTGATGAAATACCTCAAGATGCCATAGTAAGAATGGGTGTGGGATTTTTCCGCCCCATTGAGGGACACGGTGTGGCGTCTCGGGAAGGACTATGCTCTACCACGGTGGAGCCCTCATCCTCTCAACATCAACAAACCCCATCAAGTGAAGCTAATGATGCACCAACCCAAGAACAAGAAGAAAACCCTCCCTCTCATGTACAAGATCAAGGACAAGATCAACCAAGCATTCAAGATCAACCATTTGATATTTGCACTTCACCAAACATTGTCCAAGATCAAGCACATGAGGTTGAGCATTCTCAAGAAATTGAGGAAGCTCAAATTGAAGGTCAAGACGGGGACCCAAATGATCAAGTTGATCAAGTGACACCTCCAAGGCCTAGAAAGACCAAGGAGGAGATCGAGGCCCGTCGTCTAGCAAGAAGAGATAGGATCCTTGAAATTCGTGGACACACTCATGACAAGGTCCTTGGTGATGTTCGAGCAAAGGTCTCCACAAGAAGGCAATTGGCTAACTTTAGCAATCATCATGCTTATATCTCCGTTGTGGAACCCAAGAAAGTATTTGAAGCCCTTGAAGATTCGGATTGGGTGGATGCCATGCATGAGGAACTCAACAACTTCAAGCGCAACAAAGTGTGGACCTTAGTAGAGAAGCCAAAGGAGTGCCGCAATGTTATAGGCACTAAGTGGATATTCAAGAACAAGCAAGATGAGTTTGGGAATATTGTGAGGAACAAGGCAAGATTGGTGGCTCAAGGTTTCTCTCAAGTTGAAGGGATTGACTTTGGAGAGACCTATGCTCCCGTGGCTCGTCTTGAGTCCATCCGTATCCTTCTTGCTTATGCATCGCATCATAACTTTAAGTTACAACAAATGGATGTTAAAAGTGCATTTCTTAATGGTCCTTTGCATGAAGAGGTTTATGTTAAGCAACCCCCGGGGTTTGAGGATCTCAACTTTCCTAACCATGTCTACAAGCTTGATAAAGCACTTTATGGTCTCAAACAAGCTCCTAGAGCTTGGTACGAGCACCTTAAAGAATTGTTGGTAGACCGTGGGTTTGATGTTGGGCTAATCGATCCCACTCTTTTTACTAAGAGGGTTAATGGGGAGCTTTTCGTTTGCCAATTATATGTTGATGATATCATCTTTGGCTCTACTAACAAAGCTTTTAATGATGAATTTTCAAAGCTTATGACCGATAGGTTTGAGATGTCTATGATGGGAGAGATGAAGTTCTTCCTTGGTTTTGAGATCAAGCAATTGAGAGAGGGAACCTTCATCAATCAAGCAAAATATCTCCAAGACATGCTCAAGAGGTTCAAGATGACCGAGTTGAAGGGTGTGGCCACTCCTATGGTCACCAAATGTCATCTTGCACTTGATCCCAATGGTAAAGAGGTGGATCAAAAGGTATACCGCTCCATGATTGGATCCTTGCTTTACCTTTGTGCATCTAGACCGGACATAGTGTTGAGTGTTGGTGTGTGTGCAAGGTATCAAGCTTCTCCTAAGGAGAGCCACATGATGGCTCTCAAAAGAATCTTTCGATATTTGGTTGATACCCCAAGATATGGTATTTGGTACCCCAAGGGCTCAAGTTTTATTCTCAATGGTTATACCGATGCGGATTGGGCGGGTGACAAGGATGATAGGAAATCAACTTCCGGGGCTTGCCAATTCCTTGGTAGGTCCTTGGTGTGTTGGTCTTCTAAGAAGCAAAATTGTATATCTCTCTCCACCGCCGAAGCCGAATATGTTGCCGCCGCAAGTGGATGCACTCAATTGTTATGGATGAGGCAAACTTTAAAGGAATACGGTGTCATTTGTGACAAAGTGCCTCTATTATGTGACAATGAAAGTGCCATCAAGATTGCCTATAATCCGGTGCAACATTCAAGAACGAAGCATATTGAGATCCGGAATCATTTCATTAGGGATCATGTTGCCCGTGGTGATATTGAGCTCATCTATGTTCCTACCAAAGATCAACTTGCCGATATATTCACGAAGCCTCTTGATGAAGCAAGGTTCTCTTATTTGAGGAATGAGCTAAATATCATTGATTCAAGGAGTATAGCTTGACCATCTTGCAAACACACCTTTGTCTCAAAACTTTATTTGGTTTAGATGTGGGCATGGAAATAGGGGGAGTGCGGTTTAAACTATTGAGCTATCCCTCCCCCCATAATGCCAACATTAAAAGAAATCATTCTCTTTATATCATATAATGATATGTGAGCTTCAATGATGAGTAGTGGTTTTGGGCCCAAGATACATCTTCGCGGTGCCATGCCATAACACTCATATATGGTGGCCTAGGCCACCACACTCTTCTTTGTGAAGAGTTGGAGTTATTTGGATCTTATTGCCTCTTATTTGACAACTCCATGTTCTTATGGGAAATCACTCAAGTTTGGCTTTATTTGCTCATATCTTGCAAACTTAAGTGATCATGTACCATTAACAGTTTGAACTCTCTAAACCTAAGCCTACCTCTCCAACAAACCACTTCCATCTTGCTCATTTGTCATGTTTGGTAAAAACTTGGAGTTTGAGGTTTCTCGGTCGGATGATCTAGGTTGCCCCATCTTATTGGTAAATATGCATCTCATATATGACGTGATAAGTATATTGCATCACATATGGGTTCGCAAATATCCAACTAAAGATAAGCTGGATTTACGGTATTCTGGAATTTTCCAGAACACCGGATAATCCGCCCCCCCGGTCCGGCCGGGCCGGATTATCCGCCCTCACTTTGGGCCGGATTATCCGGCCTGGGCGTTTTGCGGGAGGACTAAGGGAGGCCGCGGGGTGAACGGTTGGCTCCCCAATCAGTTCCCCCACGCGCCCCCCTTCTTCCTCCTCAAGCCGCCGGAGTTCCTCCTCCTCGCCGGAGCCGCTCCGTCCGCCCCCTCTCGGAGTTCTTGGGTGGATCGGGTGGATCTCCTCCCTAGCTACCTTCTCCTCCAAGCGGTTTCCACAATGGATGTGGGTATGATTCACAATCTCTAACCCTAGATGTTGTGTTTTATATGTGCTATTTTCTTGGTGGAATTGGTGTCTAGTTGTTCCAAATCTTGTGTAGTGTACTCCTCTTGCATGCTATGAGGCCGATCTAGTTTTAGACATGTTTTTGATTGGAAAACTGCACATCTCGAAGGGCCGGATTTTCCGCCCCTCGAGCCGGCCGGATTATCCGGCCCGGCCGGATTATCCGCCCCCAGGGGACCCCGGATTATCCGGCCTGGAGCTTCATCGCCGCTGCAGTTTGCTTCAATCTATCATGTCTAGATGTGTACCGACTTGTTTGCATGTTTCTCGAGTATATTACTGTATCTTACATGACTTATGAGCATTACCTTTCCTTTGCTACCCGCCTTTGCTTCTCACAGGTGGTGCTTCTCGGGGTGGTCGGAGACGCCAAAGGCATGATCGCTCTAGTGATGAGTTTGCCACCAATGCACCTCGCAAGTCCGTCACCTCAAGGCGGAAGAACAAGGAAGTGAGGGAGAACTACAAGACCATGGACCCAGTTTCTTACTCCGCTATCCGTCAGAAGAACTGGTATGATGATGTCCCAAGAGATGAAGACATAGCGGGCAGGAGATATTGGTGCGCTGAGCAGGAGTTCATCTTCATGGACATCTATGAGCCCATGAAGAATCTGAGACCCATGCAAGCTATCGATGTTGACATTCTGGCAGTCAACGATCACTTTGAAGATGCTATCTGGGTAGCTGGAAAGTTGGGCCTGCATGATATCATGAAGATTCAGTGTGACTTTAGTCCAGCTTTGGTGAAGCAGTTCTTTGCCACTTTGGCAATCAGGAAAGATGAGGAACACACCATGGAATGGATGACTGGCTCCACTCACTGCAGTGCCACTCTGCGTCAGTTTGCTGGTGTTCTTGGAGTTTCTGTTGATGGGGGTCGTCGACTTCATGGACCACAACAGACAGATAAGAATGCTCTTGTGCATCTCTACACCTCAGCGGGAAAGATTGGTCAAGCTAAGGGGCTGCTTTCCATATACAGTCAGTTGCTTCGGTTCTTTCGGGCCACCATTTGCCCAAGTGGTGGCAACAATGATGCTCTTCGGGGAACCCTTGTGGACCTTATGCACCTCAGCTATAAGTGTGCTCGTGATGAGAATGAAGAACATGACTACACTCTTGATATAATGGACTTTATCTTCCATGAGATCCATGATGCCATGGTCTCCCGGACCACCATACCCTATGCTCCCTACATTCAGCTTCTCATCAACAACTGTGTTGCTAAGGTTGGTGAAGACATTAGTGGGTACCCTTTGGTGAAGCACCATGTCAAGAAGCCCTACAAGCTCAAGCCAGTCTCCTCAGCCGTACCTGCTCCTGACACTTTCATGCGTGATGCTCGCTCCAGTGGCTTTGCTCCTGCACGTCACCCTGATGTCCCGGCCATGAGGAAGCAAGTGAGTCGGCTTAGTTGGTTTCAGCGTCACATCTTGTGCATGAACATTGAGATACACAAGGAAAACTATGCTGCTAGCCGAGAGCGTTCTGAGATTAAGCACACTCAGGCGGTTATTCTTCACAAGCTCAGTGGTGATCAAGGACCCCCGCCTCAGCCTCCAGCTCACCAGGGTTACAGTAGATGGCACTCTGAACAGGTTCCATGGAGTGAACTTGATGACTGCCTTCAAAGGTCCAACATCTCTCGCCGCTCCCCGGATGCACCTGACACTGATGAGGATGAAGAAGTAGCGGCAGACGAGTCCGATGATGATTATGCCTCCGAGTGATTCCCATGGGACGAGTAGCATCGCGCTTGTCCCCTTTTTGGCGTTTCGATGCCAAAGGGGGAGAAGTGTTCTATTAGGAACTATCTCGGGGATTTGCATGGTTTGGGCACAAGCATTTGCGTTTACCATTCCTTTATTGCTTGTGCTCCCTCGTATTTGCACTATTTGCTTTGGTTGTGTCGTTTAAAACTATGTGCTATGTGGTATGAAACATTGTTAAGTGTGAGACATTGTTATGGTTTTCGGAATTCTATATGTTGAGATCAAGGATGATATATTATGTGTGATGTTATATCTCCGTATCTTATATCTACACATGGGTATGACTTCTTGCATCCTATCTCAACTTCATATGTGTCAATGTTTTTTGTTAGAGCTCATGTTGGATATCTCTTGTGTTGAGGCACCATACTCCTATGTGTTGTGTATTTGTATTCAAATGCAAACTACTTATATGCACACATGTAGGGGGAGTGCCTCTATGTTTTGCCATCATGCTTGTCTCTATAGTGATTCCTTTGCAAATCCGTATATTGTCATCAAACACCAAAAAGGGGGAGATTGAAAGAACATCTCTCACATTATGTTTTGTATGTTTGATGTCAATATATGTGATACACTAATGTTTGATTAAGTGGTACAGGGATTACATAGTTTCATATTTGCGTGTGTTGGATTTGGTCGATCTGTCAAAAGGCAACAGGAAAAGTTTGGCCAGGCCGGATAATCCGGGCCGGATATTGTTGAAATATCCGGCCCCCTGATTTTGGCTAAGTCGTCGAGGAAAAACAGCTCAGTATGGGGGCCGGACATTTGCCCGGATATTGTCCCGGTATTGTACCAGGGCCGGAATATCCGGGCCGGATATTTTGGAAATGTCCGGCCCCCCCAATTTTGGCTAAGGACTGGAAGAAATGTGGCTCTGGCATAGGGCCGGATATTTGGCCGGACAATGTCACGGTTTTGTACCTAAGGCCGGATTATCCGGTGGGGGCGGATTATCCGGCCCCTACTTGGACCGGATTATCCGGCCCCCCGGAAGCAGCAACGGCTCTATTTTGGGAGGGGGTATAAATACCCCCCTTCTTCTACCTTGGTTGCTTGCTCAATCATTACACAAGAATTCTGCCAAGCCACCTCCATTAGAGCCACCTCAAGAAAGTCAAGATTTGCAAGATCTCCTTCCTCCCCCAACCAAAGCTCTTGATCTTTGGGGATTCGAAGGAGAAGCCACCGATCTACATCCTCACCGAAGCGTTCTTCATTTCCCCCTCACTTGTTCGAGGGATCTCATGCTAGTGTTCCTATTTGGTTCCCTAGTTGATTTGTTGATGATGTGTTGTTGTTGATTGTTGTATTGTTACAGATTTGGGAGCCTCCAATTCAGTTGTGGATGTGTGCCCCAAGAACCTTGTAAAGGCCCGGTTTCCGCCTCGAGGAAATCCCTTAGTGGAAGTGGGCTAGGCCTTCGTGGCGTTGCTCACAGGAGATCTGAGTGAAGCCTTCGTGGCTGTTGGTTTGGCTTGCGTAGCAACCACACTCCTCCAAACGTAGAGTACCTTCTTGCAAAGGAAGGGAACTACGGGAATCATCTCCGTGTCAACGCGTGCTACACTCTCGGTTACCTCTATCCCACTCTATCTCCTATATATTGCGTAGCTATATCTTGCTTAGTTGATAACCTTGTCATATAGGTGAATTCACTTAGTTGCATATCTAGAGAATTTACCTTTGTGTCACCAGTGCATGAGGAGACGATAGTTCTTACCGGTATCTAGGTATTGTACTAGGAATATGAAAGTTCTTGTAGGTATCTAGATATCTAGGTATTGTAGTAGGAATATGAAAGTTCTTGTAGGTATCTAGGTATCGAGGTATCTAGGTATTGTAGTAGGAATATAAAAGTTATTGTAAGTATCGAGATTTCATACGAGGAGTATGAAAGTTCTTGTAGGTATCGAGTGATATCGCTATTCTTCAAGGAGTATAAGAGCTCATGATGATGCAGCGATGTATGGAGGGTATGTTGGAAATACCGATACCTACATTTTGAGCATTGCGAGTCACTTAGGTCGTATCAAACCTAAGGCAGTAGTATCAACTATCGAGGTATTGTCCGAGTAGTACGATAGTTCATACTAGTATCGAACCATATATGTATTGTACGAGTAGTATGAAAATTCTTGAAGGTATAGAGGCATCAAGGTATGTACAATGGGTATGAGAGTTCTTGTAGGTATCGAGTGATCAAGCTGTTGTTCGAGGAGTATGAGAGCTCACTATGATACCGCAGGGTATGACGGCATGTTGCCATGTTGGTAATACTGCTACCTACATTTTGAGCATTGCGAGTAATTCAGGTCATATCATACCAGAGGCACCGGTTATACCAGTGCATGAGGAGACGATAGTTCTTACCGGTATCTAGGTATCTAGGTATTGTACTAGGAATATGAAAGTTCTTGTAGGTATCTAGGTATCGATGTATTGTACTAGGATTATGAAAGGTCTTGTAGGTATCTAGGTATCGAGGTATTGTACGAGGAATATCAAAGTCCTTGTAGGTATATGTTTGTGTCTTTAAATGGGTAAGTTAGTGTCTGATACCCGGTGTATATCCACAAAATATCGTTGTGACAATCGCTAACCATTTCAATGTATCGATATCACATACTTAGGTCGTATGATTAACATGCCCTTTGCATGATGATGAAGACTTATGTCGTGTGATACTGGGTTAAACCTCGTGAGTTGACCGAATAGACAAGCGAGCACCTAACCTTAAGGTCGCATGATACCTAGTCGAACTTTGTTATTAGATGGAATCAACTACCGATGTTTGAATTATTTGCATACCCAAGTAAACATACCTCCGGGAGGGGGGGCTTTATCGGAAGTGCTTGAGGTCGAATGGTTCAATTTTGCCGATCTATGCCCTTATCACACTGATTTTAAGGTATTATGGCGAGGTATGGAAAATTACGAGGTATTTTCATCGGATACCTAGATTGTGTGCTATATGTTTGTGTTCTTAAATGGGTATGTTAGTGCCTGGTACCTGGTTAGTATTCACACAAAATTATTGTGACAATCGCTTACCATTTCTAGGTTTTGATATCGCATACTTAGGGTATATGATCAATGTTCCCTTTGCTTGAGGATTAAGACGCAAGTCGTGTGGAACCGGGTTAAACCTCGTGAGTTGGCCAGATAGACAAGCAAGCACCTTAGTTCAAGGTCGTATGATACCTAGAACTTCATGATTAGATGAAATCAACTATCGATACCTGAAGGATTTGCATACTCAGGTAAACATACCTGGAGATGAACATACTGTTTCAGGGCATGGTTGCCAAAAGCGGCGAAGCTGGCATCGCAAGCTCCCTTGCGCGTGTTGGGAGAAGATGGTGATGGTTTATGGGCGCGCTTGAAATTACATCATGACCAAATATTTCGTGGCTGATATTATTCTTTTGCATTAATAAAGAAATATGTGCAATCAAATTATACAGTCAAACGATCTGTTACATTTGGATGGGATTGAATGCTCAAAAACTTGGATAATTACGTCTCCAAGATTATTCATGATTGAGTATGACACTCCTTAAAGAACTAGAGCTTCAACAGATGCACCGGTCAATCTAGAAATATTAAGATATCTAATCTACCTGGATAATTAATTGATTACTGATTCATGCTACACCTATCTCTAAGAAACTTGAGGCATCAGCGAGCGCAACAAAACGCAGTCCGCACACAATGACACCATCTTGCACAACTGCGAGGTCTACAAAATTTTCAGTGTGCACCACGCGCCTTTCCTTCCGCAACTTACAGATCCTCCACCACCTACAAAGGCAAAATACCTCAGTTGATTCTTAACCTTCACTTGTTTGACAGAAAATAAATTTTGATACTTAGATACTAAATAACGTACAGAGCTAGATGCTAAGATTCAAATATTGGCATGTGGATAATTAAAGGCTACACACAAATCCTTGCCACGATCAAGGATGGCATTTAGTTAGGAAGTATGTCACGGTGATGAGAAATGAGATAGTCTTGACGACAATACTAAGAAAGCAACTCAACGTGCTATACCAGGAGTCCAGGACTAACGAGGACGGCCAAACTTTCCTCGACGACAGATAGCAGGTACGCAGCCGGTGGTAGGACGACTGAAGCAGCTTCCATGCCCACGGTGGCTGTGTAATAGCCAGTATGCGTGTCGGTTGAAACTGGAATGTTTTCTTCTAGCACTAGCACACCTCATCAAGATACCTGCGATTATCAAAGAAAGTACGTAAATGATAATGGATTTGAGAGTGAAGATGAACAAGATGATGTGCACCATAGCCATGGTTGCATCGGCTTCCGCGCAACCGGCTACGCTACCGTAGAGTCCTTGCCACGAGCACGGTCGACACTCAAACCACACGGCAATACATGGAGCGACAATCGCAGCACGAAGACATACCTCGGCCAAGCAAGATCCGAATAGACGCTTACGATGTGAATCTGTTTTGGGACGAGAGCACTCGCCCAGGGCTAGCCAACGATGCAGCGTTTGGCATGAATTTCCCCTCTGATTGAGCTCTTATAAATATGCATGAGGTATGTGTTTAAAGGGATAATCAAAAAAGGCAACTATGGACAGCTGATTGAAAATCCATTAAATATACATGCGCTCTCTTTGGTAATAGATGATTAGATTGATTTTTTCAATCACGCTGCCTGCATGCAAATAACAAATGGAAATCTTTTGCAATTGTCGACCGGACCTGGCATGCAAATCAAAAATGGAAAGATCTTCAGCTTGTCGCTTGGTGCTACAAAACGGGTTTTGTCATGCACTAACGGGTTTCATCACAGGATATACCTGGATTACTGTCATATGCCATCAATCAATCCAGCCGTTTGCGATCTAGGAGCCTGGGCACCATGGTGCCCCAACTATTTTACCTATATATATATATATATATATATATATATATATATATCCTTGGTTCTTCTAAAGCACACAGGGATATTCTTACTGTTTGTCCAATGATCATCACATGAATCATTCTGGTATATGCTCCTAACCTTTTAGAGCACAGGACATCTGACTTTTTTTTTACATATTATTTGTGATCCAAAATCACTCATGTGTTTTTACTCATCAAGTGTCAAATACACTCAAGTCTTGTTAAACCTTTGTATGCAAAGAACACCTTCTTAATATTTCTATATTGAACTACTTCAATATCCATTCTATGTACTTTGACTTAAATTTATTATGTGTTTTAATCTATCTTCATAGATCTTGACACTAAATATGTTTCAGTCCATATCCTTTCATTGAAGTTAATTCTCAATGAAACCTTTTTAATCAATTATATAATTACATTATTTATAATCAACGATATGTCAGCTACATAAAGTATTACAAATATGTCTCAGCGCTCCCACTTAATTTCTTGCAAATGCAAGCATCTTCATCGTTTCTGATGAAATCAAAAACTCTTTGACTATTTCATCCGGTGAAGATTCCAACTCCGCGATACTCACTTCATCCAATTGAAGTTCGTATACCTATCTAGTATTCCACGGACTAGCAAAACTCTTGGTTTGTATCTTGTATACACCTTTAATACATACTTCTGTTAAGTAATGTATTTTGCCATCCTACTAGCATATCTCATAAAAGAAATATGTAGCGATTACTAGAATAATCCACATAGACTATAAGCATTGCTACGGAAGATCTAATCTTATCGTAGTCAACTCTTTGAACTTTGTTGTAAACAACTTTTCGACAAATCGAGCTTATTCAAGGATATTTCATCCAAGTCCATTAAATTTTATAGATCCATTTACTTTCAAAAAGTATTCACCTATCTTGGATTTCATGGCGTATAGCCATTTTAACGGAGTCAGGGCCCATCATAACTTCTTTGTTTGTAGTTGGTTTATCATTGTTCAAAATCAATCCTTTGTTCACAAATCATTTATTTGATCACAAAGTAAACCATACCTACAAGGTTCAATATGTACTTCGATCTCCATGGCTAAAACACTTTGTAGTCATGGGAGCTATGATCGCCGCTTCCGGAACCAATTCCGATGCTGCGCTACTCTGATCATTATGCTCAGGTTCATAAACCTTATCAAGTTCTATTGTCCTCCCACTCAAATACTTCGCTAGAAAACAATTTCTTGGAAATAAGCAAGTAACATTAACAAACACTTTTGTCTTTTACTTCATAGTGGAAAGAATTCCCAATTCATTCTCTGGGATAACCAACAAAGACATTCATCCG
This sequence comes from Lolium multiflorum, assembly GCA_030979885.1. Taxonomy (NCBI): domain Eukaryota; kingdom Viridiplantae; phylum Streptophyta; class Magnoliopsida; order Poales; family Poaceae; genus Lolium; species Lolium multiflorum. Next base: position 153,954,118 of record CM061748.1, read on the forward strand.
ATTTTGGTTGTAAACTTATTTACTTATGCTATGCATACCAAGATTTAAGAAAAGACTATTAGGGTTCATACCCACGCCATAACTCGTATGGTGTCATTTCAACGGATCATGATTGATGCGGGCTAAGCCCGAGGGTGTGCCGAATCTTCACGGTTTGACCCTGGTGAGTGTGATTGCGGAGGGGGATTCGCGGGGAGGTGGATGAACGCGAAGAACACGATACAAACACACGCACACAACACAAATCGGTTATCCTCGTTGGCCCGAACCACCAACCGATAGAATTGCAAGACAAAGACCAAAGGTAGAATCTCTTGCAAAAGATCGACAAATCCAAATAGAATTCCCAAAGAGTAAAAGACCAACTAAGAATAGAGTTGCAAAGCAAGAGATTCTCAATTGATAGAATTACTAGAATGGAAAAAGATCCGGATAAGGAGGGATACAATAGATGGTTAATCTAAGGTGGGGGTTTCCCAAATCCACAAAGGGATAATAGAGGCATAAGCCAATTCATCTAAACATCATCTCTCCCTCATGAAGGTGGGGGTAGGTGTCTATTTATAGGCAAGGGGATGAAGGGGTAAGTTACAAGCCAAAGGGGGCTGAGATCTGGCTGAGGTTCGATGGGGCGGAAGTTCCGGCCGTCCTGGGCGGAAGTTCCGGTCCTGGGCGGAAGTTCCGGCCATCAGGGGCGGAAGTTCCGGCCGCAGCTCTTCAGCATGAGCATCTTCAGTCTTGGATGGAATCTGGGCGGAAGTTCCGGCTGTGTCGGGCGGAAGTTCCGGCCTGGAGCGTCCAGCTCCTCTTTCTCCTTCTCTTCCATGCTTCCGTGACATCGGCCTTGCGTCCTCGGGTCTCCATGGCATCCTCTCTTCCCTCCGTACTTGTCGTCGAGTTCCTTTGCGTGTCGTCTTGGCGATGAAGCATATGATGCGGTGAAGACCGAAGGTCGGGCTGCATCATCTCCCCCCACTTGAAAAAGAGTCGTCCTCGACGATAACTCATCATGAACGTGTAGAGGAGGTAGATGACACCAACGTTTGAATGTTTCTTCACTTGTCAAGAGCCCTATGAATAGCACAAGAAAAGGAAAGCAACACTCAAAGCGTAGCCAATGTTCCACGGGATTAGCAATATGTCCTAAGTATAAGGAGGTCACCTTAGCATAATGTCGATGTGCTCTCATTGAGAGATCTTGTGTAGTAGATGTATGGGGTTGAACCCATTCGTTGACGCTCATCCACAAGTCACTTGTACCTTCACACAACAAAGACCAAGCAAAGTATGTTTGTGTGTGATATTGGAGCACATCATCGATGACATGTCCTTTCATGTTCACAACACCGTTAGCACAACACAAATTTATCAAGAATAATGCATGTGCAAGGTCAATGTGTAAGAACTCCATATGAACATCTTCCAAATGTGGGAACACAAAAACTCCAAATTGTGAGACGACCATGGTGTCCATCTCATGTAGAAACTCATGTGCATTATTGCACTCAAGGCATCGGAAAGATAAATTGTTCAACATCCTTGAAGCAATAAGTGGAGAGTTTGGCAAAAACACATACAGAAGAGTGTCCAAAATATCATCAACATGTGTGCACACAAACCATTGGAAAGAGAAATTGGTCCTCATATTTGGTGCAACACAAAACATATCATCCAAAAAGTTTATCAAGCAAAAATTTGCACAACCGTGTGTGCCAACAAACCACATGAAAGAGAAATTGGTCAACTTGTTTGAGGCAACACCAACGGTAAGAATCACATCATCATGCTTGCAAAAGAACCAAGAGAAAGAGAAATTGTTCGGCATGTTCAATGCAAAGCATGGGAAAGGTATTAGAGCCGTAGATGTCACTTTTATGATATTGTTGCAACTTGTTATGCTTAATGCTTGTCACTAGGGCCCGAGTGCCATGATCTCAGATCTGAACATGTTATTGATTCATGAAGATATTCGTTGTTTATGATCTTACCTGCAAGTTGTATACACATGTCGCTGTCCGGAACCAATGGCCCCGAAGTGACAGAAATCGGGACAACCGGAGGGGATGGTAGTGATGTGAGGATCACATGTGTTCACGGAGTGTTAATGCTTTGCTCCGGTACTCTATTAAAAGGAGTACCTTAATATCCAGTAGTTTCCCTAGAGGCCCGGCTGCCACCGGCTGGTAGGACAAAAGATGTTGTGCAAGTTTCTCATTGCGAGCACGTACGACTAAATATGGAACACATGCCTATTGATTGATTAGTACTTGGATACCGTTTTATTATTATCTGCAAATGCCCTGCTTTGATTGTTACATGAGTTTCTCTCATCCATGCAACGCCCGTTAATCCGTCCCTGTGCCTAGTATTTTAATCCTGTTTACTATAATCACTACTGCTGTCTTTATTTCACCGCTGTTATTTCACTATTCCTACTGCTATAAAACTGTTACTACTGATAAACTCTTGCGAGCAAGTCTGTTTCCAGGTGCAGCTGAATTGACAACTGTTAAGGCTTACAAGTATTCTTTGTCTCCCCTTGTGTCGAATCAATAAATTGGGTAATACTTCCCTCGAAGACTGCGATCCCCTATACTTGTGGGTCATCAAGACTATTTTCTGGCGCCGTTGCGGGGAGCATAGCTTTATTTGGAAGTTCACTTGGATTGATATTGTTCGCTGCAAATTCTCCATCATGGGTAAACCTCGCGATACTAAGATCGCCATATTACCATCCACTACAAGAAAAGGTACAACTCTTAGTACCTCTGCTGCTCTTGATTCACCATCTGTGATAAGTAAACTTGTTTCACCACCACAAACTTCAAATGCTGGTACTTCTGCTGAATCTGAAATTTCTTCTCATAATTGTGATGATGCTTCTGCTGTGCTTGATAATGATGGTTCGTTAGGATCTTTTCTAGATGCTACAATTGCTAAGTCTAGACAAATTGAAAATGCTGAAACTTATGCTCTCTAGAGCTCTCTTTGTCAACTTGTGCTCAATCGAGGTTGACATTGGCATTCTTGTACCTACACACACAATAGGCAAAGCAAAGAACGTGTGTGCATGGTATATGAACACATCATCCATCATGATGGTCCATTTCTTTTGCACATCACCATTAGCGTTAAGCAAAGCATCATAATAGATATGGTGAATATGCGGAGTAAACATGGGAACATGCTCAACATGGATATATGCAAAGTCTCCAAAATTTGAGAGAGCTATGGGGGCAATCTCATTTACAAGCATATTAACATTATTGCAAACCAAGCATTGGAAAGAGCAAGTATTCAACATTTTGGTTGCATTAATGGGAGAGTATTGCAAACATTTAGAGCAAAACATGTTCAACATGTTATCATTGTTGTCGACAAACCTATGGAAAGAGCAATTGTTCGGCAAGGTTGTCACAACACAAGTATTATCATCATCATCATTGCAAGCAACACATAGGAAAGAGCAATTGTTCGACATATTGCAAGCAAGAGGAAGTAACTCGAAAGACTCATAGCATGGCATGGAAATATCATCATAAGCAACTAATTCCGCATGATCAACAATAGGTGTATCACAAGTATCACATGGGAATGTGAAAGAAGCATATGACATAGCAATATGATCATCCAACTCATGCAAGCACTCACAAATCATCATGTCCACTAGTGGGATCATGGCATCATCAACACCTATATAGGTACCTTTGTAGTCCGACTCATTTGAGGTAGGTGTTGTGGAAGTAGTAGGCTCCATGTGGCCTCCATGTTCATCTTCAAGCAAGCATGGTGTGATAGCATCATCTTCATGCACCATGTACATCTTCTCCATGATCGGCGTCTCGTCATCCATGGAACCTAATGAGACATGAGGAAACACACTAGAGGTAGAGGGTAAGTTGTTAGAATTCGAAATGGCCTCACATGACCTATCAACTACCACTCTCATCTCACTCGGTGTATCACTCATATCCTCAAGGTGGAGGCACTCAAGCTCATGTATAGTGGATTCACTCATCTCACATATAGTGGAGTCGCTCATCTCACATATAGTGGAGTCGCTCATCTCACATATAGTGGAGTCGCTCATCTCACATATAGTGGAGTCGCTCATCTCACATATAGTGGAGTCCCTCATCTCCATGGCAATGGCGTCGTCGATGTCCGAGCAACCTAGCAAAGAGGAAGACAACACAAGAGGAGTAGAGGTTAATGTGTTAGAAATCAAAGCGTCCTCACTCAAATCATGTGGTGTGTCACTACTAGGAAAAAGCCTATAGTTGGAGGCAATAGGTGCCGGCGCACCACCAAGGACGTGCGCCGGTGGCATGTGTTGCCGGCGCACCTCTTCCCAGCCGCGCCGGGGATGCGTTCCTTCTGCCGGCGCACCAGAGGAGCAGACGCGCCGGCGCTATTTCCTGGCATGGCCTCGGCCGATTCGGGCCAGGCCCAAGAATCATTGCCGGCGCACCAGCCCAGGGGTGCGCCGGCGAACTTATTGCCGGCGCACCCGGGCTGGTGCGCCGGCAATGATTCTTGGGCCTGGCCCGGGGGTGATATAGCCGAAAGGGCTATGTGCTGCCGGCGCACCCATGCCCTGGTGCGCCGGCAGTAACCTGGGCAGTTATTTCTGCTCAACAACCACTCCCCCCACTACCATTACTCCACTCCTTCACACAAACCCGAGGCTTCTCCCAACCCAGCTCATTTTTGCCCATTTCTATCCCCAATTTCACCAATTTGACCAAACAAAATCATATTTTTTGAGCAAATCTTCCCTTCCTACATGCATCTCCCACATCCCCCTATGTAGATCTAGATCTACTATCCCGCATTGACCGCTCAATCTAGATCTAGATCTAGAAAGTCGGCTTCCATACGTCGTGGTAGCGGCGCGACGTCTCGATCTTGTTGACGAATATATCAAACAAATAGGTGATTAATGAACAAATTAAGGAATGTATCAATGTATGTTGGACATTTGAAGAAAAGCTCTCGTGTGTGGCATATATATATGTTGTGCTTGTGCTTGTGCTTGTGTGTGTGTTGGCGTTGAAAATGAGTTGCCAACGTTGCGCCGAAATGTTGATTCTTCAAGTTTCCGTTTCGGCACATTTCTGGCGCTCCTATGTCCTACCGTGTAGGAAGGTCATGCCGAAATTTTCCGTGAAAACTACCGACGGATGCATGGTTCTAATGAATTATGTAATCTTACCATGCAGGCGAGAATGGTTATCGAGATGAGTGAAAGCATCGTGATGAGATATCTGAAACACGCGATCATCGACATGTATGAAAATAAACGCACGGAGGTATTGTGTCCGTGCCGGAGATGCAAACGAGGGAAATGGTTTGACCCGTATTCAGGAAAATTGCAGGGGCACCTGCTCACTAATGGTTTCATGCATGGACACACTCAATGGATGAGCGATGATGGCGCGGAGGTCAATGGGGCGACGGCAGCAGGTGGTAATAATGGCCGGCAAGAAGGAGGGCATCATGACATTGATGACGATGAAGAGTTTGTCGCAGAAGACGATAACCTTGACGACGATAATAACCTTGACGATGACAATAACCTTGACGACGACGAAGAGGTGCCGCTAGCTTCAGTCGTGCGGGACCCTCATCTTCAAGATCTGCTTCTCGAAAAGACGAAGGGCGCCAAGCGGAAATCAAAGCTTGAGCAACTGGAGATAGACTCGAATACTCCGTTGTACGACTCAGGTCGCGGGTTGGGGGAGTCTCGCTTGAGAGTAGCTCTCGATGTGCTGCAGATGAAGGCGAAACACGGATGGACGGACACAAGCGTCGACGACATCCTGGAATACGTGAAAGATCTCCTTCCTGCCGGGAACACGTGTCCTGGTAGTCTAGCCGAGGCCAAGAGAATCACGTGCCCTCTCGACTTACCCCACGAAAAGTATCACGCCTGCATCAACGACTGTATCATGTATCGCAAGGAGCACGTGGACAAGACCAAATGTCCTGTGTGTGACGCTGAACGGTACAAGAAAGGGAAGAAGAAAGCTCCTCGGAAAGTTGTGTGGTACTTCCCGCTCGCCCCCCGGCTGCAACGGTTCTACGCGGACCGCAAGGAAGCAAAGCTCATGCGCTGGCACGCTGAAAGAAAGGAGGCAGTGTTGAATGATGAAGATCGGATTGAGCACCCAGTGCTGACACACCCTTCGGATGCAAGCCAGTGGAAAGCATTAGACAATGAATTCGGAAGTTTTGGGGCAGAACCCAGAAACATCAGGTTGGGTGCGAGCACGGACGGATTCAATCCGTTCGGAAACCAGAGCAGCACACATAGCACATGGCCCGTGTTTGTATGGATCTACAACCTCCCGCCCTGGCTGTGCATGAAGAGGAAGTACATACAGATGAGTATGCTAATTCAAGGGCCGACACAGCCAGGAAACGATATCAACATGTATCTCGAACTATTAAAGGAGGAGCTTGAAACGTTGTGGGCGGAGGAAGGGGTAGATACATGGGACGCCGTCGCGGAAGAATATTTCCCTTTGAGAGCCGCGTTGATCACGACGGTGCAGGACTACCTCGGATACGGTTACATTTCGTGCCAGGTGTGCCATGGACACAAGGCATGTGTCAGGTGCATGGAAGAGACGATGTTTTTGCAGCTTGGTAAGGATCCCGGCTCTTCGAAAACAGTTTACATGGGGCATCGAAGGTGGCTACAGAAGACTGACCCGTGGAGAAAGCGTGGAGATCTGTTCGATGGTACAAATGAACCCCGAGGACCTCCACGGAAGAAGAGCGGCGAAGAGATCGATACATTACTGAAAGGTTGGAAGGAGTGCCCTCCGCCGGGAAAGATACGTCAAAAGCCTGGAGAGAAGAAGAAGAAAAAGGCAACGGTGACGACGCCGCTCATTGGTGTATGGAAAAGGAGGTCCGTGTTTTGGGACTTGCCGTACTGGAAAATTCTCGATACACCTCACTGCCTTGATGTCATGCATATTACAAAGAACGTGTGCGAGAGCTTGCTTGGCACTCTTCTCAACATGCCGGACCGGACCAAAGATGGGCCGAAAGCAAGACACGACCTGAAAGTTTTGGGCATCAGGGAAGAGCTTCAGATCCCGGCGGCCCAAGAGGGACAGTCGGAGGAGGAGGCGGACGGCGGTCAGAAGCGCAAAAGGATTAAGCAGCCAGACTATTACTGTCCCCCCTCCTGCTTCACTTTTAGTCCGGCCGAGGTCGATCAATTTTTCAATTGCCTTCTAGGAGTCAGAGTGCCCTTCGGTTACTCCGGGCTAATAAGCAGATACATGGACCCCAAGAAACGAAACTTCAGCGGCATGAAGTCTCATGACTGTCACGTGATGATGACGCAGATTCTTCCGGTTGCAATCCGAGGTATAATGGATGACCATGTCCGTGCAACGCTGACTGGGCTCTGTAACTTCTTCGACGTCATAACTCGGAAGTCGATAAGCGTGAAGAAACTCGCAAGGCTCCAGGAAGAGATCGTGGTGATCCTATGTGAGCTTGAGATGTACTTCCCGCCTGCATTCTTTGACGTGATGGTCCATCTGTTGGTCCATATCATGGATGATATCGTCAGTCTAGGGCCGGCATTCTTACACAACATGATGCCGTTTGAAAGAATGAATGGGGTCATTAAAGGATACGTTCGTAACAGGTCACATCCGGATGGAAGCATCGTACAGGGCTGGCTCACCGAAGAGTGCATCTCTTTCTGCACGAATTATCTAGACATCGAGGACCCTGTTGGTTTGCCTCAAAACAAGCACCTCCGCAGGTTCGAGGGAGTAGGCCACAAAAATGGAAGGAAGGAACTGCACGTGCACATGTCTGGTCGGACTTCCGACTTTGACAGGGCCAACTTAGTAGCGCTACAACACATTGACTTGATCGATCCTTGGTTGAAAGAGCACAAAACCATGATAGAGAACAGTGGCAAGCCGATGATGACGGAAGCAGAAATATACAGAGAGCACAACTCCTCTTTCGCGCGCTGGTTCAAAGACCACATTGATGCTAATCCCCCACCAATGGATTCTGACAAGGATAAACTAGTATTGGCCTTGTCACATGGCCCCGCGCCCAACCTCATGACTTACCAAGCGTACGATATCAACGGGTACACATTCTACACGGAAGAAAAAGACAAGAACAGTGCTTACCAGAACTCAGGGGTAACGATGGATTCCTGGACGGGTGACGTAAAGACTAGATACTACGGAAGAATCGAGGAAATCTGGGAGCTTAGCTACGCTGGGGAGAAAGTGCCGATGTTCCGTATCAGATGGGCTAAGAACGTCACAAAAGAAGACCGGTATTTCACCACCATGTTTCTACCCGAAGCCAACAAATCAAAGTCCACGAACGCCACCGCGCAGAATGAGCCATGGGTACTGGCAGAACACGTGCACCAATGCTTCTTCATAACCGACCCATCCAGGCCTAGCCGTGTTATCGTGAGGAGAGGCAAGAGGACCATCGTCGGAATGGATGGAGTCGCCAACGAGGAAGACTTCGAAGGACAAGTCGGAGACCCAATGATGGAAGAATCCGAGGATGAAGACACAACATACACCACAAGAAGAAGCAGGACCACGCTACCGAGGTCAGGTCGACCCTTCAAAAGAAGAAGTCACGACACGGGGCTAAATTATTCAACGACGAGCAAGAAAAGCAAGAAGAAAGCGAAACACTCTTCTCAATCGATGATGTAAAACTTTATTTGCAATCTATAACTCATATTGCTTTTGTAATGCATAATTAACTCATATGGTCATGGCCAATATTTTATGTATGACTAATTAATATTGTGTTGGTCAATATTATGTGTGTATGTAATTCACATATATCTTTTTGTTTTTGCATAATTAATAACACTCATGCATATTTGCTTTGTTTTCCTATAACTCAAATATTTTTTTGTAATGCCTAATTAACTCATATTGCTTGGTTATTATCTTGAAAAGAGAAGGAAATAAAATAGTATAGGATTTGTGGGAAAAGAAAAGAAACATAAAAGAAAGTGAAAAGAAATAAAGAAAAGAAGAAAAATAAAATAAAATAGAAAAGGAAATGGCCAGCCAGGGGCTGGGGGACAAGTCCCAGGTTATAGCCGGGCTCACCTTATTGCCGGCGCACCACCTGTTTGGTTCGCCGGGGTTAAGTTGTCCCCGGCGAACCAACCATGTGGTGCGCCGGCAATAATGTGGGTCCGGCTATAGCTGGGACTTAACCGCTGCGCGACCCTCTTCTCCCTCCCCATTCCCAATCGAGCGCCGCCGCCACTGTCGATCTCGAGCGCCGCCGCCACCGTCGATCTCGAGCGCCGCCGCGTGGAAGCCCTGGACCAAGAGACCTCGCTGCACGCCGGAGCTGCCGTGCAAGGAGGAGCAGGGCGTGGCCGCGGAGAGGAGGGGAGGGCGTCACGCGCCGGCCACCATCGCCACCGTCGCCGAGAGGAGGAGGAGGGCGTTGCGCGCCGGCCACCGTCGCGGAGAGGAGCAGCAGGGTGTCGCCACCATCGCCGTTGGTAAGAACCCCTCTCCCTTCCCCTATCCATCCCCCTCTTCCTTCCCTCTCTCTGCCTCCGAATTCTTGCAGTAGTTCTTGCAAGAATGCTTGATGTGCATTCGAATCCTTAGTGCTTGCAGTAGTTCTTGCAAGAATGCTTGATGTGCTCTGGTTGCAGTAAGAAAATCCTTAGTTCTTGTAGTAGTTTATAGTTCTTGATGTGCTCTGGTCGATTTAGGGTTTATAGTTTATGCTCTCTGGTTGCAGTAAGGAAAAATTGAGATGTAGGATGCTACTGAAATGCCTAATGCAGATGCTACTGAAATGCTATTGAAAATAAAAACTAGACACTAGGCAGTATGTTAGTTCTTCATTAAATGAAAATGAAAATGGTTTTGCTAGCTAAATTGGTTTAGTTCATTTAGGTTTTGGTCTCTGGTTTGCTAAAATGGTTTGCTAAAATGGATTTAAATTGGTGCTATGCATGGTTGATGCTAGTTCTCTGGTTTAGGATTTAGGACCAAGGCTGTATTTCTGTTGTAATTAAGCAGTAATGTTCTCTGGTTCATTTAGCTCATTTAGGTTTTGCTAGTAATTTGCTCTGAACTTTGCAATTTGCTCTCTGGTTTGCTAGTAATTTGTTCTCTGGTTCATTTAGCCTAAGGTAATGATTTATATTTTGCAATTTGCTCTGAACTTTGCAATTGCACTTACAATCAAACTGGCCCTTATGCAAATTTTGGGTCTTTTGCTCTGAACATAGACAGGAATTGCTTGGACAGGATTTGTAAGTAGAGGAATTAGTTAACAAGAAATTTCACAAAATTTGTTATCAACAAGGAGCTCAGGGAAAACTTTTGACTAACTATGAGAGTATGTCCCACAGGGGCAACAACAACATATTATCATTTCTTGCAAAAAAAAATGCTTGCAATATGACATGTTTTAGTGTGTAGATTCTCTCATTTTAGCAATTTTAATAAGCAGTAGTTAAAAAAGACAAGTACATCATAGCTAGTTTATCTGGTTTTCAAGAGAGGTTGTGCTAGCTAATTTTAATTAGCAAGAGAATATTAATTAGCTAGTTCACCATGGTTGAATGCTCATGTTGATGCTCACTGGTTGCAAATAAAGAAAATGAAAATAAAAATGCTTGCAGTACCTAGGTAGCTAGGCAGTAGGGTTTTTTTTATGCTTGCAGTACCTGGAGAATTTGATATATAAAATTCATTGGTTTGCTTCATGCTAAAGATGGGTTCATGCTAAAGATGGGTTCATTCTTACTACAGAGAACATAGTCAGTATTTCTAATGCACCTAGTTACTGTTATGTATTATATTTGCTTCTTATTTTTGAATACATACAAGTGTCCAGGGCTAGCATCAAACAACCACCAGTAGCAAGTGTCCAGGGCTAGCATCAAACAACCACCATGGTTGAATGCCTACTGCCAAGAACTGCCAAGCATCAAATGCCACCAGTAGCAAGTGTTAGGGTTAGGCATGCATCACATTTATTATCTGGTTTAATAATGCTTAATGAAAAAATGTGCTATTCTCTGGTTTGAAAAAAGAGCAAGTGCTATTCTCTGGTTTGAAAAAATGTGCTATATCAATGGATGCTGTCAAGTGTTCACTAGCAGTAGGTTTACTTAATTTAAAAGGAACAAGTGCTAGCAGTAGGTTTAGTTCATAAAAAGAACAAGTGCTATTCTCTGGTTTGAAAAAAAGAAAAGAAAATGAATTTGTTCTCTGGTTTGAAATTTAGTTCATTTAGTTCATTTTTCACATCAAGGAAATATAATTGGAGCTTTCTAATAATCCACAAATGAGAAATGACACTAAACCAATTTTAATTATGTAGCCATAGAGTAGCATGGTGTTGATGTAAAATGGTTAAGGTGTAAAATGCTAAAGATGGTTTGAATTCTGGTTTTTATTTTAGTGTTTGAATTCTGGTTTTTATTTTAGTGTTTGAATTCTGGTTTGAATCCAGGGCTAGCATGATGAAATTCTGTCACTGACTCACTGGAATATTTCTTTCTTAATACAGAGAACATAGTCAGTAGTTACTGTAAGTGCTATTACTGTAAGTGTCCAGGGCTCTAAAGCTGTTGTTGTCTGAGTGTGAGAATTTGATGGTTATGGTGTTCATGGCTATATATATGTGAATTGCATTTCTGTTACAGGGATTGAGTTGCTATTGAGTGCCGGAATGTCGATTCATTTCCGTTCCGGCAATTCTAGCACTCGGCATGACCAATTTTTAGCAAAGGTCATGCCGAATTTTTCCGTGAATTCTAACTCTTTTTCATCTTCTATTAGTGCAAGCCACCATGGCGTCTGAAGAACAATTAGAGGAGCACTACAATAGGCACTTCTTTAGGACGGAGGAGGATGCCGAGGCCGCTGGTGTTGGCGGCGACGAGGACCATGAGATGGAGGATGACGCTGGGGGTAGTGGCGACGAGCCAAGCGGCAACGAGGCAAGCGACGCCGCCGGGGGTAGTACCTACGCGCCAAGCGGCGACGAGGCAACCGGCGCCGCCGGGGGTGGCGGCGAGACAAGCGGCGACGATCCTAGCGGCGCCGCCGGGAGTAGTGGCACCGGGACAAGTGGTTCCAAGAGGCCGCGGAAGGCAAGGCGCCAAAACACGGTCGGCACCGGCAGAGACACAGTCAAAGAGGTGGACCCCGCCAGTGGATTGCCGAAGGAGCCTAAGGATGTTGCCAAGGGGTACGGCAACCAACTGGCATGTATCCTCCGAGAGGTCGTCAATCTCAACGAGACGGACCTCCGAGCTGAGAGCAAAGCGCCTCTGCGAGCCCAGCTCATTGCGAGGTTGCACTCACGATACAAGTTCCTAGGCGACTACGCCTCCACTGATCAAACCAATAACATTGTGAACTCACAAGCCCTCCTGAAGTTCACCAAACACCTCAGCAGCTACAAGTACATGGTGCGGAAGCTGATTGCTGAGGGCAAAGGTTTCGAAGAGGTCCACTCCGCCTTTCCGCATGTCTCCCAGGCGGACTTTGATGCTTTTGTGGCCAATGAAGAGCTACAAGCAACCAAGAATCGCAAGTTGTGGGGGAAGGAAATGCGGGAGCTTAACATCGGCAACCACAACCTTGGGAGCCGTGGGTACGAGGGAAAGGAGCCCTATTGGGCGAAGGAGGACGAGGCGTATGTAAATGCCGGCATTGAGAACCCCTGGCTCAAGTACAAGGACCCGCTTGAAAGAAGATTCATCAGGTCCCGGTACCATAAGAAGAAACTAACCGGGGAACTTGTCACGGACCCGAAGGTCGTAACCGACATAATTTGGTTCACGAACGACAAGAAGGTCCTGGCGTTGGAGAAAAAACTGGTAAGCAATTTACCGGTTTAATTAGATCAAGTATCGTTCATATAATAGTAGCAACATTTCTAAATGGTTCGCGTTTCTTCCGCAGGAAGAAGAAAGACAAAAACTTTCTCAATGTGACGAAGGCTCCTCCTCCCAGGCGTCGACGGGCAGGGTAGCCTGGGACAAGCCTCTCGTACGGGCGCTAAACATCGTTAATGAGCATTCACCGACGAGAAGGCCGCATAGAGGCCGTGTGGCTGGCGCCGGTACAGGCTACAAGCATGGTCACTATGGCTTGTCGTCTGCGGACGATAAAAATGCGCGCAGTGAGAGGAAGCAGCGGGAGGCGGAGGAAATGAGGGAGTCAATCCTAGCCGAAGTCCAAGCTGGTTTGGTACCGCAACTGGTACCACAACTCAAAGCTACGCTCGTACCTGAAGTCAAAGCTGAAGTCGCCGCTTCAGTCCAAGCAGATTTCAACGCTCTACACGCGTGGTATGAGGGTGGCAAACAAGGCCCCCCCCCGAAAATGCAAGTGGTTAGCTTCGACGGCAGCAACTCGATGGCGCCGCCGTCCGCCGGCAATGACAATGTTATAATGGAGACTCCTCCGGCCGCCGGCAATGTCGCTGGTGCTAGGGATTCACCGTCCATGCCGGGTAGCAGCCCCTCCGTCACTTGCACGCCCGCCGCCGCATGTGCCGGCCCGTCGACATTAGCCGAGCTCAACGCCCTCACGGTAATTAACCCATGTGTACATCAAGTTAATATATTAGTTTCGTCATCCTTGCCCTCTCTCTAACGCCATACACATGTTCTCGCAGGCGCTCTCAACGCCATGCACCTTCCTGATGAGAGTAAACGGCGAACTCAAAGACGTCGCGAGGGGGTCCATCCTTCGGCCCCTGGATAAGAAGTGGCACACACGAGATATGGAGGATGACGTTTACCGGGTTGAAGTGGATCGGGCGTTACCGGGCTATGAGGATTTGTTTCCTCCTAATCAACCGCATGGTGCCGATGACGAAGACCCGTTGAATCTTGCCTCACTGAAGGGTTGGGTACTGCTATGGCCGAAGACCCTAATTAGGATCAACACCTACTCGGGGTCGACGACAAGCAAAGACAAGCACCTTGCGGCGCCACAGGTCAGCGTCCCTCCACGACAGCCAGCGGCGCCGGTGGTCAGCGCCCCACCACAACAGCCAGCTGCGCCGGTGGTCAGCGCCCCACCACAACAGCCAGCGGCGCCGGTGGTCAGCGCCCCACCACAACAGCCAGCGGCGCCAGAGGCCGAGGAATACGAACGTGAAGACTTCCAATGGGATATTCCTACGTCTTCACAAGTTGTCCATGAGGATGCGCCGGCCCCGAAATTTGGGTGCTCCAAGAAGCTGTTCGATTCTCAAGAAACGGCTGAGGAGGAAAATCCCGAGGAGGTCGCCGCCGTCGCCGTCAAAAAGATGCTGAGCCCAAACACACTCCGTGCTACGGTTACGGCGGTGGGAGATGGTCCAGTACTACAACCCAAGAAGAGGAAGAGGGCAAACAAGAAGGACGCCAAAGACAAGGCGGCGGCCAAAGACAAGGACAAGGTGGCACTCCTTGACAAGTTGCCAAACAATTGGCGACCTCTGCATCACTTGGGTGAACCGATGCTGCCGGAGCATGTCCTCAACCTACTCACCGGGGATATGGCGAGCTTGCATAACCAAGTCCAGTATTTGGAGAGGCAGCTTCTCAAATCAAAAAATCCAAGTTACCCTCTCTTCGTGGCGAAGGTGCCAACTGGCATGAACTTCGTCGAGAAGTACCCCGCGGACTTGTGCTTCATCCGGTTCAATGACATCTTCAGCATCTATCGCATGCAAATGCTCCACTTTAGTGTGGTTCGCCTAGTTGCTCTTAGCTTGTCTTCCCAGATCGTTAAGGAGGGGACGCCGACCATCGCGATAATGGACCCCTTCTATATGCGGGAGAGCATCATCTGCAACGCTGGGGATCGGGCGATTGCCACACGGCAGGTCGAGGATTTCATGCTGGCGAACATTAAGAAGGGCGCCATTCTCATCCCTTACTTCCCCGAGTAAGTAATCACACACTAGTCCCCATCACCATTCTATCCTATATCTCCATTTGCATTTCCAAAGGTTAATCCGTGTGTTTTCCGCAGAGACATGTACTGCACCCTCATCGTCGTGCACCCGCAACACTCGCATGCAGTCTATCTCGACTCGGGTAGGGACAAGAAGAAAGACTACACCAACATCAGGGCCCTTCTCAATGATGCTCTCACCGGCTTCGCCAACAAGGCAGGCCCCCTCAAAGTAGAGAGGAAATCCCGAGGAGGCTTGGTCTTAACCCACACAACCAACTTCCCCTGCCTCAGGCAGTCGAAGCAAGACAATGGGATGGACGCGTGGTACGCCATCCTTCAGATGCAGGAGTACATAAAGTACGCAGATGACATGTTGCTGCCAGAGAGTCTCAGAGAGAGGTTTGTAAACATGGCGGATGCCCCTGATAGAGAGATTAGAAAGAACTGGAGTCGCATCCAGCAGTTCATTTGCACGGTAATCGTGCATGATGTCAACAAAAGGTCTGGCGAGTTCTTCTACGGCTACGGTCTACCACCTAATGACGAGATAGAACTCCGCTTGGAGATGTCGCGTGATGAGAGGCCGTTCAACACGCTTGAGGGCTGCCGTCCATTCCCCCTAGGCGTACAACCTGATCCTACGACGGGAACAATATTGCTACAGCTTGAACGATATGTCTTTGAACTTCCGTATTGTAATACTTGCTACATATTCCCATAGAATCGACTTGTTGCTTTTATTTAGTTGTATGGATGTGCATGTGAACATGTGTCTATAGTTTCATTTACTTTGCTATATATTTCAAGATTATGGCGTAGATACCTTAATAATTATTTGCATTTACTCGACCCCTACTTGCCTCGTATTTGGAGTTCGCCGATGATTAGAATGTTCGGTCACTAGTACACTCGGGGGTGGAGCCAGTGAGCCTTGGTGCGATGGCCACAAGTATCAATCTATTGTGCATCCTACCTAGCCTCACTGACTCCATCCCTGGATGTTAATATGTGTTTCGACCGACAAATTATGAGGCACGCTATTTAATTCGTACTACTTGTCTTTTATTTGAGTTCGCACTTCTTAATTGCATTGGCCGATGATTAAAATGTTTGGTCACTTGTACACTCCGGGGTGGGGCCAGTGAGGCTTGGTGTGATGGCCACAAATATCAATCTATTGTGCATCCTACCTAGCCTCGCTGACCCCATCCCTGTATGTTATTATTTATTTCGACCAACAAAGTATGAGGCACATGCTATTTAGTTCATACTACTTGTCTTTTATTTGAGTTCGCACTTGTTCATTGCATTGGTACTAACGTTTTATTTGTCTTGTGCATGGAGATGCCGACGACATATGTCGTGTACAAGGGGAGGGTTCCTGGAGTCTACGACGACTGGGAGGACTGTCGGAGACAGGTGCACCGCTTCAGTGGCAACAGCTACAAGGGATACCCCACTAGGGTGGAGGCGGAAGGAAGATACGCCCGTTATCTAGCGGGAGAGATGAGGGACATGAGGAGGAACCGGATGAAGACCATGGCCTTCGTGATGATGGTCATCGTGACCATGTTGGTCATGTTCTATGTGATCGTAGTTTAGGTTAGTAGCTACATTGGGAGGTGTATGACGACACTTGTGACGACTATGTACCGAGACTTCTAACTTTGTGAAACTTCGTCCTTCGGTGTTGCATATGCACATGTGTTGTATGAATCAACGAGACTTGCGTATTTGTGTATTGATACCGAAATGAAACTTGGCTCTCTATGTGCTTCTCATATTGCATGTACTGCTGTCTAAATGTGAACTGTTATATACTGCTATATAAATATGCAAATATGAATTGTTATATGCTGGAAAAAGCGCGAAATTGAATTTTCGAATATTACTGCCGGCGCACCTCAATGCCCTTCTGCCGGCGCACATCGCACGCGCCAGTGCTGGAAGCTCTACTGCCGGCGCAGTGGCACGTGCGCCGGTGGAACAAGACCTTTGCCGGCGAAGCACCGCTGGTGCGCCGGCAGTAGATGAACTTCCGCCGGCGCACTGGTTGGTGCGCCGGCAGTAGCCACTTATCACCGGCCCGTTCGCACCGGCGGGCTCGTGGTGCGCCGGCAATGGGCCTTTTAGGTGCGCCGGCGGTAGGCCTTTCCCTTGTAGTGTGTCACTCTTGTTCTCAAGGTGTTTGAAGTAGGATTTGCACTCGGCTTTATCTTGGGTGGTCATCTTGGCTATTTGAGCATCTAAGTTGGCAAAGTAGGCTCTCATCTCGGCTTGTTCTTGTGGTGTCATTTTGGGTGGCTCTCAAGGTGTATGTATGGTGGAAAGAGAACTACCAAAAGGTCAAAACTAGCAACAAAATCGAGAAAATGGTTCAAGTTAGAGAATAACCGATATGTACTCACACACACACACTCAAAGCACACGCAAAAGGCTAAGAACTCTATATGGTGGTAGGTGCGGGAGTGGATAGCAAACGAAAAGAACCAAAGAAAATGTCTATTGTCAAATGTGGGTAAGATCCAAAGTCAAATGTCAAAAGCGGTGATCTATGTCAAGGAAACACGGAAACACACACAAGGAAGAACAATGGGGTTAGCGCGACCAAGGAAGTGAGCAAGTAACAAGATGGTCCTAACGAAGACTATTAGCTCGGTGTCGCGCCAACACAAGAGAGACCGTAGCTTGGTTGCATATGAGAGAAGCAACTAGATTTGCACAAGATGTCACTCTTCTCTTTTCTCTCTTAGTGCGTACAAGCTTTGCACTTCTTTGTATCGGTGGACACACACTCTTTTTGTATTTCTTTTTTTTCTCTTTTTTTCACTTTTTTTTTCTCTATGCTTAGAAGCTTTATTTTTCTCTATGTATATGTCACACTTTTCTTCTTTTGTGTATCTTTCTCACCGAGCTTGCTTCGGAGCTTTGCTCAACACAACGCACACACACCCTCTCACGGTCGTGACACTTGTGCAATGCTTCGCAACACTCGGAAAGCCACTCTCAATGGGATAGGTACACAAAGAAAGAAACGGGGCTACAAGGGGTGAGGCAAGTTATACCTATTGATGTTAGGCGGTGTCAAGCACACGAACTTGCGATGATCGGTGGTGGATTGCGCCGGAATCCGGGGTGCCAAAGGTGTCGTCGCGGTGTTGGTGTAGGCGCGGAAGCGGAATAGACAACCAATGCACTCCAAATCGAAAACCGAGCAAATTAAGTCAATGCCCGAAAAGTTGGGTCAAAACGAGCGGTCAAAAGTTGGGCTCCAAAAATCGTCAAAAATTAGACGTAGACTATGTAGAGTCGTTGAAGGATGTTGTTAAAGTTTGGAGTCAAACGGGCGCCAGAAAGTTGTCAAAATTTGGGGCAAAAAGATTGGTCAAAACTGGACGAATTTTGAGTCAGAAATGAGCGCGTGGCCGGAACTTCCGGTCAAGTTCCGGTCAACTTCCAGAAATACGTGAAACGAACCAGAA
This sequence comes from Lolium multiflorum, assembly GCA_030979885.1. Lineage (NCBI taxonomy): Eukaryota > Viridiplantae > Streptophyta > Magnoliopsida > Poales > Poaceae > Lolium > Lolium multiflorum. The sequence continues at coordinate 153,972,572 of CM061748.1, forward strand.
ACGTTACTGCATGTCAAAGTGCTATTTTCGGAAGTTGGGCGGAACTTCCGCTCGGCCAGATGTACCGCTGATACTGGCCGGATGTTCCGGTCTGGGGATTTTTGCCTGGGAAAATTCTTGCTGAGCTGGGGAAACGAACGCGGGGCCTGGAGCCTGGAGCTGATTTTCGCGGGAGATGCTGGATTGAGCGGATGGCGCGCGAGGTGGGGCGCTGCTGGTGGCCGGCGAGCAGGGGAATTGCAGCGGGATGCTGTGCGGGCGTGGGGCTAGCGAGCGGAGCGTGCAGGTGGAGATAGAGGCGCGTTGTAGTGGTGGTTGCGCGCGGCGCTGCGGGCGGGAGGCGTCTGCGGGGTGGGGCCAGGCGGTGGTCAACGCGCGGCGGGGGCGCGGTGGTGGTTGCGAGCTGGTGCGGCAGGCGGCATGCGCGGCGGTTGCTGGCGGGTGGCGTGGCCTGGGTGTGCGTGGGGCGTAGCGCGCGCGGGTGATCGAGCGGCCGGCGCGTGAGGCGAGCTGGGCCTGGGGCGGTGCGTGGGTTGGGCGGCGGGCCGGCGGCTGCTGGGCCAGGCAGAAACGCGAGCGGAGGCGTGCGGGTGGAGTTTGCTGGCGAGCGGGGCGGATGGCCTGGTGGAGTTGCACGAGCGGAGGAGGAAGATGCACGCATTGACCCAGATTTTTTTGATTTGGCCCGAGCGGAAGTTCCGCGTCCTCACGCCGGTACTTCCGGAAATACCAAATTTTTCAATCTGAATCTGGGCCGACGAACCGCACGAACAGGCACGAACACGGGACAGAAAACTGAGACGAAAATCGTCGGATTTCGTGGGGAAATGGTGGAATTGACAGCTGAAAATTGGAGGCAACGTAGATCAACACCAAAGACAACAGATCTGTGGACCAAAACCACAAACAACTCAACAAATCCAGAGATCCAAATTCGAGCTATTTTTTGGGGAAAATTTTTTGGCGAAAATTTTGGGCGAAATTGGTGGAATCGGAGGGTCAAATCCGTGGCAACCTTTGCTCAGATACCATATGATGCGGGCTAAGCCCGAGGGTGTGCCCAATCTTCACGGTTTGACCCGGGTGAGTGTGATTGCGGAGGGGGATTCGCGGGGAGGTGGATGAACGCGAAGAACACGATACAAACACACGCACACAACACAAATCGGTTATCCTCGTTGGCCCGAACCACCAACCGATAGAATTGCAAGACAAAGACCAAAGGTAGAATCTCTTGCAAAAGATCGACAAATCCAAATAGAATTCCCAAAGAGTAAAAGACCAACTAAGAATAGAGTTGCAAAGCAAGAGATTCTCAATTGATAGAATTACTAGAATGGAAAAAGATCCGGATAAGGAGGGATACAATAGATGGTTAATCTAAGGTGGGGGTTTCCCAAATCCACAAAGGGATAATAGAGGCATAAGCCAATTCATCTAAACATCATCTCTCCCTCATGAAGGTGGGGGTAGGTGTCTATTTATAGGCAAGGGGATGAAGGGGTAAGTTACAAGCCAAAGGGGGCTGAGATCTGGCTGAGGTTCGATGGGGCGGAAGTTCCGGCCGTCCTGGGCGGAAGTTCCGGTCCTGGGCGGAAGTTCCGGCCATCAGGGGCGGAAGTTCGGCCGCAGCTCTTCAGCATGAGCATCTTCAGTCTTGGATGGAATCTGGGCGGAAGTTCCGGCTGTGTCGGGCGGAAGTTCCGGCCTGGAGCTCCTCTTTCTCCTTCTCTTCCATGCTTCCGTGACATCGGCCTTGCGTCCTCGGGTCTCCATGGCATCCTCTCTTCCCTCCGTACTTGTCGTCGAGTTCCTTTGCGTGTCGTCTTGGCGATGAAGCATATGATGCGGTGAAGACCGAAGGTCGGGCTGCATCAATGATGATGCTCTATTCAGTGTAAAAGCGGTAGTCTCTAAAGCATAATCCACAAAAATATAATGGCTTCAATATTTTATGTCATCATTGACCCAACAAGGTTTGGATACATCTCTCGGATACTCCATCATCATGATGATACTCCAAGAAACGTGAGTTGTAGAACAACTTCATAACTCTCTTAGATGTTCACTAAAACTCGTAATTCAAATATTTCCACTGTGATCCAATTATAGATATTTGACTTTTCTATTACGATGATTTCCACTTCATGCTGAAATTTATTTGAATCCATTCAAATGTTTCAAACCTCTTCCTTATCGAATATATCCACATATATATACTCAATTCATTGTTGGAAGTTTTCATGAAGTAGAAGAATCTCCCGCACACAACTATGCCCAGTGAACCACATACATCATCATGCATGTTTCCACTAAGTTAGTTGCCCGTTCAACTCTTGGCCTATGAACGGTATTTCAGTCATTCTCTTTTAGAAAAGATTTGCAAGCGCCAAACGATTCAAAAATCAAATGACTCCAAAAGTCCATTTGCATGGAGTTCCTTCATGCGTTCCTTTCTAACATGACCTAAATGGCGGTTCCACAAATAAGTGGAATTCAAATCATTTGCCTTATGGCATTTTAGCGTCAGTGTTATGTATGTGTATTTCACCATTAAGATTTATAATAACTTATCCATCGTACATGGAGTAATGTCATAATTTGAACAACTTATTGTTTTCATTTGACCAGTGCAAAATAACAATTTATTAAGTTCTTTATTATAAATTCTAAGGGCTAGGTAGAATGCCAACGACAAACATAATAACACTTTATTATGTTTCAGACGTGCATTATTACCATATTCCTTATCAGTCACTTAGGCCATCGTATTCTTGTATTGCGTTATATTGTATGACATCTCATACCAACCAATCTGGTACAAATACCCAAGAATTTTATTATGTGACCAAACAAGAATATATCCATAACATGTATATCATCTATATACACCTGAGCTAGACTTTCTAGTCTTTTTCTTTCTTTCTGCCAAAATATCCTTTTGTAGTTTCTCTTTTAGCTTTCCTCATTGTCAAAACACTTCACCTTCAATAACTTCTAGGTCCATTGGACAAATACCAATAACCTTGAGGTTTTTACTTTGAAGTTGATCATCATATGACAATTGTTCCAGATTTCACTATTAGTAACTTTGTAATATGATGAACAATTTCACTCATAATTTTATCCATCATGACGACTTTCCGAGACCATGTCTGTACATGCTAGGCTCGTAAAGTTTAACCTCAGTATTCGCATGTGCAAATCTGGCTTGCACCCATTGTATGCACACGTAGAATCTATCACACCCGATCATCACGTGATGCTTCGAAACGGCGAGTCTTAGCAATGGTGCATACTAAGAATGATCACTTCATGGATATGCGGATATCGTTAGTGCCCCAATAGTTGGAGGATTGGGACGCCTTGCGTCTTTAACCTTCCTACATTCCCATAAAACTTATGAGTTTATGTAGTCTCACTAGATTATATTCTATCATCTTGCAGTAAGGTCTTAGATATCGCATATATCTCATACCTCGCTTATTTCTGAAAACAAACTTTTCAGCTCCTTACTTTTCAAACGAATTTGAACATCAAGTTTCACGGAGACAAGATAATTGTAGGTACTAATTGAAACCATAGCTCTTTGAATCAACAATGTGAGGTTTACTAAAAGTTTGCAATAGGACTTAATCATTTCTTGATTCTTTAACAATACGGTACAAGTCCGTAAAGTTTCTTGTCAGATTTCAACAGTATTTCTATCTCAATTACAAGACTAGCGCATGGTAGAAAACGGATGCCAATACTACAAATTTAATTCAAAATACTACTCAGACTATGTTTATGATAATTAGTTCAAGTTTTAATCTAATTACTAATGAACTCCCACTTAACACAACATCCCTCATAGTTGTTAAGTGGTACACGATCCACATCCACTACACCAAAACCGATCATCACGTGAGATGATGTAGCTTCAATGGTGAACATCAACATGTTGATCATATCATCCATATGACTCGTGTTCAACCTTTCGGTTTCCGTTGTCCCGAGGCCATGTCTGTACATGCTAGGCTCGTCAAGCAAACCCAAGTATTCCGCGTGTGTAAACATGGCTTACACCCGTTGTATGTGAACGTAGAGTCTATCACATCCGATCATCACGAGATGCTTCGAAACGACGAACTGTAGCAACGGTGCATACGAGGGGAGAACACTTTATTATCTTGATATTAATGTGAGGGATCATCTTATAATGCTATGATACGTCTCAAACGTATCTATAATTTCTTATGTTTCATGCTACTTTTATGATGATACTCACATGTTTTATACACATTATATGTCATTATTATGCATTTTCCGGCACTAACCTATTGACGAGATGCCGAAGAGCCAGTTGCTGCTGTTTTTGGTTTCAGAAATCCTAGTAAGGAAATATTCTCGGAATTGGACGAAATCAACGCCCAGGGGCTTATTTTTCCACGAAGCTTCCAGAAGACCGAGGGAGATACGAAGTGGGGCCACGAGGCGACGCCACACTAGGGCGGCGCGGCCCAAGCCCTGGCCGCGCCGGCCTGTTGTGTGGGCCCCTCGTGACGCCCTCTGACTGCCCTTCCGCCTACTTAAAGTCTTCGTCGCGAAACCCTCTGTACCGAGAGCCATGATACGGAAAACCTTCCAGACGCAGCCGCCGCCAATCCCATCTCGGGGATTCAGGAGATCGCCTCCGGCACCCGCCGGAGAGGGGAATCATCTCCCGGAGGACTCTTCATCGCCATGATCGCCTCCGGATTGATGTGTGACTAGTTCACCCCTGGACTATGGGTCCATAGCAGTAGCTAGATGGTCGTATTCTCCTAATTGTGCTATCATGTTAGATATTGTGAGCTGCCTATCATGATCAAGATCGTCTATTTGTAATCCTACATGTTGTGTTTGTTGGGATCCGATGGATATTGAATACTATGTCAAGTTGATTATCAATCTATCATATATGAGTTGTTTATGTTCTTGCATGCTCTCCGTTGCTAGTAGAGGCTCTGGCCAAGTTGATACTTGTAACTCCAAGAGGGAGTATTTATGCTCAATAGTGGGTTCATGCCTCCATTAAATTTGGGACAGTGACAGAAAGTTCTAAGGTTGTGGATGTGCTGTTGCCACTAGGGATAAAACATCGATGCTATGTCTAAGGATATTTGTGTTGATTACATTACGCACCATACTTAATGCAATTGTCTCTTGCTTGCAACTTAATACCGGAAGGGGTTCGGATGATAACCTGAAAGTGGACTTTTTAGGCATAGATGCATGTCGGATGGCGGTCTATGTACTTTGTCGTAATGCCCGATTAAATCTCATAGTACTCATCATGATATATGTATGTGCATTGTTATGCCTTCTTTATTTGTCAATTGCCCAACTGTAATTTGTTCACCCAACATGCTATTTATCTTATGGGAGAGACACCACTAGTGAACCGTGGACCCCGGTCCTATTCTTTACATCTGAAATACAATCTACTGCAATTGTTCTTTACTGTTCTTCGCAAACAATCATCATCTTCCACACTATACGGTTAATCCTTTGTTTTCAGCAAGCCGGTGAGATTGACAACCTCACTGTTACGTTGGGGCAAAGTACTTTGATTGTGTTGTGCAGGTTCCACGTTGGCGCCGGAATCCCTGGTGTTGCGCCGCACTACACTTTGCCGCCATCAACCTTCAACGTGCTTCTTGGCTCCTCCTGGTTCGATAAACCTTGGTTTCTTTCTGAGGGAAAACTTGCTACTGTACGCTGATAACCCACAAGTATAGGGGATCAACATTCGAGGGAAGTAAAACCCAAATTTATTGATTCGACACAAGGGAGGTAAAGAATACTTATAAGCCTTAACAACTGAGTTGTCAATTCAGCCGCACTGAAAAGCACTAGTAACAGGGTGATGTGCAGTAATATGAGAGCGGTAGTGTGAAGTAACAGCAGCAGTAATATGAGAGCAATGGCACCAGAAAATAGTTGATACTACTTCCAATGACATGTAGAACGAGTATATGATGATGAAAGATGGACCGGGGTTCCCAGCTATCTACACTAGTGGTAACTCTCCAATAACAAGTGTTGGGTGAACAAATTACAGTTGGGCAATTGATAGGATTGAAATAGCATTAAGACAGAACATCAAGTCTATTAATCATGTAGGCATGTTTCCCATATATAGTCATACGTGCTCGCAATGAGAAACTTGTACAACATCTTTTGTCCTACCAATCGGTGGCAGCCGGGCCTCTAGGGAATCTACTTGAAATTAAGGTACTCCTTTTAATAGAGCACCGGAGCAAAGCATTAACACTCCGTGAAAACATGTGATCCTCATATCTAAGCCTTCCCCTCCGGTTATCCCTGTTGTCACTGGGGCCTCGGGTTCCGGACATAGACATGTGCAAACAACTTGTAGATACAATCTAAGCAATAAGTATAGAGCTTAAATCTAAGATCATGCCACTCGGGCCCTAGTGACAAGCATTAAACACAACAAGATTGCAGCAACAATAACTTCACAAACTTTGTAGATAGACAATCATAATGTAACAATCCATCGGATCCCAACAAACACAACACCGATTACATCAGATGAATCTCAATCATGTAAGGCAGCTCATGAGATCATTGTATTGAAGTACATGGGGAGAGTATACCAACTAGCTACAGCTAGAACCCGTAGTCCATGGGAGAACTACTCACGGAGCATGATGGAGGCGGTGGCGTCGATGGAGATGGCTTCCGGGGGCACTTCCCGTCCCAGGTGCGGACAGAGTTCTGTCCCCGAATTGGAGTTTCGCGATGCGGCGGCGCCCCTGGAGTCTTTCTCGAGTTTCGTCAATCGGTACTGCGTTTTTAGGTAGAAAGGGCTTAAATAGGCGAAGAGGCGCAGGAGGGCTGACAGGGTGGCCCCACAGTAGGCCGGCGCGGCCAGGCCTGGGGCCGCGCCGCCCACATGTGTGGTGGCCCCCTGGCTCTCCTCCGACTCCCCTTCGGTGTTCTGGATGCTTCCGGGAAAAATAGGATCTTTGGCGTTGATTTCGTCCAATTCCGAGAATATTGCCCGAACAGCCTTTCTAGAACCAAAACACAGAAAAAGGAACTGGCCGTGGCATCTTGTTAATAGGTTAGTTCCGGAAAATGCATAAAAACATTATAAAGTGCGAGCAAAACATGTAAGTATTGTCATAAAACAAGCATGGAACATCGAAATTATAGGTACGTTGGAGACGTATCAAGCATTCCCAAGCTTAGTTCCTCGCCCTCGAGTAGGTAAACGATAAAAAGAGTAATTTATGTAGTGACATGCTACTTACATAACCTTGATCATACTATTACAAAGCATATGAAATGAATGAAGTACGTGACTCAAGGCAATGATCTATAGTTGCTAACAAATAGATAACATATAGCAAAAAAATTCATGAAGAGTACTTTCAAGACAAGCATCAAAAAATTTTGCACAAGAGTTAACTCACAAAGCAAAAAATTCAAAGTAAAGGCATCGAAGCAACACAGAGGAAGATTTAAGTTTCAGCAGTTGCTTTCAACTTTCAACATGTATATCTCATAGATAATGGTCAACACAAAGTAATATGATGAATGCAAATAAGCAAGTATGTAAGAATCAATGCACAGTTAACACAAGTGTTTGCTTCTAAGATGGAAAGAAGTAGGTAAACTGACTCAACATAAAGTAAAAGAAAGGTCCTTCAAAGAGGAAAGCATCGATTGCTATATTTGTGCTAGAGCTTTGATTTTGAAAACATCAAGAGAGCATAAAAGTAAAGTTTTGAGAGGTGTTTGTTGTTGTCAACGAATGGTAGTGGGTACTCTAACCCCTTGCCAGACAAACCTTCAAAGAGCGGCTCCCATTTTATTTTATTTTTGGGTGGCACTCCTTCCAACCTTTCTTTCACAAACCATGGCTAACCGAATCCTCGGGTGCCTGCCAACAATCTCATACCATGAAGGAGTGCCTTTTTATTTTAGTTTTATTATGATGACACTCCTCCCCACCTTTGCTTTCTCAAGCCATGGCTAACCGAATCCTTCGGGTGTCGTCCAACAATCACATACCATGGAGGAGTGTCTATTTTTGTTAATTAATTTGGGACTAGGAATCCCATTGCCAGCTCTTTTTGCAAAATTATTGGATAAGCGGATGAAGCCACTAGTCCATTGGTGAAAGTTGCCCAACAAGATTGAAAGATAAACACCACATACTTCCTCATGAGCTATAAAACATTGACACAAATCAGAGGTGATAAATTTGAATTGTTTAAAGGTAGAACTCAAGCAATTTACTTTGGAATGGCGGAGAAATACCATGTAGTAGGTAGGTATGGTGGACACAAATGGCATAGTGGTTGGCTCAAGGATTTTGGATGCATGAGAAGTATTCCCTCTCGATACAAGGCTTAGGCTAGTAAGGTTATTTGAAGCAAACACAAGTATGAACCGGTACACAAAACTTACATAAGAACATATTGCAAGCATTATAATACTCTACACTGTCTTCCTTGTTGCTCAAACACTTTTCCCAGAAAATATCTAGACCTTAAGAGAGACCAATCATGCAAACCAATTTTAACAAGCTCTACAGTAGTTCTCCAATAATAGGTTTAAACTACATGAAAAAAACTTAATCATGATCTACTTGAGAGCTCAAAACAATTGCCAAGTGTCAAATTATCCAAGACATTATGAGGCATTTTCTGTTTCCAACCAAATAACAATAAGTATTGTAGCTTCCAACTTTTATCATTGAACATTAAAAGTAAAACGAAGAACAAGTGTTCATATGAAAAAGCGGAGTGTGTCTCTCTCCCAAACAAGGATTGCTAGGATCCGATCTTATTCAAACAAAAACAAAAATAAAAACACACATACGCTCCAAGTAAAGCACATATGATGTGACCGAATAAAAATATAGTTTCAATAGAAGAAACCTGATAAGTTGATGAAGAAGGGGATGCCTTGGGCATCCCCAAGCTTAGACGCTTGAGTCTTCTTGAAATATGCAGGGATGAACCACGGGGCATCCCCAAGCTTAGACTTTTCACTCTTCTTGATCATATATCATCCTCCTCTCTTGACCCTTGAAAACTTCTTTCACACCAAACTTCTCATAAACTTCATTAGAGGGGTTAGTACTCAAAAAACTTTAATCCACCTTGGTCCTGTAGTGACACATTGCAAGAACTCAATAAAACATTAGCTACAGCTCTCCATGTCTAGAAAGCCTCACTTAAAGTCCACAAGAGACAATGCAAAAAATAGAGACAGAATCTGTCAAAACAGAACAGGCAGTAAACACGAATTTTTAAATGGTACTTCCGTTGCTCAAATCAGAAAACTCAAAACTAATGAAAGTTGCGTACATATCTGGGGAACGCGAACGTAAATTGGCAGATTTTCTTGAGTTACCTACAGAGAGCACTGCCTAGATTCGTGACAGATAGAAATCTGTTTCTGCGCAGAAATCCAAATCTAGTATCAACCTTCTATTAGAGACTTCACTTGGCACAACAATGCAATAAAATAATGATAAGGAGAGGCTGCTACAGTAGTAACAACTTCCAAGACTCAAAAAAACAGTAGCAAAATAAATACATGGGTTATCTCCCAAGAAGTGCTTTCTTTATAGCCATTAAGATGGGCTCAGCAATTTTAATGATGTACTCGCAAGAAATAAGAGTTGAAGCAAAAGAGAGCATCAAGAAGCAAATTCAAAACATATTTAAGTCTAATCCACTTCCTATGAAAAGGAATCTTGTACACAAATAAATTCATGAAGAACAAAGTGACAAGCGTAGCAAGATAAAACAAGAGTAACTTCACAATTCTCAACATAAAGAGGGGAAACTTAACATTATTAAGATGCATATAACCATGTTTCCCTCTCTCATAATAATTTTCAGTAGCTTCATGAACAAACTCAACAATATAACTATCACATAAAGCATGTTTCTCATGATCCATAAACATATAATTTTTATCAAGCTCAAAAATAGCGGGATTAAAACTTCCAAATCCACTTTTATCAATAATATAACAAGATGATTGATCAATCTCAAAAGATATGGGACTCCTAGATAAAGTCAAGACTTCTCCAATCCCATTTTCATTAGTAGTACAATTAATATTATCAAGTAACATAGGACCATCATCTAGAGATTTATCATAAACATTTGCTAAGCAAAATTCTTTAGTACCATGCATTTCGACATCAGGCACAAACAAAGCATTATCATAAGATTTATCAAAGTAGCATGGATTATCATAGATAACAGTAGCATAATCATTCTCACAAGTTTTCCTCATAGGTAATATTTCAAGAGAATCCACAGGAACATAACATTCATCCTCTTTCGGTAAGCATGGAGGACAATCAAATAGTGTAAGAGATAAAGAGTTACTCTCATTAGAAGGTTGGCATGGGTAGATAATCCATTCTTCCTCCTTTTGTTCACTCTCCTCTTCTTTTTCATCCAATGAGCTTTCAGGTTCATCAATTTCCTCCTCTTTTTCATCCAATGAGCTTTCAGGTTCATCAATTTCTTCTTCCACAGGTTCCTGCAAATTGTGAGTGCATTCTTGTGCATTAATGAGTCTCTCTTTATAATCAATGATATAAGGATTATCACTGTAGCTTTCTATGCAAAAATTAAGGATAGAAGAGACATAATCTTTAAGGTCCTTACAAACAACACAAGTTTCATAATTTTTAACAATGAAGGATTCTATCTCAGAGGCTCCCATAAATATGACAAATTGTTCTACCTCTTCGAACCCAAGATGAATATAGTTATTCCAATTATAGTTCTTAATTAAAACTTCCTCACTAAAGCCACATTGAAATTTAAGATGTTTAGTATCCTGTTTAGAGCAACAGTTTATATCATGGCGTTTAAGCAAGATTTTAGCAATTGTATTCAATTTTTCTATCACAGCACTCATCACTTCACCCGCTCTTGATTCTCTATAATTATTATATAATTCAATAAGCTCCAACATAGTTATGCGTTCTTCCATAACAACAGTTTTTAATTTTTAGGTTTTTCAAATTTTTATGGATTTTTGGGTATATAGGGAAAATAAAACAAGACAAAAAGAAACTAAGCAAAAGTAAACTAAGCAAAATAATACTAGACAGAAATAAACTAAGCAAATAAACTAGAAAGTAAACTAAGTAAAACAAAATAAAATAAAAAAGAGAGAGAGGTAGAGTGTACTCCCAGGTGAACTTATGAGTAGAGTTATGCCCCGGCAACGGCGCCAGAAAATAGTCTTGATAACCCACAAGTATAGGGGATCGCAAATCTTCGAGGGAAGTAAAACCCAAATTTATTGATTCGACACAAGGGGATGTAAAGAATACTTATAAGCTTTAACAACTGAGTTGTCAATTCAGCTGCACCTGAAAAGCACTAGTAACAGGGTGATGTGAAAGCAGTAATATGAGAGCAGTAGTAATAGTAACACAACAGCAGAGCAGTAATATGAGAGCAATGGCACCGAAAATAGTTGATACTACTTCCAATGACATGTAGAACGAGTATATGATGATGAAAGATGGACCGGGGTTCCCAGCTATCTACACTAGTGGTAACTCTCCAATAACAAGTGTTGGGTGAACAAATTACAGTTGGGAAATTGATAGGATTGAAATAGCATTAAGACAGAACATCAAGTCTATTAATCATGTAGGCATGTTTCCCATATATAGTCATACGTGCTCGCAATGAGAAACTTGTACAACATCTTTTGTCCTACCAGCCGGTGGCAGCCTCTAGGGAATCGGAAATTAAGGTACTCCTTTTAATAGAGCACCGGAGCAAAGCATTACACCGTGAAAACATGTGATCCTCATATCTAAGCCTTCCCCTGGGGCCTCGGGTTCCGGACATAGACATGTGCAAACAACTTGTAGATACAATCTAAGCAATAAGTATAGAGCTTAAATCTAAGATCATGCCACTCGGGCCCTAGTGACAAGCATTAAACACAACAAGATTGCAGCAACAATAACTTCACAAACTTTGTAGATAGACAATCATAACGTAACAATCCATCGGATCCCAACAAACACAACACCGATTACATCAGATGAATCTCAATCATGTAAGGCAACTCATGAGATCATTGTATTGAAGTACATGGGGGAGAGTATACCAACTAGCTACAGCTAGAACCCGTAGTCCATGGGGGAACTACTCACGGAGCATGATGGAGGCGGTGGCGTCGATGGAGATGGCTTTCAGGGGCACTTCCCCGTCCCGGCAGGTGCCGGAACAGAGAGTTCTGTCCCCGAATTGGAGTTTCGCGATGGCGGCGCGCCCGAGTCTTTCTGGAGTTTCACAATTGGTACCGCGTTTTTAGGTCGAAGGGCTTAAATAGGCGAAGAGGCGGCAGGAGGGCTGACAGGGTGGCCTATAGGCCGGCGCGGCCAGGCCTGGGGCCGCGCCGCCCACATGTGTGGTGGCCCCTGGCTCTCCTCCGACTCCCCTTCGGTGTTCTGGATGCTTCCGGGAAAAATAGGATCTTTGGCGTTGATTTCGTCCAATTCCGAGAATATTTCCCTAACAGCCTTTCTGGGACCAAAAACAGCAGAAAACAGGAACTGGCACTGTGGCATCTTGTTAATAGGTTAGTTTCGGAAAATGCATAAAAACATTATAAAGTGCGAGCAAAACATGTAAGTGTTGTCATAAAACAAGCATGGAATATCAGCAATTATAGGTACGTTGGAGACGTATCATACGCATCACACCTTCCTCTTGGGGTTCCCAACGGACGTGTGTTAATTGCACGCATCAAGCATATTTTCTGGCGCCGTTGCCGGGGAGATCAAGACACGCTGCAAGGGGAGTCTCCACTTCCAATCTCTTTACTTTGTTTTTGTCTTGCTTTACTTAATTTTATTTACTACTTTGTTTGCTGCACTAAAACAAAACACAAAAAATTAGTTGCTAGCTTTACTTTATTTACTATCTTGTTCTCTATATCAAAAACACAAAAAAATTAGTTACTTGCATTTACTTTATCTAGTTTGATTTATTTACTATTGCTAAAATGAATACTCCTGAAAATACTAAGTTGTGTGACTTCACAAACACTAATAATAATGATTTCCTATGCACACCTATTGCTCCACCTTACTACACAGAATTCTTTGAAATTAAACCTGCTTTACTGAATCTTGTCATGAGAGAGCAATTTTCTGGTGTTAGTTCTGATGATGCTGCTGCCCATCTTAATAATTTTGTTGAACTTTGTGAAATGCAAAAGTATAAGGATGTAGATGGTGATATTATAAAATTAAAATTGTTTCCTTTCTCCTTAAGAGGAAGAGCTAAAGATTGGTTGCTATCTTTGCCTAAGAATAGTATTGATTCATGGACTAAATGTAAAGATGCTTTTATTGGTAGATATTATCCTCCCGCTAAAATTATATCTTTGAGAAGTAGCATAATGAATTTTAAGCAATTAGATAATGAACATGTTGCTCAAGCATGGGAGAGAATGAAATCTTTGGTGAAGAATTGCCCAACCCATGGACTAACTACTTGGATGATCATCCAAACCTTTTATGCAGGATTGAATTTTTCTTCGCGGAACCTGTTGGATTCAGCTGCTGGAGGTACCTTTATGTCCATTACTTTGGGGGTGGCTACAAAATTTCTTGATGATATGATGATAAATTACTCGAATGGCACACGGAAAGAGCTCCACAAGGTAAGAAGGTAAATTCTGTTGAAGAAACCTCCTCCTTGAGTGATAAGATTGATGTGATTATGTCTATGCTTGTGAATGGTAGATCTAATGTTGATCCTAATAATGTTCCTTTAGCTTCATTGGTTGCTCAAGAAGAAAATGTTGATGTGAACTTCATTAAAAATAATAATTTCAACAACAATGCTTATAGGAATAATTCTGGTAACAACTATAGGCCATATCCTTCTGCTAATAGTAATGGTTATGGTAATTCTTACAACAATAATAGGAGTGTACCCCCTGGTCTTGAAGCCATGCTTAAAGAATTTATTAGTACACAAACTGCTTTTAACAAATCTGTTGAGGAAAAGCTTGATAAAATTGATATTCTTGCTTCTAAGGTTGATAGACTTGCCTCTGATGTTGATCTTTTAAAATTGAAAGTTATGCCTAATAAGGATATTGATAATAAGATTGTTACTACAGAAAATGCCATCCAAGTTAGAATTAATGAGAATATAAGATTGCTGGCTGAATTGCATGCTAGGTGGGAAAGAGAAGAAAACGAAAAACTTGCTAAAGAGAATAATGTAGCTAAAGTTTGGTCTATTACCACCACTAGTAATTTTGATACCTCACATGTTGCTACACCTCCTACTATCAACGGTAAAATAATTGGTGTTGGCAATGTTTCAACTCCTAGTACAAAGCGTACAAAACTGCCTGAAACTGCTAAAACTGCTGAAACTGCTTGTGATAAAACTGCTGAAATTTTTTCCAACATTGGGGACAATGATCCCATTGCTGTAGCTCATAATGGCTTAGATTTTGATGATTGTCACATCTCTGAAGTTATAAAGTTCTTACAAAAACTTGCTAAAAGTCCCAATGCTAGTGCTATAAATTTGGCCTTTACAAAACATATTACAAATGCTCTCATAAAAGCTAGAGCAGAGAAATTAAAACTTAAAACTTCTATTCCTAGGAAGTTGGAAGATGGTTGGGAGCCCATCATTAAGATGAGGGTCAATGATTTTGATTGTAATGCTTTATGTGATCTTGGTGCAAGTATTTCTGTTATGCCTAAGAAACTCTATGATATGCTTGACTTGCCACCATTGAAAAATTGTTATTTGGATGTTAATCTTGCTGATAATGCTAAAAAGAAACCTTTGGGGAGGATTGATAATGTTCGTATTATGGTTAACAATAACCTTGTCCCCGTTGATTTTGTTGTCTTGGATATTGAATGCAATGCATCTTGTCCCATTATATTGGGAAGACCTTTTCTTCGAACTGGTGCTATTATTGATATGAAGGAAGGTAATATTAAATATCAATTTCCTCTCAAGAAAGGTATGGAACACTTCCCTAGAAAAAGAATGAAGTTACCTTATGATTCTATTATTAGAACAAATTATGATGTCGATGCTTCTTCTCTTGATAATACTTGATTCACACTTTCTGCGCCTAGCTGAAAGGCGTTAAAGAAAAGCGCTTATGGGAGACAACCCATGTTTTTACTACAGCACTTTTGTTTTATATTTGAGTCTTGGAAGTTGTTAATACTGTAGCAACCTCTCCTTATCTTTATTTTATTGCATTGTTGTGCCAAGTAAAGTCTTTGATAGTAAAGTCAATACTAGATTTGGATTACTGCGCAGAAACAGATTTTCTTGCTGTCACGAATCTGGGCAGGGTTCTCTGTAGATAACTCAGAAAAATCTGAAAATTTACGTGCTTGTTCCTCAGATATGTACGCAACTTTCATTCAATTTGAGCATTTTCATCTGAGCAAGTTAAGTGCCCCTGGAAAATTCGTCTTTACGGACTGTTCTGTTTTGACAGATTCTGCCTTTTATTTCGCATTGCCTGTTTTGCTATGTTTGATGGATTTCTTTGTTCCATTAACTTTCAGTAGCTTTTTGAAATGTCCAGAAGTGTTAATAATGATTATGTCACCTCTGAATTTATGAATTTTCAATTATGCACTAACCCTCTAATGAGTTTGTTTCGAGTTTGGTGTGGAGGAAGTTTTCAAGGGTCAAGAGAGGAGGATGATACAATATGATCAAGAAGAGTGAAAAGTCTAAGCTTGGGGATGCCCCGTGGTTCATCCCTGCATATTTCAAGAAGACTCAAGCATCTAAGCTTGGGGATGCCCAAGGCATCCCCTTCTTCATCGACAACATTATCAGGTTCCTCTAGTGAAACTATATTTTTATTCAGTCACATCTTATGTGCTTTACTTGGAGCGTCTGTTTGCTTTTGTTTTTGTTTTTGTTTGAATAAAATTGGATCCTAGCATTCTTTATTTGGGAGAGAGACACGCTCCACTTTTTCATATGAACACATATGTTCTTAGCTTTATTCTTAATGTTCATTGCGAATGTTGAACTACCTCATTCATTGATATATTGTTGGAAACGGAAAATGCCGCATGTGGTAAATGGTATAATGTCTTGAATAATTTGATACTTGGCAATTGTTATGCTCATATAGATCATGTTTAAGCTCTTGCATCATGTACTTTGCACCTATTAATGAAGAACTACATAGAGCTTGTTGAAATTTGGTTTGCATGATTGGTCTCTCTAAGGTCTAGACATTTTCTGGTTAAGGTGTTTGAACAACAAGGAAGACAGTGTAGAGTCTTATAATGCTTGCAATATGTTCTTATGTAAGTTTTGCTGTACCGGTTCATACTTGTGTTTGCTTCAAACAACCTTGCTAGCCAAAGCCTTGTACTGAGAGGAAATACTTCTCGTGCATCCAAACCCTTGAGCCAACTATGCCATTTGTGTCCACCATACCTACCTACTACATGGTATTTTCTGCCATTCCAAGTAAATACTTCATGTGCTACCTTTAAACAATTCAAAATTTATTACCTCTTATTTGTGTCAATGTTTTATAGCTCATGAGGAAGTATGTGGTGTTTTATCTTTTGATCTTGTCATTTACTTCGGACAGACTTTCACCAATGGACTAGTGGCTCATCCGCTTATCCAATAATTTTGCAAAAAGAGCTGGCAATGGGGTTCCCAGCCCCGATTAATTAACTTGCATTAATAATTCTCTTCACATGCTTTGCTCTGATCAATCAGTGAGCAACTTAATTTTGCAAAAAGAAAAAGAAAAGAAAAGAAAATATAGACACTCCTCCATGGTATGAGATTGTTGGAAGGCACCCGAGGATTCGGTTAGCCATGGCTTGAGAAAGGAAAGGTGGGGAGGAGTGTCATCCATAAATAATAAATGCATGTGTAAACAAAAGAGAAGATGGATGATCTACCATGGTGGTAGAAATAACGTCCTTCATGGGAGCCTCTCTTGAAAGTCTGGTTGATAAGGTAGTTAGAGTACCCATTACCATTCGTTGACAACAACAAACACCTCTCAAAACTTTACTTTTATGCTCTCTATATGATTTCAAAACTTAAAAGCTTTAGCACATGATTTAATCCCTGCTTCCCTCTGTGAAGGGCCATTCTTTTACTTTATTGTTGAGTCAGTTTACCTATTTCCTTCCATCTTAGAAGCAAACACTTGTATTAACTGTGTGCATTGATTCCTACATATTTGCTTATTTGCATTCATCATATTACTTTGTGTTGACAATTATCCATGAACATATACATGTTGAAGTGGAAATCAACTGCTGAAACTTAAATCTTCCTTTGTGTTGCTTCAAAGCTTTCTACTAAGAATTTATTGCCTTATGAGTTAACTCCTATGCAAGTCTTATCGATGCTTGTCTTGAAACTACTATTCATGAAAAGTCTTTGCTATATGATTCAGTTGTTTAATCATTGTCTTACCATTACTTCGAATCACTTCATTCACCTCATATGCTTTACAATAGTATTGATCAAGATTATGATAGCATGTCACTTCAGAAATTATCATTGTTATCTGATACGGGGCGACCTTCGGTCTTCACCGCATCATGTGCTTCATCGCCAAGACGGCACGCCAAGGTGAATCTTCTCCTTTATGCGTGCCTCGAATCGCCCATTTGGGACGATATACTACTTCATACTTCGTCATGTCTTGATGATAGGAACTCGACGACAAGTACGGAGGGAAGAGAGGATGCCATGGAGACCCGAGGACGCAAGGCCGATGTCACGGAAGCATGGAAGAGAAGAAGGAAGAGGAGCTGGACGCTCCAGGCCGGAACTTCCGCCCCTGATGGCCGGAACGCCCCACCGGAACTTCCGCCCCCAAGGGCCGGAACTTCCGCCCAGATGCCGCCAAGATGCCTTCCAGCGCCTAGAGAAATGGATCAGGCCGGAACTTCCGCCCCGAGGGACCGGAACTTCCGCCCACCCGAACTTCCGCCCAAGTTCCGCCCAAGTTCCGAAAGTCCAAAACGCCCCTGGATGTTACTGCAAGGAAACGGGCCATATTCGGAACTAGGCCGGAACTTGGCCGGAACTTCCGGCCCGGCCGGAACTTCCGCCCCCCAGGACCGGAACTTCCCCCGGGGACCGGAACTTCCGCCCCTCGGACCGGAACTTCCGCCACCGCGAACTTCAGCATAGTAGTACTTTTCAGCGTGTAACTTATCCCTTCGCCCCCACCTATAAATAGGCTAGTTGGCTCAGATCTGAGATTAGACTTGATTTGAAAGAAAACCTGAGCTTAGCTCACCCTTGTGGGAACCCTACCTAGATCTATGATCTTGTATCCCCACCCGGGCTCCTTATCAACTCGTGAAGATCTCTTTGGCGACTTCTACCGTTTGTTTGATCTTTTGCTTGCACTTCTACCTATTTGGTCTTTTGCTTGCACTTCTATCAAACCTTCCGGTCTTTTCGCCCTTCTAGATCTCCCGAGCTTTGATTTGTCGATCTCTTTGCGGGACTTCTACCGGAAGGTCTTTTCCTGCAATCTCTATCGAGTTGGTGTTTCGAGCCAACGAGGGAAAACTCGAATTGTGTGCGTGTGTGTGTTGTATCCCCGCGTTTCCCCCACGTGTTCATCGCGTTCATCCACCTACCCCCACGTATCCCTTCAAATCCGTGAAGATCGGGCACATCCCCTGGGCTTAGCCCTTATCATATGGTATCAAGAGCTCCTTGGTTGCCACGGATTTGACCCCCACACCCACCAATTCCACCAATTTCGCCCAAAAAAATTTCCAATTTTCCCAAAAAATAGCCCCAAATTGGCCTTGGTTGGATCTCGCGATTTGTTGAGTTTTTGGTGGTTTTGGTCCAATAGAAACTTGTCTTTGGTGTTGATCTGCAATTCCCCCACCTTCCCACCGCTCTTAGTGCCAAATTTTCCACGAATTCGAAGATTTTCGGCCCGGATTTCCGCCCAAATCGAAGAACAGCTCGCAGATCTGATTGCGACCGGAAGTTCCGCCCCCAGGACCGGAAGTTCCGCCCGGGACCGGAAGTTCCGCCCCTCAGGGCCGGAAGTTCCGCCTGGCCGAAATTTTGACAGCTTTCTTCGTTTTTCGTTTTGGCACTAACCCCTTGTGTTTGGACTTCGTTGTGTGTGCCATTTCAGCTACCACTAAACTTCCGCAACATCAACTACGACGACGGCACCCCGAGGATCCAAGCGGTTCATTTGACACCTTCCACCATAGCAAGTTCAACATCGTCGGCCACCGTCATCAAGTGGTATAACTTGCCCCCTAACTTGTAGCCTTAGCTTCCTTTGCGTACCTTTCCTATCGAGAGTGGCTTTCTAGTGTTGCGAAGCATTGCGCAAGCGTCCCGACCGTGAGGGTGTGCGTGTGTTGAGCAAAGCTACGAAGCAAGCTCGTGTGAAAAGATAGGCAAAAGAAGTGTGACATACTTACATAGATAGTGAGAAAAAGAAAGCTTCTAAGCATACAAAAAAAAGAGAAAAAGAAAAAGAAAAAGAAAAAGAGTGTGAGTGACACCTATACACAAAAGAGTCCAAAGCTTATAAGCAAAAGAGAGAAAAGAGAAGAGAGGCGTCTTGCGCAAATCTTGTTGCTTCTCAATTTTGCAACCAAGCCACGGTCTCTCTTGCGTTAGCGTGACACCGAGCTAGTAGTCTTCGTTAGGACCAATTTTGTTCGTGCTCATTTTCCGTCGCGCTAACCCCATTTTGTCCCACGTGTGTGTTCCACCTTGTGTATGCCTTTTGTGATCACCGCCTTTGACTTGTGACTTTTGGATCTTACCCACTTTTGACAATAGACTTTTCGTTTGGTTCTTCCATTTGGCTTTCCACATCCATACCTAACACCATATAGAGTTTTTGTTTTGTGTGTGTGCATACATATCGGTTGTTCCTCGACTTGAAACACTTTTTCGATTTTGGTTTGCAAGTTTTGACACTTTTGGTAGTTTTCCTTCCACCATATATACACCAATCATGGAGACTAACATGGATAGTGAGGATGAACCTACGGAGGATGACATGGAGTACGATGAGGGTGATAGCTCCGCAAGCACCGCGGATATGGAGGACCATGTGGAGCTCGACACCAACAATGGCTCCGCAAGCATTGGCGACATGACCGACATCGAGCATCTCTACACCGACCATGACTCGCCAAGCATGGACAACATGGTGGACCACCACTCCGAGCTCGACCACAACATCGACGACATGGTGGAGCACTACCTCGACTACGACTACGACACCATGATGGAGCACCGCACCGAGCACCACCTCGACTACGACTACGACACCATGATGGAGCACCACACCGAGCACTACCTCGACTACGACTACGACACCATGATGGAGCACCGCACCGAGCACTACCTCGACTATGACATTGACACCATGGTGGAACCAAGCTTCGACACCACCTTGCACAAGACCGGTGCCTACAAGTTCCCCACCTTGGCCAATGGAACTACTTATGACGGTTGCGGACCTTCAAGACGGCGCCACCATGAGAGTGCTTCCGCACATGATCATCTACATCGAGCTCGTCCTTTGGAACAACAAGAGCGTCCCCGCCATGATCGCCATCGACACTCTCCTCCGAGCTCAAGAAGGCGCCACAAGCAAAGTGCCAAGCTACATGAACCATCATCTAGGCATGTTGAGGATCGTCATCGACACTCGTCACCTCAAGATCGTCGTCAACCATCACCACCTCATGATCGCCATCGACATGCGTCACCACATGATCATCGCCGACACAAGTCACCTCATGTTCGCCATCGACATGCGTCACCACATGATCATCGCCGACACAAGTCACCTCATGTTCGCCATCGACCAACACCTCCCAAGGATCTTCGACGACACCCCCCAAGACATGGTGATGATGCAAGAAGACGAGAGCCTCGACATGAAGCGGCCAAGGCTACAAAGAACAACAACACCAACAATATGGTGTCCACAAAGCCTAGCGCCACCACCAAAATGGCATCTCCAAGACCGCCTACATATGAGAAGATCTCCAATGGTGCGAGACAAGACGCTACATCAACAAGGAAGATGGTGGCAAGTGCACATAAAGAGGAACCACCTATCATGGTGCCTCCCCCTCATACCGCCACCACCACAATGGCACCTACAAGAAGCTCAAGCCCCAAGATGAAGACCGTGGAGTCTACACTTCAAGATGAAGGACGATCTACCCATCTTTATGCCAACATGACAATGATTTGTCCACCAAGACCACGTAGCTCCCAATGCTTTCATTGCACACAAGACGGTCATCATCTTTGGGAATGCCCCAATCTCCATTGTGATGTGTGCACCTCCAACAAGCACATGACATGGGAGTGCAACACACCACAAGCCCACAAGCTCTACTTCGCCCAATTGGATGCCCAATTCGCCAACATGACACTTCAAGATACCGTTGTCTTCAAAGAATGGTGCAAGGAAATGGCCAAGAGGACGACTATGAAGCCCACACTTCAAGATGAAGCACGAGAAGGCCAAGTCAAGGGTGACGTTGATTCGAGCCTAGCTCTCAACAACACCATAGCGCCATCAAATGGTGTCCACATGGGAGGCGATGGAGTTGAGAATGGTGAGCATGGGATGATCCCTTCACCAATGGAGGCGAATGTAGTTGAGCATGGTGAGCATGGGATTCTCCCTTCACCCACGGAGGCGCATGGAGTTGAGATGGTTGAGCATGGGAAGTTCCCTTCAACCACGGAGGCGCATGGAGATGAGCAAGTCGAACCTACTCCTACATGCTTGATTGATGAGTTGGTACCAACCCCATGTGAGCATGAGAGCCACTTAGCCCACTTGAGCGAGAGTGATAGTGAGTTGAGTGACTTCCACCCCATATGTGAGTTTGAGTGCTTCCATTTGGAGGACATGAGTGATACACAAAGTGAGTTGAGAGAGGTAGATGATAGGTCCATGGAGGACATCGCATTTGCTAACACATTAACCTCTCCCTCGTTTGTGTCTTCTTATGTTGCAATAGGTTCCATGGAGGACGAGTTCCCGATCATGGAGAAGATGTACATGGTGCATGAAGATGATGATATCACACCATGCTTACAAGAAGTCAAAGATGTCGACCACATGGATCCTACCACTTCCACAACACCTACCTCAAATGAGTCGGACTACAAAGGTACCTATATGGGTGTTGATGATGCCATGATCCCACTAGTGGACATGATGACTTATGAGTGCATGCATGATCTTGAGGATACAATTGCTATGCCACATGCTTCGTTCATTCCTCCATGTGATGCTTTGCTTGATAACATTGTTGATCATGTGGAATTACTTGCTTGTGACAATATGGTCATGCCATGCTATGAGAGTTTCACTTTCTCTCCTATTGCTTGCAATATGTCGAACAATTGCTCTTTACCATGTATTGCTTGCAATGAAAATGATGATGCTAATGCTTGTGTTGTGACACCCTTGATGAACACTTGCTCTTTCCATAGGGTTGTCGACAACAATGATAACATGTTAAACATGCTTTGCCCAAAATGTTTGCACTATTCCATGTTCCTTGCATCCAAGATTGTGAATAATGACTCTTTCTTATGCTTGGTATGCAAGAATGCTTATTTCATTGTCCATGAGATGGCCCCCATAGCCTTCTCAATTTTTGATGATCCTAAGTTACCACATGCCATGAATGCACTTTCTTGCCATATGCACCATCACCATGCATTTCATACTATCTTGCTTGACACTAATGGTGATGTGCACAAGACATGGAACATCATGATGGATGATGTATTCATCTACCATGCACACACACTTTTTGTTTTCTCCATTGTGTGTAGAGGTACCCGAACGACAACATCCACCGCCACGGAGCATGAGTTGACGACACGTGCCATCGAGAGCTACCCCACCAAGGACAACCTCCATCACCAAACCCGCGGGATTCAAACCAAAGGGTATGTTTCCCAACGCCTTCGCCATCGTGTGTTTCCAATTTTTCTTGTCGAGCTTCCGGTTTGGTCCAATTCCTCGTCACCTCTTTTGCTTCTTATGCAACATGTCTTGAAAGATCTTGTTGGCACAATGGTTGTTGTATGTATTGATGATATCATCATACACTACGAGAATCTCAAGGATCATATCATACATGTGAGAGACACATTATGCACCTTGTGCCACATGTCACACCAAAAGTTGCTCTCCTTTGGATTTCTCATTTCATCTTTGGCAATTGCAATGGATTCTTTGACACTTGAGGATACCCATACTCGGCTCACGCCAACCATACGTTCCCAAGCTAGAAGTCTCCATAGCTTTGCCATTGCACATAACAATTTTGCCCCAAATTTTGCCGCCGATAGTTGCCTTTTGATTGTTCCATTTGTGTGGGACAATGCTATACACAACATTTTTCACACCTTCCAAAGCAAACTTTTACTTGCACAAATTCTTGTCCTACCACATTTTGGATACATCGAAACTCTTTTGATCACCATTTTTGCAAAATGCCTCTTGGAGAAACGACTTGATGCTTCGTATTTGATTGAGAGCATAATACAAGTTAGTTCAAGATCGAACCCGGCTCTAATACCTTTCCCATGCTTTGCATTGAACATACCAAACAATTTCTCTTTCTTATGGTTCTTTGGCAAGCATGATGATGTGATTCTTACCGTGGGTGTTGCCTCAAACAAGTTGACCAATTCCTATTTCATTTGGTTGGTTGGCACACACGGTTGTGTAAATGTTGTTTTGATGAACGTTTTGGACGATATGTTGTGTGGTGCACCAAATAGGAGGACCAATTTCTCTTTCCAATGGTTTGTGTGCACACACGTTGATGACATTTTGGACACTCTTTCTTATGTGTTTTTGCCAAATTCTCCACTTGTTGCTTCAAGGATGTTGAACAATTTCTCTTTCCGATGCCTTGAGAGCAACAATGAAAATGACTTTCTACATGAGATGAACACCACGGTTGTCTCACAATTTGGAGTTTTTGTGTTTCCACATTTGGAAGATGTTCATAAGGAGTTCTTACACATTGACCTTGCACATGCCTTATTCTTGATATATTTGTGTTGTGCTAACGGTGTTGTGCATATGAAAGGACATGTCATCTATGATGTGCTCCAATATCACACACAAACATATTTTGCTTGGTCTTTGTTGTGTGAAGGTACAAGTGACTTGTGCATGAGTGTCAACGAATGGGTTCAACCCCACACCTCTACTACACAAGACCTCTCCATGAGAGCACACCGACATTACGATAAGGTGACCTCCTTCTACATAAGGCCCCTTGCTAAATCCGTTGAACATTGGCTATGCTTTGAGTGTTCTCTTGCTTCTCTTGTGCTATTGATAGGGCTCTTGACAAGTGACGAGACATTCAAGCGTGGTTGTCATCTACCTCCTATACAAGTTTGTGAAGAGCTATCGTCGAGGACGACTCTTTTTCAAGTGGGGGGAGATGATACGGGGCGACCTTCGGTCTTCACCGCATCATGTGCTTCATCGCCAAGACGGCACGCCAAGGTGAATCTTCTCCTTTACGCGTGCCTCGAATCGCCCATTTGGGACGATATACTACTTCATACTTCGTCATGTCTTGATGATAGGAACTCGACGACAAGTACGGAGGGAAGAGAGGATGCCATGGAGACCCGAGGACGCAAGGCCGATGTCACGGAAGCATGGAAGAGAAGGAGGAAGAGGAGCTGGACGCTCCAGGCCGGAACTTCCGCCCCTGATGGCCGGAACTTCCGCCCCACCGGAACTTCCGCCCCCAAGGGCCGGAACTTCCGCCCAGATGCCGCCAAGATGCCTTCCAGCGCCAGAGAAATGGATCAGGCCGGAACTTCCGCCCCGAGGGACCGGAACTTCCGCCCACCCGGAACTTCCGCCCAAGTTCCGCCCAAGTTCCGAAAGTCCGTCAAAACGCCCCTGGATGTTACTGCAAGGAAACGGGCCATATTCGGAACTAGGCCGGAACTTCCGGCCCGGCCGGAACTTCCCCCCAGGACCGGAACTTCCGCCCGGGGACCGGAACTTCCGCCCCTCAGGACCGGAACTTCCGCCACCGCGAACTTCAGCATAGTAGTACTTTTCAGCGTGTAACTTATCCCTTCGCCCCCACCTATAAATAGGCTAGTTGGCTCAGATCTGAGATTAGACTTGATTTGAAAGAAAACCTGAGCTTAGCTCACCCTTGTGGGAACCCTACCTAGATCTATGATCTTGTATCCCCACCCGGGCTCCTTATCAACTCGTGAAGATCTCTTTGGCGACTTCTACCGTTTGTTTGATCTTTTGCTTGCACTTCTACCTATTTGGTCTTTTGCTCGCACTTCTATCAAACCTTCCGGTCTTTTCGCCCTTCTAGATCTCCCGATCTTTGATTTGTCGATCTCTTTGCGGGACTTCTACCGGAAGGTCTTTTCCTGCAATCTCTATCGAGTTGGTGTTTCGAGCCAACGAGGGAAAACTCGAATTGTGTGCGTGTGTGTGTTGTATCCCCGCGTTTCCCCCACGTGTTCATCGCGTTCATCCACCTACCCCCACGTATCCCTTCAAATCCGTGAAGATCGGGCACATCCCTGGGCTTAGCCCTTATCATTATCGTTTACCTACTCGGGGCGAGTAGGAACTAAGCTTGGGGATGCTTGATACGTCTCAAACGTATCTATAATTTCTTATGTTCCATACTACTTTTATGATGATACTCACATGTTTTATACACATTATATGTCATTATTATGCATTTTCCGGCACTAACCTATTGACGAGATGCCGAAGAGCCAGTTGTTGTCTGCTGTTTTTGGTTTCAGAAATCCTAGTAAGGAAATATTCTCGGAATTGGACGAAATCAACGCCCACGGGCTTATTTTTCCACGAAGCTTCCAGAAGACCGAGGAGATACGAAGTGGGGCCACGAGGCGACGCCACACTAGGCGGCGCGGCCCAAGCCCCGGCCACGCCGGCTGTTGTGTGGGCCCTCGTGACGCCTCGACTTGCCCTTCCGCCTACTTAAAGTCTTCGTCGCGAAACCCTCGCACGAGAGCCACGATACGGAAAACCTTCCAGAGACGCAGCGCCGCCAATCCCATCTCGGGGGATTCAGAGATCCGGCACCCTGCCGGAGAGGGGAATCATCTCCGGAGGACTCTTCATCGCCATGATCGCCTCCGGATTGATGTGTGAGTAGTTCACCCCTGGACTATGGGTCCATAGCAGTAGCTAGATGGTCGTCTTCTCCTAATTGTGCTATCATGTTAGATCTTGTGAGCTGCCTATCATGATCAAGATCGTCTATTTGTAATCCTACATGTTGTGTTTGTTGGGATCCGATGGATATTGAATACTATGTCAAGTTGATTATCAATCTATCATATATGAGTTGTTTATGTTCTTGCATGCTCTCCGTTGCTAGTAGAGGCTCTGGGCAAGTTGATAGTTGTAACTCCAAGAGGGAGTATTTATGCTCGATAGTGGGTTCATGCCTCCATTAAATCTGGGACAGGGACAGAAAGTTCTAAGGTTGTGGATGTGTTGTTGCCACTAGGGATAAAACATCGATGCTATGTCTAAGGATATTTGTGTTGATTACATTAGGCACCATACTTAATGCAATTGTGTTGCTTGCAACTTAATACGGAAGGGGTTCGGATGATAACCTAAAAGTGGACTTTTTAGGCATAGATGCATGTTGGATGGCGGTCTATGTACTTTGTCGTAATGCCCGATTAAATCTCATAGTACTCATCATGATATATGTATGTGCATTGCTATGCCTTATTTATTTGTCAATTGCCCAACTGTAATTTGTTCACCCAACATGCTATTTATCTTATGGGAGAGACACCACTAGTGAACTGTGGACCCCGGTCCTATTCTTTACATCTGAAATACAATCTACTGCAATTGTTCTTTACTGTTCTTCGCAAACAATCATCATCTTCCACACTATACGGTTAATCCTTTGTTTTCAGCAAGCCGGTGAGATTGACAACCTCACTGTTACGTTGGGGCAAAGTACTTTGATTGTGTTGTGCAGGTTCCACGTTGGCGCCGGAATCCCTGGTGTTGCGCCGCACTACACTTCGCCGCCATCAACCTTCAACGTGCTTCTTGGCTCCTCCTGGTTCGATAAACCTTGGTTTCTTTCTGAGGGAAAACTTGCTACTGTACGCATCACACCTTCCTCTTGGGGTTCCCAACGGACGTGTGTTAATTGCACGCATCATGCTACCGTCGCGATCTAATCAAAATAAGATGCATAAAAGGATTAACATCACATGCAATTCATATGTGATATGATATGGCCCTTTAGTCTTTGCGCCTTTGATCTTAATCTCCAAAGCACGGACATGATCTCCATCATCAACGGGCATGATCTCCATCATCGTCGGCGTAGCGTCAAGGTCCATGGCGCCGTCTTCATGGTTGTTCACCGCATGTAGCAACTATTACAACTACTTTGAAATAATACTCAACATGAAATTTAAAGACAACCATAAGGCTCCTGCCGGTTGCCACAATAAAATAATGATCATCTCATACATATTCATCATCACATCATGGCCATATCACATCACCAAACCCTGCAAAAACAAGTTAGACGTCTCTAATTTGGTTTGCATATTTTACGTGGTTTAGGGTTTTCGAGTAAGATCCAATCTACCTACGAACATGAACCACAACGGTGATACTAGTGTTGTCAATAGAAAGAGTAAATTGAATCTTCACTATGGTGGGAGAGACAGACACCCGCAAAGCCACTTATGCAATACAAGTTGCATGTCGAACGTGGAGCAAGTCTCATGAACGCGGTCATGTAAAGTTAGCCCGAGCCGCTTCATCCCACCATCCCGCAAGATGCAAAGTACACGAACTAAAGACAACAAAAGCATCAACGCCCACAAAACAATTGTGTTCTACTCGTGCAACCAATCTATGCATAGACACGGCTCTGATACCACTGATGGGATTCGTAGCATAGAAAACAAAAATTTCCTACCGCAAGAACGAAAACACAAGCCAAGATCTAATCTAGTAGACGGTAGCAACGAGAAAATCATGAGACTAACCCTCGAAGATTTCTAAAGCCTAACGAGATTAGATCTCGTGGTGGATGTACCGATGTCTGTTAAACCTTCTGGAACCGCCTCTTTGAGCCTGGTCAACTTTGTTGCACTTGTGTCGCGATTTTCTTCAGTAATTGCAGGTCCATTTGTCATTATAACGTGATTTCCTGCACACCATTCAAAGATAGGAGAGATTGCACATCTTTGCATTAATTAGTCATTTAGTAACAAATTGAGAGGTAAACTTAGTCAATTTCTTGACTTAGCTAAGGGCTTAAACGCGAGAAAAAATGTCGTATTTCATAGCCATCATCGGGTGAATCACATATCATAGATCGAGAAGAGAGTTGAGCTATTAAAGGGATGACGGTAATTCACCTATAGCTCTGAAAAGGTATATCGTGAGGCAAAAGGGACTCAGGCGCAAGTCGCATTGGAAGGCATGTCGTCATGACAGTATGGGACTTGGGAGTCGGCACGTTTTGCTAGGAGCCGCGACCGACTGATCGATTGAGAGTGAGAATCCACTCGTGTCCAAGTTGCCATGGGCCTACGGGGTCACACACTTAAGAGCGGGAGCAAGTTGTTTGGGTTGGACCCGAATCGAATATGGACTGAAATAGTGAGTTGGACTCATGGTGATTAGAGTAAGTGAATTAGTGGACGGGCTAAAATAGTTGATTAAGCCCACTATCACTCTACAAGTGTTGTGGAGCAAGAACTATCACCCTCTATATAAGTGGGGCGTAGGCTGCCCAGAGGGCACACTGTTAGTGTTGCGGGTATGGTTAACGGGTATCCAATAGTAGTGCCAATAATCATGCAAGCTCGGGAGGCTCACAGACGGTGGTGGTGGCATATGGCCCACCGGGCGACCCAGTTGCTGTTGATTGAAGATGAAAGAAGTCCAGCCCGGGAACTAGGAGCCGGATCCATCCAGGACTGCGCAAGGAGTAGGACCTAGAAGGTTCTCTAAAGGTGCCAGATCTTAGATGACAAGTTAGGAATAGGTGGATCCTTGACGTGTACGGGTAGGACTCTCCGTAGAAACCCTAGATTCGGGCGCATATAAGCCGGATCCCGGAGCCCTAGAGGCACAACCACAACTCATTGTAACAACGCGAAAGCGCCCACATAATTGATGGGATTCGTAGCATAGAAAACAAAAATTTCCTACCGCAAGAACGAAAACACAAGCCAAGATCTAATCTAGTAGACGGTAGCAATGAGAAGCTCATGAGACTAACCCTCGAAGATTTCCAAAGCCTAACGAGATTAGATCTCGTGGTGGATGTAGTCGATCACTTTCCGCTTGGAAAAGCGCGTAGAAGATCTTGACCGCTTGCAAAAGCGCGTAGAAGAACTTGACGGTGCCACAATCGGGCAGCACCTCCGTACTCGGTCACACGTACGGTGTTGATGAAGACGACGTCCTCCTCCCCGTTCCAGCGGGCAGCGGAAGTAGTAGATCCTCCTCGGAATCCCGCCAGCACGACGGCGTGGTGACGGTGGTGGTGGAGATCTCCGGCAGGGCTTCGCCGTAAGCGCTGTGGGAGAAGATGGAGGAGGAGAGAGGCTAGGGTTTGGGCGTAGGTGCTGCGACTTGGGGAGCTAGGGCTGCGACTTGTGGTGCCTTTGGGGTGCCCCTTGGTCCCTTTAAATAGGTGGCCAAGCCCCTTGGGTCGTCCATAAACCTGCCCCCAAGTTTGACTGAGTTCCGATAGGTTTCCGGTTCCGAAAACCTAGTCCTACTCGGACTCTTTTGCCAATTCCGAAATTGCATTAAGGAAAGACTCCTTTTCCCTTAAGGCAACGTGGTTGCACCTATTATGGAACCCTCCGGACTTCCTTAGACATCCCGGGTCGTCCCGGACACTTCCGGAACCTTCCATAATATTCCGGACTATTCCGGTCCTTCCAAAACCTTCTAGAAGCTCCGGTCAAAACACCGGACTTTTTCCGAACTCCGGAAAATGACTTCCCATATATGAATCTTATTCTCCGGACCATTCCGAACCTCCTCGTGATGTCTTGGATCCCATCCGAGAACAACATTCGAGCTCCATTCCATATTCCATATCTACTTAAAACGACATCAAACCTTAAGTGTGTCACCCTACGGTTCGAGAACTATGCGGACATGATCGAGACTCTTCTCCAATCAATAACTAATAGCGGGACCTGGAGATCCATAATAGCTCCCACATATTCAACGATGACTTCGTGATCGAAAGAACCATTTACATACGATACCTATTCCCTTTGTCACGCGATATTTTCTCATGGTGATTAGAGTAAGTGAATTAGTGGACGGGCTAAAATAGTTGATTAAGCCCACTATCACTCTACAAGTGTTGTGGAGCAAGAACTATCACCCTCTATATAAGTGGGGCGTAGGCTGCCCAGAGGGCACACTGTTAGTGTTGCGGGTATGGTTAACGGGTATCCAATAGTAGTGCCAATAATCATGCAAGCTCGGGAGGCTCACAGACGGTGGTGGTGGCATATGGCCCACCGGGCGACCCAGTTGCTGTTGATTGAAGATGAAAGAAGTCCAGCCCGGGAACTAGGAGCCGGATCCATCCAGGACTGCGCAAGGAGTAGGACCTAGAAGGTTCTCTAAAGGTGCCAGATCTTAGATGACAAGTTAGGAATAGGTGGATCCTTGACGTGTACGGGTAGGACTCTCCGTAGAAACCCTAGGATTCGGGCGCCTATATAAGCCGGATCCCAGGAGCCCTAGAGTCACAACCACAACTCATTGTAACAACGCGAAAGCGCCCACATAATTGATGGGATTCGTAGCATAGAAAACAAAAAATTTCCTACCACAAGAACGAAAACACAAGCCAAGATCTAATCTAGTAGACGGTAGCAACGAGAAGCTCATGAGACTAACCCTCGAAGATTTCCAAAGCCTAACGAGATTAGATCTCGTGGTGGATGTAGTCGATCACTTGCCGCTTGCAAAAGCGCGTAGAAGATCTTGACCGCTTGCAAAAGCGCGTAGAAGAACTTGACGGTGCCACAATCGGGCAGCACCTCCGTACTCGATCACACGTACGGTGTTGATGAAGACGACGTCCTCCTCCCCGTTCCAGCGGGCAGCGGAAGTAGTAGATCCTCCTCGGAATCCCGCCACGACGGCGTGGTGACGGTGGTGGTGGAGATCTCCGCAGGGCTTCGCCAAGCGCTGTGGGAGAAGATGGAGGAGGAGAGAGGCTAGGGTTTGGGCGTAGGGTGGTGCTGCGAATTGGGGAGCTAGGGCTGCGACTTGTGGTGCCTTTGGGGTGCCCCTTGGTCCCTTTAAATAGGTGGCCAAGCCCCTTGGGTCGTCCATAAACCTGCCCCCAAGTTTGACTGAGTTCCGATAGGTTTCCGGTTCCGAAAACCTAGTCCTACTCGGACTCTTTTGCCAATTCCGAAATTGCATTAAGGAAAGACTCCTTTTCCCTTAAGGCAACGTCGTCCCGGACACTTCCGGAACCTTCCATAATATTCCGGACTATTCCGGTCCTTCCAAAACCTTCTAGAAGCTCCGGTCAAAACACCGGACTTTTTTCGAACTCCGGAAAATGACTTCCCATATATGAATCTTATTCTCCGGACCATTCCGAACCTCCTCGTGATGTCTTGGATCCCATCCGAGACTCCGAACAACATTCGAGCTCCATTCCATATTCCATATCTACTTAAAACGACATCAAACCTTAAGTGTGTCACCCTACGGTTCGAGAACTATGCGGACATGATCGAGACTCTTCTCCAATCAATAACTAATAGCGAGACCTGGAGATTCATAATAGCTCCCACATATTCAACGATGACTTCGTGATCGAAAGAACCATTTACATACGATACCTATTCCCTTTGTCACGCGATATTTTCTCATGGTGATTAGAGTAAGTGAATTAGTGGACGGGCTAAAATAGTTGATTAAGCCCACTATCACTCTACAAGTGTTGTGGAGCAAGAACTATCACCCTCTATATAAGTGGGGCGTAGGCTGCCCAGAGGGCACACTGTTAGTGTTGCGGGTATGGTTAACGGGTATCCAATAGTAGTGCCAATAATCATGCAAGCTCGGGAGGCTCACAGACGGTGGTGGTGGCATATGGCCCACCGGGCGACCCAGTTGCTGTTGATTGAAGATGAAAGAAGTCCAGCCCGGGAACTAGGAGCCGGATCCATCCAGGACTGCGCAAGGAGTAGGACCTAGAAGGTTCTCTAAAGGTGCCAGATCTTAGATGACAAGTTAGGAATAGGTGGATCCTTGACGTGTACGGGTAGGACTCTCCGTAGAAACCCTAGGATTCGGGCGCCTATATAAGCCGGATCCCAGGAGCCCTAGAGGCACAACCACAACTCATTGTAACAACGCGAAAGCGCCCACATAATTGATGGGATTCGTAGCATAGAAAACAAAAAATTTCCTACCGCAAGAACGAAAACACAAGCCAAGATCTAATCTAGTAGACGGTAGCAACGAGAAGCTCATGAGACTAACCCTCGAAGATTTCCAAAGCCTAACGAGATTAGATCTCGTGGTGGATGTAGTCGATCACTTGCCGCTTGCAAAAGCGCGTAGAAGATCTTGACCGCTTGCAAAAGCGCGTAGAAGAACTTGACGGTGCCACAATCGGGCAGCACCTCCGTACTCGGTCACACGTACGGTGTTGATGAAGACGACGTCCTCCTCCCCGTTCCAGCGGGCAGCGGAAGTAGTAGATCCTCCTCGGAATCCTGCCAGCATGACGGCGTGGTGACGGTGGTGGTGGAGATCTCCGGCAGGCTTCGCCGTAAGCGCTGTGGGAGAAGATGGAGGAGGAGAGAGGCTAGGGTTTGGGCGTAGGGTGGTGCTGCGACTTGGGGAGCTAGGGCTGCGACTTGTGGTGCCTTTGGGGTGCCCCTTGGTCCCTTTAAATAGGTGGCCAAGCCCCTTGGGTCGTCCATAAACCTGCCCCCAAGTTTGACTGAGTTCCGATAGGTTTCCGGTTCCGAAAACCTAGTCCTACTCGGACTCTTTTGCCAATTCCGAAATTGCATTAAGGAAAGACTCCTTTTCCCTTAAGGCAACGTGGTTGCACCTATTATGGAACCCTCCGGACTTCCTTAGACATCCCGGGTCGTCCCGGACACTTCCGGAACCTTCCATAATATTCCGGACTATTCCGGTCCTTCCAAAACCTTCTAGAAGCTCCGGTCAAAACACCGGACTTTTTCCGAACTCCGGAAAATGACTTCCCATATATGAATCTTATTCTCCGGACCATTCCGAACCTCCTCGTGATGTCTTGGATCCCATCCGAGACTCCGAACAACATTCGAGCTCCATTCCATATTCCATATCTACTTAAAACGACATCAAACCTTAAGTGTGTCACCCTACGGTTCGAGAACTATGCGGACATGTTCGAGACTCTTCTCCAATCAATAACTAATAGCGGGACCTGGAGATCCATAATAGCTCCCACATATTCAACGATGACTTCGTGATCGAAAGAACCATTTACATACGATACCTATTCCCTTTATCACGCGATATTTTACTTGTCCGAGGTTTGATCATCGGTATCTCTATACCTTGTTCAACCTCGTCTCTGACAAGTAATCTTTACTCGTACCGTGGCATTTCATCTCTTATGAACCATTCATATGCTTGCAAGCTAATTAGACGACATTCCACCGAGAGTGCCCATAGTATATCTATCCGTCATCGGGATGGACAAATCCCACTGTTGATCCATATGCCTCAACTCATACTTTCCGGATACCTAATCCCACCTTTATAACCACCCATTTACGCAGTGGCGTTTGATGTAATCAAAGTACCCTTCCGGCATAAGTGATATACATGATCTCATGGTCGAAAGGACTAGGTAACTATGTATCGAAAGTTTATAGCAAATGAACTTAATGACGTGATCTTATGCTACACTTAATTGGGTGTGTCCATTACATCATTCACATAATGACATAACCTTGTTATTAATAACATCCAATGTTCATGATCACGAAACTACGATCATGTATTAATCAACAAGCTAGTTATACAAGAGGCTTAATAGGGACTCCTTGTTGTTTACATAACACACATGTATCAATGTTTCGGTTAATACAATTATAGCATGGTATGCAAACATTATCATAAACACAAAGATATATTATAATAACCATTTTATTATTGCCTCTTGGGCATATCTCCAACAATAATTCCATACAAGCAGAAGTAGGGCATGCCTCCGTGTAGCGTGATCCGAAGCTCGCTAACTCGTGTTCCACCATCTCGATTGCTCTTCTTCCCCCCTCCGTGAGGATCACAACTCCGGGGTATTTTCTAGTAGGCAAGGACAGTTGGCGCACACCGTGGGGCCAACGGCGTCTGGAGGCCAGAACCGAGTGGGTTCCGCCTTTGGAGGCGTCGGCGACACAATCGCCGTGGGGCGTACGCCGGAAACTTTCCGATCGTCCCTTCGGACAAGTGCTGGATTCCGGCTAGGACAGACCCCGTCAAGCTCTCCATCACCCCGATTGGCGGGATACACATATATTCATCGGTGAGACCATCGATTCTGACGGAAACACACTGGTAAGTACTGCAGCTACGACCGCCGCCGAGCTGGACGCAGCTGCAAAGATCCGATCTGAGTCGCTGGAGTTTCCTAGAAAATTCTACCTTAGATCTGAAAATTTCAAGGCTCACCCTATCTTCCCTTGAGCAGGAAACAACGGTGGAAGACCAACATAGATCCACTTGGGTCTCCCAGGTGTTAGAGAAGCAGAGGTGCCACTTCGTGCTCTTCCTTGCACATACGCCAGGATCCGCCCCTCCCTTGGAGGGTGTTGCACCCATGTAGCTAGAGAATGCCGGAGATAGCAATGGATCCGAGCACCAGAAGGTGGCGAATCCTTGCTCGATAGCCTCATCCTGATCTCAGCAAACATCTCCCCCATGGTTTCGGAAGAATACGAGGGATACTGTAGTGAGTTGAACGTCGCTGAGTAAGCTGGCGATGAATAGTATCTGCCAAAGCAGGTTTTTGTGACCTTAGCCGGCATGGATGATGATAACGAGGAGGAAGATTACGAAAAGACTCCGCCTCAAGCAGAGTCCCGGATCCAGAGCTTCTGGATGCTCCTCCACGGGTCCGTACCCGTAGGACGGACCAACCGCCTAGCCGGACCCTGAACTTCCAGGAGGATACAACAGCTGAGATGCTCATGCAGATTGCAGGCGAGGACGGAGAAAACTTCAAGCACAAGGAAATCCAAACAAATCCCATCACCCCAGAGGAGGTGGCGGATTTGGAAGCCTTTGAAGCACGAAAAGAACTCCTGGCGGAAGCGCTGAACTTGGTCAAAGTCAATGCATCCATCCTAATGGACAATGTGGCTACAGTCAAAGAGCTTGAGCAAGCCCGCTCGAATCAGCGCGACACACACGAATCCCTTCAGAAAGCGATAGATCTCAAAGCCCAATGGGAAACGCAGATCAAGCGCACCCAGGAAGAAGAAAAAGCAAAAGATGACGAGGCAGAGAGATGCTACCCCCTTGGAACATCAACTTTGATGGTGCAGCGCGCCGCAAACCTCTGGCAACTCCGAAAGATAACATACAAAAAGCGGCAGAGTTCCTGGACAACAACGTCGATGAGGTCGACCTTGAGTACCTCAGGGCAATCGTTGGCACTTCCATGAAGCAGCAGAGCAAGGCGAATCACACAGACTAGCTTCCAACCCAAAGGAATGTTTTTTCGGCAGCGCAAAATCGGCATGGCGGAAAACAACATGAGCACCGCGACAACCAATCGCGTACCGGATCAATGGAACGCCGGAGAAAGACCAAGGAACATTCAAATCCGATCCCCATACCTTCATATACTCCTAAGGCAAAAGATAAGGGGAAGGATCCAATGTTCACTAGCAAGGACAAGTACTGTAACGCCTCGCTGCCAAAGCATCGCTACGTGCCACCGCGCCCTCGCCAATGTTGTCCAGACGGAAATGTTAAACCCCATGGCGCGAGGTGGAATTAATATTTGCGACAACATTGATCCCAGGAGAAGCCGAAACAACGACCGCGCAGCTGAGGGCAGGCAATCCCAACACGAAGGAGGCAGCTGCCAAGATGGCGCAGCAAGCCACCATAACTGGAGCCAGCACCACCAGGAGGGACGCAGAGAATCTAATGGCGGAAGCAAGAGGCATCACAAGCCCCCGCATGGATCTCCGTCACGACCACCTAGTAAGGGAGGAGTAGGCTGCGTGAACCAGCATACCACTTCATGGTGTAGTACGCAAGTCGTTGACATAACACAAGTGAAACACCGTTCCACTCATATTACATCCCTCAGAGTGGCACAACAGAAACATATGCGAGTCCAAGGCATGACTATAGAAGGATACACAAACTGTTTACAGAAGATCAACATAGCCTCCTACTTTACAGTGAGGTAAAACTTCAAATAAAGCTCCAAAAGAACAACTCGAAGTCTATCTTATTGCCAACACTAGCTCTTAGAGCTACTTGGCTTGCTATAGAACTCTAGCTACTTAGGTACTAGGATTAGGGAAATAGTTCCCTTCTATTACTAGTCTAGGTTTCCACTTTGGCTGATGCATAAGTTGACTCCATTGCCTTCATTGATTGGGTTCTCCATGTTGTTGCAGTTGACTCCTTTGTCTTCGAGTTCCACGGTAGCTTATTCTTCGGTGACTTTGATCTAAGAAGGGGGTTCAAGAGGGAGGGAATAAGTACAAGTGTACTGTAACATCCCAAAAATTCAATAAAGAGATAAAGAGAGAGTTTCCAAAACCCAAATTTGAGAACCAACAAAAACTTTTTCACAACCCAAGTGCTATGCATATACTCATATTTTTACTTTTGTGTTAACTGTGCATTTGCCATGATGGGTGTTTATTTGTCTAACAATGAAGCTTAAACCCTACTACAAGATCATACCATGCCCATTTGAGGGAAATAAAAGAAATGCAAGAAAAGGGCAAATACCCTCACATACACATTTGGCCAAAATGCAAATACTTAACCTAGGCCACAAGGGCTTGCACCATTAGTTGTAATTGGGTACTAAACACTTAATATCACTTTTAGAAACAAAGAAACTCAAATTGAACCAAGTTCGAATTCAAAAACAACTCACATACAATTATGGTCCCATGTGACATTTATAACCAGATGCCGTCTTTGAGGCCTGTTATTTCAAGATTTCTAAACTAAACTTTGCCAAAACTTTGCACCTCATCCAATACAATATAAAAGTGAACAACTTTGCTCAAGCAACCTTATCCAAACTCTATCTGGATTCAAAGATATCATCAAGAAAAGTTGGAACCAGATTTCAAAATGAAGATCATGTGCAATTTGAGATTTCGCATTTCACCACCATTTTGACCACCACCACCACCAATCTACTGCAAATAGTGTTCAATTCAAACCCACCAAATTTCACTCAAAAATTCCAAAAGAATTCTCTTGCGGCCATTTATACAAACACCTTGTGTGCACAATTCTGCCAAACACACACATTGCAATGTGCAGCATGTAATAGCCTAAACCATCCCCATTAGTTCAGCATTTGTACTCCATTGACCTCTCTCTACCCTGCCAAGCACATCAGACAAGAAATGGTACACCATTGCATCATGAATAGAAGGAAACCATGCCATGCCGTGGCATGGCATGAGCTCACCATGCCAACTCCTCTTCTGGCCCACCCCAGCATGCTCCACCTTGTCAAACGCGTGCACCACACTTCACTGAACCTCCTCGACACAGCCCTCGACAAATTCGTGCACCAAACACGCTAGGATCGCGAAGCCCATACGTGCTAGTGACGTGCACGCGCGCGCCAGAGCATGCACGGCGACGCCACGGGCACGCCCAGAGCACAAGCTGCCCCGCCAGCTCCGTTGACCCCAGCCTCCACTCTCTGCGCCAAACGCTCCACGACACCACCCTGCGCCGCCCAGACACCGCCATTGGTCCGCGGGAACGCTGTGCACCCCGCCCACGCCGTCGACGTCCGCCACGGACACCCAGCTCGCGAGGACGATGACGAGAGCCACAGGCCATTGTTTTCAACGCCGTCAAGCGCTGCGTCACCGCCAGGACGTCGCCTGCAAGCCTGCGTCAGCGCCCGTCCATCACCGCCGCTGTAGCACCGTCGGCGACGATGACTTCACCACGGCCCCGCAGCACTGCCTCGCTCCTATAAAATGAGCCCTCCCCTCTCCAAACTGAGCACACCTCTCACTTCCCCTCCTCATCCTGAGTCGCCTAGCCACCTCGCCCTGCTCGATTAGCCACCGCCGCCGTCCAATTTCATCGCCGGAGCCCGCGGAGGTGCTGAGAAGCTCGCCGCCGTTGCAGTGCACCTCAGGCGATGCCACTGCTACCATCGGCTTCCCCTTCCTCGACAACGTCTCCTCCGCACCTCGCCGACCCTCGCCGCGCCGCCGGTGAGCCGTCGATCCCCTACCTGCGCCGCCCGTGCCCTCCCTTCTCGCCGGAGACGACGACGCTTGTCGTTCGTCCGATCTGCCCCTAATCCTACGGCTCCCCTTCCTCGTACCGTTTCGCTGTGTTAAACACACTGACGCGTGGCCCCCATGCTGTCAGCTGGCCTGTTGCGTTGGACGCACTACTGGGCCGGCCCATTTCCTTCCTCCTCTGCTTAGCCCGTTAGCGTTTCCCGCCTAAGCCCAAGAATTCAAATAAGGATTTCGAATTGGATTATTTATTCTCTGATGCCGTTTTCAAAATTAAATAGGATAAAATCCACCAAACCAAATTTGACAAATTTTATATATTT
Source organism: Lolium multiflorum (assembly GCA_030979885.1). NCBI lineage: Eukaryota > Viridiplantae > Streptophyta > Magnoliopsida > Poales > Poaceae > Lolium > Lolium multiflorum. The sequence continues at coordinate 154,011,588 of CM061748.1, forward strand.
GGAAACCTTGTTAAAATATCTACAAAACTACACTGGTCCCAACTTTATATTATTTGTACAATAAATGTGACAAAATAAACAAGGCAGGGCCTTTTGCCACTTCAATTAATTATTAAAAATTGAATAAAAATGCTTTTGAGTTGATTCCAACTCTCAAAATTCATATTTCGCATTGTCTATCTAAATCTGTAAAAATATTGCATAGTTGTTTGTATGATCATGGCTTAGTTTAAAAAAATGGCTCTAGGGCTATTTCTAGATCATTTTAATTATGCAACCTCATGTATTAAAATGTATGAGAGCTTCCCTCTCATTTAAATCTTGTCTCAATTAAGTCAACATGAGGTGGAGACCATGGTCAACTAAAGCTCATGTGGAATTAGTTGATAATATTAAACCATTACCATGTATTATTAAAATGCATGAGGTGCATTACCTCATTTAAATCATTTTCCCAATTGATACTTATGAAGAGGTTGACTTTGGTCAACCTAGGTCATATGCTATTAATTGAGGAAATTAAATCTTAATAAGATTCAATGAGAGGAAATTATTTCTCTCAAGAATGAAATAGAACCTCTAATTAATATTTATAATGAGAGGAAATTATTTTTCTTAAGAATAAAAGAAAGTCAACTCACATAATGAGAATGTGTGATGATAGTTTAGTTTGAGTGACTCTTGTGTGTGCTTAGTCTAGTACTTAAGCTTTGTGTGGTGATTGTGTGTATTGTATTCGTATTTAGACGCTAGTACCGAAGAATACACCGAGGAGGAGGAGGTCTACTTCCAAGGAGAGGAAGACCACTTTGACCAGTACACCACTCAAGGCAAGCTAATATTCTTGCAATGTGCAAAGCTCCATGAGCAAAGCACCCCACACTTTACTTTATGTTTACTAAGCCCATCCCAGTTTTTACTACAAGCTTTTACTTACAAGTTTTACTGCTTTACTTTATCAAAGTACTTTTTGATTCATGATTCACTTAGTCTAGAGTAGAACAAGGTTAACAAAAATAGCCCAGGCAATTCAAAGCTAGTTAGCACCCCTCATGATTAGTGGCTAGTGCTAAATAAATAAAATTGACTGCTTTAGATGGGAACATGGTGATATGAAATGACTTTGAAGGATTTGAAGGTGAATATGACTTGAATGAAATGAATGACTTGGTGAATTGGTTAAAAACTAATGGTTGGGTTCGGATGCGATACCATTCCAATATACAAGTATCCCCACAATACCTGATTATGGGTAGGGTCTAACTAGAAGTTTATATATCTTAGTATGGGTTACCTCTAAACAAGCGTCATAGGGGTTATGCCGAGGCTGCCTCCGATAAATGTGAAATGATGTGAAATGACGTGAATGAGGTGAATTGTCCGGCCCAAGCCCTGTGCAGTTCCCGGGTTGACGGTTTGTTTTCACCGGGAGGCCAAGCTCATGGGGAGAGGTGCCTATACTAGGATGTGTAAGTGAAAGGTTAGAGTTGATGATCCGCGTACTGAGTTACGATTATTCAGAGTTATCTCTGACGGATGTAATCAAATGCTGTGGCACAAGTGTGCAACCTCTGCAGAGTGTAAAACTATTCGAATAGCCGTGTCCACGGTTACGGACAATTGGAAAGGCCATACTGTTCCGTCATTAGATCTTTACTTGAAAATGATGGTTGGATTTGAAGTGGTGACTTGAATCTTGAAACACCATTAAGTTGTGGGAATGACACTAATGTTCCCACTTGAGTTAGTTAGTTTATGAATGGTCTATATGAAATGCTTATGAACTAAAATTGGCTTTATGCAAATAAAACTAGAGCTTAGCACCCCTTTACCAAAATTGATAGTAATTACATTAGTATTAGTTTGCGAGTACTTTAAAGTACTCACGGCTGTGTCCCTGGCTATTCAAATGGCCAGAATATGAAGAGGAGCAGCAATATGAGGATGACGGTCAGCAGGATGTCTACAACAACTAGGAGTCGCCTAACGTCAAGCGTTGGCCTGTGGAACTAGATAGTCCACTTCTATTACGCTTCCGCTACTATGTTGTTCGTTGATCAATAGATCAACTATTTGTGTAATATTGGATCATGTGATCCTCTTTTGTAAGACAATGATGGTTTGTAATGAATGATGACTTATGATATCAACTATTATGTCTCGCAACAACAATATTCTTGGGATTGCGATGAATGACATAATAGGCATCTGGACTTAAAAATCCGGGTGTTGACAAGTTGGTATCAGAGCCATTGTTTGACCTTAGGAGACCCTTGTTAGAATGGACGTTCTGAAAATTTTAGCTTTCCAAAACAAATGAAGTGAATATTTGTGAAAAACTTATTCATTTTCTTCTCTTTGAGATCTTTTCAAAAATGATAAGTCATGCTCTTCCTTATAAATCTATCTAAAATTTTGCCACACTTGTTCACATCTCTAACTTACTTATCCAATTCACTTTCAGATGGAGCCGACCAACGTGAAGTTTTACCAGCTCGGGAACGACGGAGACTTGATCTTCAAAAGGGACCTTGACGCCCTGTCGGACTTTCTTGGGCGCCCCCACCCCGAGTTTCACGGAGTCCAGGTCAACGACCAGCATGGAGGGGAGCTTCAGTGGGTTATCACCGCTGACTTGAGGGGCAAGATGGAGCCTCCCACTTCTGAGAGGATCCTCTTTTCCTTCAGGGAAACCAATTGGCTGGACGGACTGGCTCGTGCTCTTTAGGAAGCACTTGCTCGTCTGTGCGGACAGAATGCGGCAGCCATCCAGGGGGAACGCTTTGCGCATCTCGCCAGGCGTAACTCCGCTGGAGAACCCATGGACCTGCCATTCCACTCCAGTTGAGGCATCACGTGGATCATCTGGACTTTATGCTGTTCCAGACCCAGAGGGAGCTGGACAATGTGCGTGGTCACGCCAACCAGACTCACATGGCATTGGCTCAGCACGCCGATGCTATCAGGATGCTCAACACGGACCGCAAGTCACTCCGCCTGCAGCGTGCCAAGAAGGACGCTACCATTGCGCACCTCCGCGCAAAGATAGCCTCTTTGGAGGCAACTGTTCAGACTCAAGAAGAGCAAATGAGGGAGATGGAGGATGAAGGAGAAGACATTCAGGGAGGAGAAGGCTTCCTGAGTGATGACGACGAATTTGAGGAGGATGAGTTCACCGATGAGGAGGACTACGAGTTTCTGGATGCCGGAGAGGATGGGATCATTCCCATCGATGTGGATGAAGATGATGAGGAGTAGTTGCACTAGTCTCACTTATGTAGGTGTGAGTTGTATCCCCGTCCGTTGTATCGTAGCTTGAGAAGAATGGTTCTTAAAACCATTAGTGTGGTGTGTTAGATTGTAATATATGCTGAATGAATGAATGAATGCATGTGTGTTATGTTCATCATCAAAAGACTTCAAGTTTTAAGTTGTAAACTTAACCCAAAACAAGCCCTAGAAAATTCCCACTCATCTCATGATCTATCTACCTGTTCAGATGGCTCGTCTGCATCGCAACGCGAACCCCGATGCTATGATGCAACTGCTGCAGACCCTGATGGCAGACAGGAAAACTGACAGAGCTGAACGTCAAGCCAACATTGCAGCACTGCAACAGTTAGCCAACAACCAGCATGGCCATGGGAACCATGATCACCCAGGGTCCAAACTCAAGAATTTCCAAAACACCAACCCACCAGTTTTCAGAAGACCGAATGATGTAGCCCCGCCACCAACGACACTACATCAAGGCCAACAAGTCCCCCAAGTGGACCAATGACAAGGGCTCGAGTTAAAGCTCTACACGACAAGGTGAACTCGCTCCTCACTTCCCTCGACCTAGATACCCCATTGGATGGAATGCTACCTCGTGCCGAAACCCTTTGTGTCATTAGGTACGTGGAGCATCAAAACCGTGGAGAGGGTGATACGCCATGGTCAAGGGAAGGAGAAGAACAGCTGATCGAGAAGATGTACACGGAGCTGGACCCGAAGTCGCCCCAAGAACGCAAGGAAGAGACGATGAGGCAGTCCGAATCCGGTCGACCGGGCCACCGGCCGAATCCGGTCGGGGCCTCGACCGGGCCACCGGTCCAAAACCGCCACCAACCGTGCCATCCGACGCCTTCCCGGGCGCTCGCACGCCGGTCCAGATCCGGTCACCGACCGGACTGCCGGTCCCAGTCCCCAACCGCCTCCCGACGGCCTGCACGACCGAAGCCTTTTCGGCCCGAAACGTTTTCCTTTGTACCTTTTCGCCCGTGTCGCCTTGTACCGCTATATAAGCACCGTGGACACCCCTTTTACCCCTTAGACTTGTTTAGAACTCAAACCTAATTTGAGCTTAGTCTCCCTTGGGTATCATCCTCTGTAATCAAGGCAACCCTTGTGGATGTATGGATTTGGTAGTGAGAGATTCTAGTGTTTACACTCTCTCCCACTCCTTGATTCGTCCTCCCCACCGGTCTCTCCCTCGGAATTCTACCTCGAGTCTCTTCCGGGCGGATTCTATTGGCACGGTCCATCGAGCCGTGAGGGTAAGCATCGATTGTATGGTGTGTGTGGTTCTTCTTGTGTTCTTCGTGTTCTTCGCGTTCTTCCGCCTTTCCCCCTCTTTCCCCCTTGATTCCTTGGGTCATTCGCGAGATCGGGCCACAATCGGGGTCTTAGACCACATCATATGGTCAAATCCGCGGAAACCATAGGCTGCTGATACCATATGATGTGGTCTAAGACCCCGATTGTGGCCCGATCTCGCGAATGACCCAAGGAATCAAGGGGGAAAGAGGGGAAAGGCGGAAGAACGCGAAGAACACGAAGAACACACGAAGAACCACGCACACCAACCCGATACAATCGATGCTTACCCTCACGGCTCGATGGACCGTGCCAATAGAATCCGCCCGGAAGAGACTCGAGGTAGAATTCCGAGAGGAGAGACCGGTGGGGAGGACGAATCAAGGAGGGGAGAGAGAGTAAACACTAGAATCTCTCACTACCAAATCCATACATCCACAAGGGTTGCCTTGATTACAGAGGGATGATACCAAGGGAGACTAAGCTCAAAGTTAGGTTTGAGTTCTAAACAAGTCTAAGGGGTAAAAGGGGTGTCCACGGTGCTTATATAGCGGTACAAGGCGACACGGGCCGAAAAGGTACAAAGGAAAACGTCGGGCCGAAAAGGCGTCTTCACCGTGCAGCGGTCGAGGCCGGCTGACCGGACTGGAGGCAGTCCTGTCGGTGACGGATCTCCGGACCGGCAAGAATGGCGAGGCCGGAGCCCCGGGCGTCCGGATGGCACCCCAGGCCCGGTTGTGGACCGGTGGCCCGGTCGAGGCCGGCCGACCGGATTCGGGCCGGGTGGCCCGGGAGGCGGTCGACCGGATTCTGGACTGGCCGCTCATCGTCTCTTCCTTGCGTTCTTGGGGCGACTTCGGGTCCAGCTCCGTGTACATCTTCTCGATCAGTTGTTCTTCTCCTTCCCTTGACCATGGCGTATCACCCTCTCCACGGTCTTGATGCTCCACGTACCTAATGACACAAAGGGTTTCGGCATGAGGTAGCATTCCATCCAATGGGGTATCTAGGTCGAGGGAAGTGAGGAGCGAGTTCACCTTGTCGTGTAGAGCTTTAACTCGAGCCCTTGTCATTGGTCCACTTGGGGGACTTGTTGGCCTTGATGTAGTGTCGTTGGTGAGCGGGCTACATCAGAAGAACCTTTAGATGCAGATGATTGGCTGCAGACCATGGAGAATAACCTAGAAGTGGCTGGAGTGGAGGAGAATGAGAAAGTGTTGTTTGCTACGCACTACCTCGCCGGACCAGCAAGAGCTTGGTGGACAAGCGCCCGTGCATTAAATGACGGACAAATGATGACTTGGGCTGACTTCAAGCTCAAGTTCAGCAAGTATCATGTGCCACCAGGTTTGATCAAGAAGATGAGGGATGAATTCCGTGAACTGAAGCAAGGACGGATGTCGGTGGTAGAATACCGCGACAGGTTCCTCACCCTGTCAAGGTACGCCCGATGAAACCGACACCACCGAGAAAAGAAAGGAGAGACTCCTCAACGGACTGCACGATGAGATGCAGACAGTCTTAGTCAACATCCCCTTCGCCGACCTCGAAGCCCTAGTGGATTCTGCCATCCAGATCGAGGGCAAACTGCACCAAGAAAATGAGAATAGAAAGCGCCGCATGATGCATCAAAGCGGGCCCAGCAATACCCCACGGTATCGCCCCAGCTCAAGCAGTGGTTTCAACCCCAGAAACACCAAGTCCCAGAACTAGATGTCGCGCCCGGTTTTCAGAACCGGAGCGGAGGAAACCCAAGGCCAGGAGGCCCCCACCACAACAACAACAACAACAACTCGTATGTGCACCACAACAGCAACTACAACCGCGCTCCGCCGAGAGCCCCCGCCAACAACAACCCCAATAACTCCAACACAGCCCCAAGGACCGGGAGCAATGCTATCCCCGTCACTCCCAAGGACAAGGCCACCATCACCTGTTATGAATGTGGCATAGTGGGACACTACTCCAATGAGTGCCCCAAAAGGCTCGCCAAGATCGCCGCCAACACCTCTGCACCAGCACAGCAGCAGCGCCGTGTCACCTCCGGCAAGAAGTTCGCCCCCAACAACCCCAACAACCGCAACGGCCGCCTCTTTCATATGAGTGCGGAAGAAGCACAGGAAGCACCAGACGTTGTACTGGGTATGTTTTCTGTCAATTCAGTACCTGCCAGAGTGTTGTTTGATTCTGGAGCATCGCATTCATTTGTCATTGAAGATTTTGCATGCACAAGTAAAATTCAACCAATCAGTTTGAAGCATGTTATGGTAATTCAAATACCTGGATCAACAACCAAAGCTAGAAAAATTTGCAAAGATGTTCCCATCAGAATTCATGAAATAGATTTTTATGCAAACTTGATTGTACTGGGAGCCAAAGGTTTGGAAGTAGTACTGGTATGGACTGGATGTCCAAACACCATGGATTGATAGACTGTGCCAAGAAGGCCATCACCATGACTAGTAGCACTGGAATACTAGTGGAACACATATCTGAGAGACTACCCAGAAAATTCACCTGCAACCAGAGTTTAGCCAAGCCAACCTTGGATAAGATTAGGGTCGTTTGTCGATACCCTGATGTGTTTCCTAATGATCTACCCGGTATGCCCCCAGATCGGGATATCGAGTTTATTATCGAGTTAATCCCTGGAACAGGACCTATAGCACAAAGAGCCTATAGCATGAACCCGGCCGAACTAGTGGAGCTCAAGAAGCAATTGGATGACTTGTTAGCCAAAGGTCTGATTCGACTGAGTGCGTCGCCTTGGAGATCCCCAGTTTTGTTTGTGGATAAGAAGGACGGTGCCACTCGTTTATGTACAGATTACCGTAAGCTTAACGATGTCACCATCGAGAACAAATATCCCCTGCCAAAGATAGAAGACCTGTTTGACTAGTTGACCGGTGCCACTGTATTCTCTAAGATTGATCTTAGGACTGGTTATCACCAGCTGAAGATCCGTGCAACGGATATCCCCAAGACTGCCTTTACCACCAGATATGGGTTGTATGAATACAACGTCATGTCATTTGGATTAACCAATGCCCCTGCTTATTTCATGAACCTCATGAATAAGATTTTCATGAACTTTCTGGATAATTTTGTCGTTGTCTTCATCGACGACATCCTTATCTACTCCAAAACCGAAGAGGAACATGAGCAACATTTGGAAGTTATCCTAGAAACCCTTAGGCATCACAAGTTGTATGCCAAGTTCAGCAAGTGCGAGTTTTGGTTGAAAGAGGTGGGATTCCTGGGACATATCTTGTCTGCAGGAGGAATTGCTGTAGATCCCGCCAAAATCAAAACAGTAGAAGAATGGAAAGCCCCAACCACCCAGACCAAGGTCCGTGCATTTCTTGGATTAGCGGGATATTACCGCAGATTTGTGGAAGGATTTTCAAGCATTGCCAGGCCAATGACACAACTGTTAAAGAAGGACAATAAGTTTGAATGGACTGATAAATGTGAAGAGAGCTTCCAGCAGCTTAAGACAAGACTAACCACAGCCCCCATCCTAATTATGCCGGACATCACCAAGCCCTTTGACGTCTATTGTGACGCATCTAAGATTGGTCTTGGATGTGTGTTGATGCAAGAAGGAAAGGTGATATCTTATCTGTCCCGGCAACTGAAGCAGCATGAGCAGAACTACCCAACCCATGACCTCGAGCTTGCAGCCATAGTGTTAGCCTTGAAAGTTTGGCGTCATTACCTCATGGGTAATCAATGCGAGATCTACTCGGATCACAAGAGTTTGAAGTATATATTCACCCAGAAGGAACTAAACATGAGGCAGAGAAGATGGATAGAGCTGATAAAGGATTATGACTTGGAAATTCACTATCACCCCGGCAAGGCCAATGTGGTAGCGGATGCTTTGAGTAGACAGCCGTGTCAGCTGAACTCCATGATAGCAGCAGAACAGCCTAGCCTGTACGAAGAGTTTGAACAGTTTAGACTGGAGCTAGTTAGTGAAGGATACCTAGCCAGCATAGAGCTGCAGCCTACGTTGATTAGCCAAATCAAGGAAGCCCAGAAGGGAAATGCCAGCATTGACGGAATCAAGAGTCAAATTGCTGCAGGAAAGGCACCGGGATTCACCGAAGATGAAGAAGGAGTACTTTGGTACAACGGTCGCCTATGTGTGCCGTTAGATTCAGAATTTAAGCAAGTCATACTGAAGGAGGCCCACGACACCCTATACTCTATCCACCCCGGAGGTACCAAGATGTACCAAGATTTGAAGGAACAATTTTGGTGGCATGGAATGAAGCGAGAAATCGGGAGCTACATCGCCAAGTGTGATATCTGTCAGCGAGTCAAGGCAGAATATCAACGACCCGCCGGACTGTTGCAACCCTTACAGATTCCGGAATGGAAGTGGGACTCAGTCGGAATGGACTTTATCACTGGACTGCCCAAATCTAGCAAAGGGAATGATTCTATCTGGGTAGTGGTCGACAGATTGACCAAGGTAGCCCATTTTATCCCTGTCAAGACCACCTATCAAGGCCCCAAGCTAGCGGAGTTATACATCTCCAGAATAGTCGCTCTGCACGGAACCCCGAAGTCAATAGTGTCAGATAGAGGATCGCAGTTCACCTCAAGATTCTGGCAGAAAGTGCATGAAGGACTTGGAACTCGGCTAAATTTCAGCACCGCCTATCACCCTCAGACTGACGGACAGACTGAAAGAGTCAACCAGATACTCGAGGACATGTTGAGAGCCTGCGTACTGGAATATGGATCCAAGTGGGAAGACTGCTTGCCTTATGCAGAATTCTCGTACAACAACAGTTACCAAGCCACAGATGGCCCCCTTTGAAGCCCTGGACGGAAGGAAGTGCCGTACCCTCTGAATTGGTCGGAAGTCGGAGAAAGCCAAGTCTTTGGACCAGATGTTCTTCGAGAAGCCGAAGAGAAGGTTCACAAGATCCGCGAGTACCTCAAGACTGCGCAATCAAGACAGAAGAGCTACGCCGACAAGAGACGCCGAGAGATGACCTTCGAGATCGGAGATTTTGTTTATCTCAAGGTGTCACCCCTCAAAGGAATGCAAAGATTCCAGCTGAAAGGAAAGCTTGCACCCCGATATGTCGGACCCTTCAAAGTTCTGAGTCACCGAGGAGAAGTATCTTATCAACTGTAACTACCGGAAGACATGGCGGCTGTACACAATGTGTTTCACATCTCACTACTCCGGAAATGCTTGGAAGTACCGGAGAAGACCGAAGTATTCAAGAATATCGATCACCGCTCGGTGGATATCAACACGGACTTGACGTATCGCGAAGTGCCTATTCGCATCCTAGAAGAAGCATACAGAACCACCCGCACCAGGAGTATCAAGTTCCTGAAGATTCAGTGGAGCAACCACACAGAAGAAGAAGCCACCTGGGAACGAGAAGAAGACATGAGGAAGGAATACCCAGATCTCTTTAGTACCTAGTTTTCTTTAAGATCTCGGGATGAGATCTTTTGTAAGGGGGAAGGGTTTGTAACATCCCAAAAATTCAATAAAGAGATAAAGAGAGAGTTTCCAAAACCCAAATTTGAGAACCAACAAAAACTTTTTCAGAACCCAAGTGCTATGCATATACTCATATTTTTACTTTTGTGTTAAGTGTGCATTTGCCATGATGGGTGTTTGTTTGTCTAACAATGAAGCTTAAACCCTACTACAAGATCATACCATGCCCATTTAAGGGAAATAAAAGAAATGCAAGAAAAGGGCAAATACCCTCACATACACATTTGGCCAAAATGCAAATACTTAACCTAGGCCACAAGGGCTTGCACCATTAGTTGTAATTGGGTACTAAACACTTAATATCACTTTTAGAAACAAAGAAACTCAAATTGAACCAAGTTTGAATTCAAAAACAACTCACATACAATTATGGTCCCATGTGACATTTATAACCAGATGCCCTCTTTGAGCCCTGTTATTTCAAGATTTCTAAACTAAACTTTGCCAAACCTTTGCACCTCATCTAAGACAACATAAAAGTGAACAACTTTGCTCAAGCAACCCTATGCAAACTCTGTCTGGATTCAAAGATATCATCAAGCAAAGTTGGAACCAGATTTCAAAATGAAGATCATGTGCAATTTGAGATTTCGCATTTCACCACCATTTTGACCACCACCACCACCAATCTACTGCAAATAGTGTTCAATTCAAACCCACCAAATTTCATTCAAAAATTCCAAAAGAATTCTCTTGCGGCCATTTATACAAACACCTTGTGTGCACAATTCTGCCAAACAGACACATTGCAATGTCCAGCATGTAATGGCCTAAACCATCCCCATTAGGTCAGCATTTGTACTCCATTGACCTCTCTCTACCCTGCCAAGCACATCAGACAAGAAATGGTACACCATTGCATCATGAATAGAAGGAAACCATGCCATGCCGTGGCATGGCATGAGCTCACCATGCCAACTCCTCTTCTGGCCCACCCCAGCATGCTCCACCTTGTCAAACGCGTGCACCACACTTCACTGAACCTCCTCGACACAGCCCTCGACAAATTCGTGCACCAAACACGCTAGGATCGCGAAGCCAGACGTGCCAGTGACGTGCACGCGCGCGCCAGAGCGTGCACGGCGACGCCACGGGCACGCCCAGAGCACAAGCTGCCCCGCCAGCTCCGTTGACCCCAGCCTCCACTCTCTGCGCCAAACGCTCCACGACACCACCCTGCGCCGCCCAGACACCGCCATTGGTCCGCGGGAACGCTGTGCACCCCGCCCACACCGTCGACGTCCGCCACGGACACCCAGCTCGCGAGGACGATGACGAGCGCCACGGGCCATTGTTTTCAACGCCGTCAAGCGCTGCGTCACCGCCAGGACGTCGCCTGCAAGCCTGCATCAGCGCCCATCCATCACCGCTGCTGTAGCACCGTCGGCGACGATGACTTTACCACGGCCCCGCAGCACTGCCTCGCTCCTATAAATTGAGCCCTCCCCTCTCCAAACTGAGCACACCTCTCACTTCCCCTCCTCATCCTGAGTCGCCTAGCCACCTCGCCCTGCTCGATTAGCCACCGCCGCCGTCCAATTTCATCGCCGGAGCCCGCATAGGTGCTGAGAAGCTCGCCGCCGTTGCAGTGCACCTCAGGCGACGCCACTGCTACCATCGGCTTCCCCTTCCTCGACAATGTCTCCTCCGCACCTCGCCGACCCTCGCCGCGCCGCTGGTGAGCCGTCGACCCCCTACCTGCGCCGCCCGTGCCCTCCCTTCTCGCCGGAGACGACGACGGTTGTCGTTCGTCCGATCTGCCCCTAATCCTATGGCTCCCCTTCCTCGTACCGTTTCGCTGTGTTAAACACACTGACGCGTGGCCCCCACGCTGTCAGCTGGCCCCTTGCGTTGGACGCACTACTGGGCCGGCCCATTTCCTTCCTTCTCTGCTTAGCCCGTTAGCGTTTCCCGCCTAAGCCCAAGAATTCAAATAAGGATTTCGAATTGGATTATTTATTCTCTGATGTTGTTTTCAAAATTAAATAGGATAAAATCCACCAAACCAAATTTGACAAATTTTATATATTTGGAAACCTTGTTAAAATATCTACAAAACTACACTGGTCCCAACTTTAGATTATTTGTACAATAAATGTGACAAAATAAACAAGGCAGGGCCTTTTGCCACTTCAATTAATTATTAAAAATTGAATAAAAATGCTTTTGAGTTGATTCCAACTCTCAAAATTCATATTTCGCATTGTCTATCTAATCTGTAAAAATATTGCATAGTTGTTTGTATGATCATGGCTTAGTTTAAAAAATGGCTCTAGGGCTATTTCTAGATCATTTTAATTATGCAACCTCATGTATTAAAATGTATGAGAGCTTCCCTCTCATTTAAATCTTGTCTCAATTAAGTCAACATGAGGTGGAGACCATGGTCAACTAAAGCTCATGTGGAATTAGTTGATAATATTAAACCATTACCATTTATTATTAAAATGCATGAGGTGCATTACCTCATTTAAATCATTTTCCCAATTGATACTTATGAAGAGGTTGACTTTGGTCAACCTAGGTCATATGCTATTAATTCAGGAAATTAAATCTTAATAAGATTCAATGAGAGGAAATTATTTCTCTCAAGAATGAAATACAACCTCTAATTAATATTTATAATGAGAGGAAATTATTTTTCTTAAGAATAAAACAAAGTCAACTCACATAATGAGCATGTGTGATGATAGTTTAGTTTGAGTGACTCTTGTGTGTGCTTAGTCTAGTACTTAAGCTTTGTGTGGTGATTGTGTGTATTGTATTCGTATTTAGACGCTAGTACCGGAGAATACACCGAGGAGGAGGAGGTCTACTTCCAAGGAGAGGAAGACCACTTTGACCAGTACACCACTCAAGGCAAGCTAATATTTTTGCAATGTGCAAAGCTCCATGAGAAAAGCACCCCACACTTTACTACAAGCTTTTACTTACAAGTTTTACTGCTTTACTTTATCAAAGTACTTTTTAAAAAAAATAGCCCAGGCAATTCAAAGCTAGTTAGCACCCCTCATGATTAGTGGCTAGTGCTAAATAAATAAAATTGACTACTTTAGATGGGAACATGGTGATATGAAATGACTTTGAAGGATTTGAAGGTGAATATGACTTGAATGAAATGAATGACTTGGTGAATTGGTTAAAAACTAATGGTTGGGTTCGGATGCGATACCATTCCAATATACAAGTACCCCCACAATACCTGATTATGGGTAGGGTCTAACTAGAAGTTTATATATCTTAGTATGGGTTACCTCTAAACAAGCGTCATAGGGGTTATGCCGAGGCTGCCTCCGATAAATGTGAAATGATGTGAAATGACGTGAATGAGGTGAATTGTCCGGCCCAAGCCCTGTGCAGTTCCCGGGTTGACGGTTTGTTTTCACCGGGAGGCCAAGCTCATGGGGAGAGGTGCCTATACTAGGATGTGTAAGTGAAAGGTTAGAGTTGATGATCCGCGTATGAGTTACGATTATTCAGAGTTATCTCTGACGGATGTAATCAAATGTTGTGGCACAAGTGTGCAACCTCTGCAGAGTGTAAAACTATTCGAATAACCGTGTCCACGGTTACGGACAATTGGAAAGGCCATACTGTTCCGTCATTAGATCTTTACTTGAAAATGATGGTTGGATTTGAAGTGGTGACTTGAATCTTGAAACACCATTAAGTTGTGGGAATGACACTAATGTTCCCACTTGAGTTAGTTAGTTTATGAATGGTCTATATGAAATGCTTATGAACTAAAATTGGCTTTATGCAAATAAAACTAGAGCTTAGCACCCCTTTACCAAAATTGATAGTAATTACATTAGTATTAGTTTGCGAGTACTTTAAAGTACTCACGGCTGTGTCCCTGGCTATTCAAATGGCCAGAATATGAAGAGGAGCAGAAATATGAGGATGACGGTCAGCAGGACGTCTACAACAACTAGGAGTCGCCTAACGTCAAGCGTTGGCCTGTGGAACTAGATAGTCCACTTCTATTACGCTTCCGCTACTATGTTGTTCGTTGATCAATAGATCAACTATTTGTGTAATATTGGATCATGTGATCCTCTTTTGTAAGACAATGATGGTTTGTAATGAATGATGACTTATGATATCAACTATTATGTCTCGCAACAACAATATTCCTGGGATTGCGATGAATGACATAATAGGCATCTGGACTTAAAAATCCGGGTGTTGACATGTACTCAACAAGTTTATTATAGGAAATAGGTGTATCATGCACTAGCTACAGCCACAAACCAGAAAGTCATAGGCGAATGCAAGTTTTCGTCAGCATTTATTTAAAAGTTTTATTTTATTCTGAAAACTATGCCCGTCAGTCTTCACAAGCTGACCAGAACTTCATGGAGTTCCTTTCCTACCGCGTTCGTAGTTCCCTTCCCGGAACAGGGAGTGACAAGCCACATTTTTGATACACTCTGCAGAGGTGTGTTACTTTTCCCATCAGAGAACTTATCCTTGTTTCCAGCCGGGCTTAAGACTCCGTCCACACTTCCTTGGTGTGAGACCAGGTATAAGAACCAAGCCAATCACTTCCTTCTCCACGACCCTGCATACCCACCCTTTTGTCCATCCGCACAGTCCCGGTAGACTTCTCCCGATCATACGGCTTTACCCACGATGTACTATGGACAATCCATCATAGACGGTAGAGCCCACTCATCCTCAAGGATGAGGATTTTAAAGGATTTCCCAACCACTGCAGTGTTCTCGCAACACCCAGCCAGGCTCTATCAAGTACGTTGATATGCAGAAGGAAAAAGATACAACTGACTTCCCCAGAGCCATTATCGATCTCATGGTTAATGCGATATGTACGTCGCTAGAATCACTAGACGACATTGGTGATTATTCCTAGATGAGTAGTACCCTTGCAATGGAACCTCCACCATCAACACATACCATGGTTCCATTGCCCACCACATAGTCATATTCATAATTGTAAAATAATATTTTCCTTTTCAATGCAAGAGTGATAAGTATAGTACTTTGCATATAGTTTGATAAAATTAATCAAATGACATGAGCAAGCAATGAACTTGCCTTTCTTGACTACAAGATTATGCAGTAAAAGGTTCGATATGTGATAACTCCAAATTATGAAATACCATCATTATCCGGTAAGGATAATATTTAAATAACTGGCAAAGATGCTGTAATGCACACTATGAGATGCAATCGTCCCGAGCGTAACCTAACCCCGATGACTTAGGATTGGGTGAGTTGTAAAGATTTCTTTAAGATGTGTTGCACTTTTAGAGTGGTTTCACAAAAAAGGTTTTTATTAAGGTTTGGTTACCTTAGTATCATAAACAAGTGATATAAGGCATAATAACAATCATACACACAAAGGAATAGTGGTTGCATAATAAGTAAAGAGTAGTTGCCAGTTTTAAGTTCTACATTGCATGACTAATGATTACTTATATTATACTTCAAAAGAATAACTTTTGAAGAACATGTTATTTATGAAATAATAAGTATTACAAGTAAGAACTATTTGTTTATATGGTTGGCTTGGTATTTACTTCAAAAGATAACTTTTGAAGAATATGTTTAATAAAGAACAAGAATTACTATAAGTAGGAGCTATGTGTTCCTAGGGTTTACTAAGATTCACTATAACGTTTATTTAATTCACTAATTAGGGACTAGTTGGTTCTTAGATAGAATGAGTCTATATGCAACAAGTATTGATAGATTTATTACTATGGTTGATCATAGGTATCATCTCCAATGATAGTTATCAAGGTGGTGCCATGAGTTAAACATTAGGTTTTATTATGACTTCTCATTTGCTTTACTAAGTAATCAATAATGAGTTCCTAAACTAGGTGGTTTATTATCCTCAAGTAAAGTTTTGTTGAGTAGGAGCATGTAAGGTGAATTACTATCCAAGTTTGGTATTATGGTTGATCACCATAGTTCTACTAAGTAATGATGGTTAAGGTTGAGGATATGCAACTAACAAGTTAATTAGGGTTCATCATTATGTTCAATTGAGTCTTTCAAATAGTATTAGAGGAATCTTACATAGTTGAGTTCATAAACATTTAAGGCTAGCAAGACTCGGTTAGGCGTTAGCACCATAAGGTTATACTAATTGGTCATATAAGGTTTATTCAAAAATGAAGACATGAAATGATGTCTTCATGTGAATTGGTTTGGTTTTATTTTAGGAGATCATGACTATGCATAAATTCTATTAGGATGAATCTATGAGTAAGAGTGCAAATCATATGATCACATTTCATAACTACGTAGGGTTTTAGAAATGTGAACAACTTAGGGTTCTAACATAAAATAATAGGGTTAAGGGTTTTTATTCCTATTGGAACTAGGTTTCTAAATTGTGATATAAGCCTTAAAATAATAATTTGTAATGGAGTTGAGGTAATTTGCAAATTAGGGTTTTTAAAATAACACTAATATTTAAGTTAATGAAAATAAGATAAAGAAAATTAATCTTAAAATTTTCTTGACTTACTGAATTACTATTATTTATTTTGTAAAGCTTAACTAATTATTGAATTCAAATTGTATTTTGGATAAAAGAAAAGGCATAATTAACAAAGGTTAAAATAATTGAATTTTTATTTTGGACAAACATTTTCATATTATATTTTTATTGAGTAGAGTTTATTTTTGTGAGCATTTTGATATCTTATTTGCATTTTTCTGATTTGAAATGAATTTTTTATTTTGGCAAAGTTTCACTATTTTCCTGGAATTTGCCGTGACATGTCCTAGCTACTGAGACTGCTGGTGGGTCTGGTACAGGTCAGCTGCCACGGGGAAACGACCAAGTCAACCGATTCGGGGAGCTCACGGCCACGTCATCTCTACCGGCGGCTTGACGCCGGTGGTCAGATGAAGACGGCGCCGCCGCTACAGGCCACCCCCGGACTTCCCGTTGGAGGCAGTCGAACGAGGAGAAGATGAGGAACAGGCGGAATGCACTATTGCTTGTCGGAACGTCATCAGAAAACATGACCCGCGGCAGTGCTCTCCGGCGAGGTGGCTAAATGGAGCTACAAAAGTCGATAGGATGCGAGAGTAAGCTCTACAAACGCGCAAACTTACCTTGAGTACGATGGTGTTGTCGGCGACGATGATTGCCGCCAGAGTTGAGCTTGATTTTACCATTACCGGCGATGTACCGAGAAAGGGAATCTTCAAATTCGCATCGCCTCGACCTCCCCTTGATGCTGGGCTCCTCCCAGATGATCTACACGCCAAGGCGCACCTCCTCGACCACGAGCTAGATGTTGGGGTGATATGTATCGCCGACTTCTTCCGCGACGCCAGCTGCGGTTCACAGAGAGGTGTGAGGGATTGAGAGGATCTGAGGGGAAATGGAGGAGTGGAGAAGATCAAGGAGATCATGGTGATCTTCTACACGCTTTTATAGCTCGGCTTAAGGTCCCTATCGTCATATGCCTGCCGGCGACGGCCGAGATGTGACGGAGGTGTTGGCATGGCAAATGGCATGAATCGGGATGCATTTGGGATAGGCTCGGACGCGAGAAGAATTGGGTGCGGTTCTGAGATGGTGGGCAACGTCCGGTCGTCCTTATCGTCTGTGAGGGACGTGGCCGACGCTCTCCTACGCGATGTCGCCACCGGAGAAGAGAACGAAGGTGTTGGCCTTATTTTTATTACCGAAACGGTGGGCTAGGCCATGTCGTGGGCTGCTGCTGGGTTGGCTTCGGGCTGCTGCGGCCTACGGTGGTCCACCAGGTAAGCTTCCCTTTCTTTTTCTATTTCTATTTCCTGTTTTCTTTTTTATTTTAGGTTAGAATTTCCAATTTGAATTCTCTTTTGTTTTTTCAGGTTTCTAAATATTTGAATCTCAATAGAACTTGATAATAATGCTTACTGCATAGTTTGGTTGTTCAAACAAATATTTAATATTTGATTAAATTGGTATTTTTATGAGAGTCATTCCAAATTTGAAATAGACATGAATATATGTGCTCATTTCAATTCCTTTTTATTTAAGAACCAAATCTGTTTAAGTGATTTGAAATTTATGACATTTTCATGGTAAACATATTATTAGGTTTTGTTAATGTGCTTAACAATATTGGTTGTTCGTATGTATTTTAAATATGGTGAGAATTTAAAATAAGGTGTTAATGAAGATGGTGTTAGGTCATGATTTCATGTGTAATGTTATTTCTAAGGATTTAGGAAGATGGTTGGATAAACTCTATAATTACTAATCATACTTAGCAAACTTTAGCTTGAATGATTTAGGATAAATCCTATGCTCACCTTGGTCAATTCACTTGCTAAGATGATTGTCGAAACTATAACATATTATTCCATTTGTCAACTAAACAAAATACTTGGAAGGCAAAATAGAATTGGATATTGGTTTAACTCTAATCACCTGAATGGTATTTAAGATTAAGGTATATTTATGGCTTGGGTTTATACTTGTGATCCATGATACACAAGTTAGGAAATATTATTTTATGTGGAGTGGATCTCATGTGAAATGGTTTAGGTTTTTGCATAAGTTTCACTAATTGACACATAAGTGGGCATGAGGTGTGGTAGGGTTCTACTTATGATCCCAAGTGATATATGTATTGGAATTCAAATGTGGTCTAGGGTTTTAGTTGTGATCACCCAAGTGATACACAAACTAGGATTGGGATATGGGCATAGGTATGGTTATGTTTTATTGACTACGGTTACTCTTCCTTACCTTGATAGGATTCTTGTATTAAGACAATACTAGGGTTGTCTCAAGTGTTTGGATAAGCAAGGTTTAAGTGTAATAGAATTACTCCTCCACCCAAGATATGAGAAATGATCTAGGTTTAATTACTAGTGATCTATCATTTTATGTGATGGAGATATCTGATTAACATATAGGTTTAATTTATCATCTAAATCTACAAGGCATGGTTATGCATTGGACATGATTAACTTATTTCTCACTAATCTCTCTTTATTATTCCTCTCATCACATTCAGCTAGATTCTTAGGGTTTATGATCATTACCCAATTTGTAATGATCAAGATATTGGCCTCATAATGGTTTATTAGTGAAACATGGTTCTCCTCTACAAGATCAAGTATTGGTCAATATACTTGAGTATACACTTTTAGCTTGAGCTCTTGGATAGGTAGGTTTTCTCTAGGGTTTATGATCATTACCAAGGTGTGATGATCATAACATTGGCCTATTCATGAATTCCTAGTGAAATAGGTTCTCACTTACCAAGAAGTGTTGGCTGGTTAAATAGGGTTAAGTTCTTAGTTTGTATTTATCATAGCCTTAATTAGTATCAACAACCTACTTCACTTGGATATGGCTTGAACGATAACCTAAGTTTCTACTCAAGAGATGATATAAATACATCTGGATGCATGGTCCTCTCCTTTCTTTGAGGTTTAGTAGAAATAGGTTTGAATAAACAAGATTAGAATAGTCTAGGTTTGATAAAGAACTAAGGTGAATGTCCTTGACATGAGCTCAAAAATTGTAGTTAAAAATATACCATGAGAATCATGGTAGGAATATTGGTTAAGTAGAAAGGACATGGAAAATATAAGTAAATAATAGTTTCTTAATTATTTCTGTTCTTTGGTTTATAGTTGAATAAAAATTTATGTGTTGTTGTAACGAATACCATGTTGAGATCTTTTATCAGATCTGGTATTAGATCCACACTTATGGTGTTCTTATAGCAAAAATAATCCCATTTGATCCAGCCCATAGATCAAATCATCTCTACCCCAAAACAAGGTTTTAGCAAAGATCACAGTGAAGTCTATAGCGCTTGACTTGATGATCTACTTCAATTCCAGCAAGTCAAGTGAAACTTCAGTTACTGTGACAAGTTTTGTTTGAAAGCGCGAAAATTCCTCGGATTTTCTATGGATGAATGCAATGCACACTTCTCTATTCTCTCTTTTTGTAGCCTCTAATCCTGGTATATTACAGCCTCTCCCCCTTAAACTGAACATTGTCCCGAAGTTGAAACGCTCTCACGTTTCGGAATGGGAAACTGACTTGAACAGATCACGATCTCTTTCAAACTCCATGGTAATCTCATTAGATATAATTGGATATATCACTTGTCCAAATTCTTCTAATATCTGATGTTAAACAGTTGATACTTTCTTCAATTCTATGATTTCTTCCAACAATCTAAGCTTATTGTCTTGCTCTTCAAAGATCTTTGGATTAGGACATCTTCTTGTGCTTATGGACTTTACTACTAATTGTGGTGACAGTTTCCTATCTGGGAATCCAAAGCTTGGTTCTGAAAGGTTTGTTTAAGGTAAGGTTTTGTTTTCCCTTTCTACCATAACTATAGTAATGGTACTTAGCAAGGTATTACAATAGGTATGGTCCTGGTTGTTTATTCCTACGCATGGATTAGACTCTTCTAGTCCATCCAAATCATGGCTTCTAGTTTATATTAATTATCCTCCTTTTGGTTTCTTAGGTTCCATGAAAGGAATCTTTCTAATAACCATTAGTTTTGGTATGGTGACACTCCTTCGGTCTTTAGCCTTCTTAAGCTTTGATTGTCCTCCGACATCTTCTTCATCTAACTTCATTATCTTAGACTTACCTGAGATCTTTTATTTCTGAGTACTTATCCATTACCCGCTCAAGTTAGGGTCTAACCCTTATTCTTTCGAGATAGGAACCTCGGCTTCTGGTCTGACATCCTCCTGAGAGTACTATTATATGGGTATTTCCCAACAATTATGAAAATAAGATCGGGCTTCCTCTCAGTTCAGACCTTCTTCTTGGTCCATCACACTCCAAATGACATCTTAATACTTCTCATTTAGACTTCCTCTCCCCCTTGGAGTTTGCTAATGGTCTTCAAGCGCCTTTTCTTCTAATCATTAAACTCCAAGGTTAGAGAATTGGTCTTGGTCTGTCTTATAGTTTGTACTTTTCTAGAGTCTCACGAAGAATTCTTGCGTTGTATCCACACAATTGTGGGTATCCGATGAGAATTGTCCGTCTAAATGTTTATACTACCTAATCATTTGAATGGTATTATTCTATTTGATAACAATTTCTTATTATCAATACACCAGCTGCGGACTATCTGGTACCAGTTGTGGCTTATCTGATACCAGAGGTGAACTCTTTTATAGTTCAAGTCAACAGATACATGACTTCCAGTGCTTTTTCTTCATGATTACCCTAGATCAATTGAACTCTTATCATATCAGCTGCGGCTTTACTTGTCCATTTTACTTCTTCCAGGGTTAGTTTTGTAAGAAAACCAGTCATTGACAAAGATAGTATCATAAGTGACTTTACTTGCATTCCCTATTCCATAATGAATATGGCTCCACTTCTATTGCACCATATTCACCATTTTTCTCACTTTCATGATCCTTCCATGCTGAAGTACTCCTCAATTGAGGATAAAAGTGAGTTTTGATTGGTCCTTCTTTTAAAGTATTGTGGTTGCTTCCCACACTTTACCTTCCTTCTTCTTGTGAACCTTCATCTTGTCTTCAAAATATTCAGAATTCGTCACTTCCTCACACGAATACCTTCACCCTCTAGATCTATAACATCAAGTAAGAGCTTGATATTGCAACATGCAATTGCATATCAAAGTCAAACTTCATGTATGGATCTAGTCAATCAATGAAATTCCAATAAAATCCAAGTAGATTCAGCTTTGTGCTTATAATACACATCCTTCCGAATATAGTAATTGGGTAAAACATCCCTAAACATCAGGCTTAGATGTGTAGTATATAACACCAGATAATATAGGTTTATGTCGTGATACTTAGCACGTATATATGGATGACTACTATTTCTCTTTACCTTTACCCTAACTGCTCATTTGCAATCGGATAAACTTGAACAAATTGGTCTAGCATAGTTGTGGTTGACCTAATTTCCTCGGAAAGTACTAGCGTAGTTTCCATTCTATTGAAGACTAATCTCACATGATCTCTCGAGACCATAACATGGCTACTTGATACGTCTCCAACGTATCGATAATTTCTTATGTTCCATGCTACTTTATTGATGATACCTACATGTTTTATGCACATTATATGTCATATTTATGCATTTTCTGGAACTAACCTATTAACAAGATGCCGAAGAGCCAGTTGTTTTCTGCTGTTTTTGGTTTCAGAAATCCTAGTAAAGAAATATTCTCGGAATTGGACGAAACTTTCGCCCAGGGTCCTATTTTTGCACGAAGCTTCCAAAAGACCGAAGACCTAACGAAGTGGGGCCACGAGGCAGCCGGGGTGGCCGGCGCGGCCCAGCCCTGGCCGCGCCGACTATCCCCCGGGCCCCCTGTGGCCCCCGCGTTGACCCTCCGCCTACTTAAAGCTTTCGTCGCGAAACCCCCAGACCGAGAGCCACGATACGGAAAACCTTACAGAGACGCCG
The DNA here is from genome assembly GCA_030979885.1 of Lolium multiflorum. Taxonomy (NCBI): domain Eukaryota; kingdom Viridiplantae; phylum Streptophyta; class Magnoliopsida; order Poales; family Poaceae; genus Lolium; species Lolium multiflorum. The sequence goes on from CM061748.1 coordinate 154,034,129, forward strand.
CCGCCGCGAATCCCATCTCGGGGATTCTGGAGATCGCCTCCGGCACCTGCCGGAGAGGGGATTCATCTCCGGAGGACTCTACATCGCCATGGTCGCCTCCGGAGTGATGAGTGAGTAGTTCACCCTGGACCATGGGTCCATAGCAGTAGCTAGATGGTCGGCTTCTCCTTGTTGTGCTTCATTGTTAGATCTTGTGAGCTGCCTAACATGATCAAGATCATCTATATGTAATTCTATATGTTGTGTTTGTCGGGATCCGATGGATAGAGAGTACTATGATTATGGTGATTATCAATCTATTGTTCATGTGTTGTTTATGATCTTGCATGCTCTCCGTTATTAGTAGAGGCTCTGGCCAAGTTTTTACTCTTAACTCCAAGAGGGAGTATTTATGCTCGATAGTGGGTTCATGCCTCCATTGAATCTGGGACAGTGAGAAAGTTCTAAGGTTGTGGATGTGTTGCCACTAGGGATAAAACATTGATGCTATGTCTAAGGATGTAGTTGTTGATTACATTACGCACCATACTTAATGCAATTGTCTGTTGCTTTGCAACTTAATACTGGAGGGGGTTCGGACGATAACCTGAAGGTGGACTTTTTAGGCATAGATGCAGTTGGATGGCGGTCTATGTTCTTTGTCGTAATGCCCAATTAAATCTCACTATATTTACCATGTCATGTATATGCATTGTTATGCCTTTCTCTATTTGTCAATTGCCCGACTGTAATTTGTTCACCCAACATGCTTTCATCTTATGGGAGAGACACCTCTAGTGAACTGTGGACCCCGGTCCTATTCTTTACATAGCATACAATCTACTTGTTTTACTGTTTTCTTTGCAAACATCTTCCACTCGATACGTTTAATCCTTTGTTACAGCAAGCCGGTGAGATTGACAACCTCACTGTTTCGTTGGGACAAAGTACTTGGGTTGTGTTGTGCAGGTTCCGCGTTGGCGCCGGAATCCCTGGTGTTGCGCCGCATCACATTTCGCGACCATCAACCTTCAACGTGCTTCTTGGCTCCTACTGGTTCGATTAAACCTTGGTTTCTTTCTGAGGGAAAACTTGCTACTGTGCGCATCATACCTTCCTCTTGGGGTTCCCAACGAACGTGTGAGTTACACGCCATCAAGCTCTTTTCTGGCGCCGGGGACCTGAAGAAAAGTTACACCACAAAGATTTCTATCTCCCACGCCAACTGCACGCCAGCAGCTCTTTTCTGGCGCCGTTGCCGGGGAGATCAAGACACGCTGCAAGGGGAGTCTCCACTTCTCAATCTCTTTACTTTGTTTTTGTCTTGCTTTATTTTATTTACTACTTTGTTTGCTGCACCTAAACAAAACACAAAAAAATTAGTTGCTAGTTTTACTTTATTTACTGTCTTGCTCTCTATATCAAAAACACAAAAAAATTAGTTACTTGTCTTTATTTTATTTTGCCTAGTTTACTTTTTGCTTATTTCATCATGCTTAATCCTAAGTTTACTTTGGAAGAGATACCGGTAGGACGAGGGTGTATCATTGGAAGAGATAATATAGAAGAATTTTTCACCCATGTTAGTATGGATGAAGATTTTGAAGATATACCATTATTAAAAACTGCTCCTACTTATGAAAGTGCTTCTGCCTGTTTGATACACATGTTAGAAACTAGATTTGTTAATCTCAATCCCATAATACAACATATGTTTCTTACACTTTCGGATATGGAGATGTGGGAAAAGAGAAATTTTGTTTTAAAAGTCCTTGTTAGAGAATTTGAGGATATAGTTAAAGAAGCTAGAAAAGTTTTTATTAAGCATAAGAGGCTTGGTTTCTTTCCTAATTTTAAACAAATACTTGAAAAGATGGATATGGATAGAATTAAGTATACTAATAATGTTAATGATGGTAGGGAAATTAAAGCGCCAATACCTAGTAAACTACTAGGGATGCATGAAGCTTTGGAAAATAACTATGCTTGGCTTGTTCCTGAAAATTTGTTTGATGAGAATAGTAAGCCTAGGAGCAATGAGAGAGGAGTTACTTATATAGACCAGATACAATGCATTGTTGAGAAAACTCCCAACACCCCTGGTAATAATGTTGATGCTTCTACTCTCGATGTTACTTGATTTGCACTTTCTGCGCCTAGCTGAAAGGCGTTAAAGAAAAGCGCTTATGGGAGACAACCCATGTTTTTACCTACAGCAATTTTTTGTTTTTATTGAGTCTTGGAAGTTGTTTACTACTGTAGCAACCTCTCCTTATCATGTTTTTGTGCCAAGTAAAGTTTCTATGTCAAAGTTGATGTTATATTTGGGATTGCTGCGCAGAAACAGCATTGCTGTCTGTCACGAATCTGGGCACAATTCTCTGTAGAAAATTCGAAAAAATCTGCCAATTTACGAGCGTGATCCTCAGATATGTACGCAACTTTCATTAGTTTTGAGTTTTTCCATTTGAGCAAGTCTGGTGCCATTTCTAAATTCGTCTTTACGGACTGTTCTGTTTTTGACAGATTCTGCCTTTTATTTCGCATTGCCTCTTTTGCTATGTTGGATTTATTTCTTTGATCCACTAATGTCCAGTAGCATTATGCAATGTCCAGAAGTGAAAATAATGATTGTGTCACCTCTGAATGTGTGAATTATTAATTGTGCACTAACCCTCTAATGAGTTTGCTTGAAGTTTGGTGTGAAGGAAGTTTTCAAGGGTCAAGAGAGGAGAATGATATACTATGATCAAGAGGAGTGAAAGCTCTAAGCTTGGGGATGCCCCGTGGTTCACCCCTGCATATTTTAAGAAGACTCAAGCTCTAAGCTTGGGGATGCCCAAGGCATCCCCTTCTTCATCGACAACATCATCTCCCCTGAAACTATATTTTTATTCAATCACATCTTGTGTTCTTTGCTTGGAGCGTCGGTTTGTTTTTGTTTTTGTTTTTTGTTTGAATAAGATGGATCCTAGCATTCACTTTGTGGGAGAGAGACACGCTCCGCTGTTGCATATGGACACATGTGTCCTTAGGCTTTACTCATAATGTTCAAGGCGAAGTTTCTTCTTCGTTAAATTGTTATATGGTTGGAATTGGAAAATGCTACATGTAGTAATTCTAAAATGTCTTGGATAATGTGATACTTGGCAATTGTTGTGCTAATGTTTAAGCTCTTGCATCATATGCTTTGCACCCATTAATGAAGAAATACATAGAGCTTGCTAAAATTTGATTTGCATATTTGGTTTCTCTAAGGTCTAGATAATATCTAGTATTGAGTTTTGAACAACAAGGAAGACAGTGTAGAGTCTTATAATGTTTACAATATGTCTTTTATGTGAGTTTTGCTGCACTTGTTCATCCTTGAGTTTGCTTCAAATAACCTTGCTAGCCTAAACCTTGTATCGAGAGGGAATACTTCTCATGCATCCAAAATCCTTGAGCCAACTACTATGCCATTTGTGTCCACCATACCTACCTACTACATGGTATTTATCCGCCATTCCAAAGTAAATTGCTTGAGTGCTACCTTTAAAATTCCATCATTCACCTTTGCAATATATAGCTCATGGGACAAAATAGCCTTAAAAACTATCGTAGTATTGAATATGTACTTATGCACTTTATATTTTATTAAGTTGTTGTTGTGCGATAACCATGCTTCGGGGAACGCCATCAACTATTGTTGAATATCATGTGAGTTGCTATGCATGTCCGTCTTGTCTGAAGGTCTATCATTTTAGTGGTTGGAGCATGCAAAATTGTTAGAGAAGAACATTGGGCCGCTAACTAAAGCCATGAATCATGGTGGAAGTTTCAGTTTTGGACATATATCCTCAATCTCATATGAGAATAATAACTTTGCTACATGCTTATGCATTTAAGAGGAGTCCATTATCTGTTGTCCATGTTGTCCCGGTATGGATGTCTAAGTTGAGAATAATCAAAAGAAATCCGAAATGCGAGCATTCTCCTTGGACCTTTGTACAGGCGGCATGGAGGTACCCCTTTGTGACACTTGGTTGAAACATGGCATGCGAAGACCCGGTAGTCCAAGTTAAGTAGGACAAGGTGCGGGCACTATTAGTATACTATGCATGAGGCTTGCAACTTGTAAGATATAATTTTCATAACTCATATGCTTTATTACTACCGTTGACAAAATTGTTTCATGTTTTCAAACTAAAAGCTCTAGCACAAATACAGCAATCGATGCTTTCCTCTGCGAAGGACCATTCTTTTACTTTTATTGTTGAGTCAGTTTACCTATCTCCTTCCACCTTAAGAAGCAAACACTTGTGTGAACTGTGCATTGATTCCTACATACTTGCATATTGCACTTGTTATATTACTTTATGTTGACCCTATCCATGAGATATACATGTTACAAGTTGAAAGCAACCGCTGAAACTTAATCTTCCTATGTGTTGCTTCAACACCTTTACTTTGATTTATTGCTTTATGAGTTAACTCTTATGCAAGACTTATTGATGCTTGTCTTGAAGTACTATTCATGAAAAGTCTTTGCTTTATGATTCATTTGTTTACTCATGTCATTACTTTTGTTTTGATCGCTGCATTCATTACATATGTTTACAAATAGTATGATCAAGATTATGATGGCATGTCACTTCAGAAATTATCTTTGTTATCGTTTTACCTGCTCGGGACGAGCAGAACTAAGCTTGGGGATGCTGATACGTCTCCAACGTATCGATAATTTCTTATGTTCCATGCTACTTTATTGATGATACCTACATGTTTTATGCACATTATATGTCATATTTATGCATTTTCTGAACTAACCTATTAACAAGATGCCGAAGAGCTGTTTTCTGCTGTTTTTGGTTCAGAAATCCTAGTAAAGAAATATTCTCGGAATTGGACGAAACTTTCGCCCAGGGTCCTATTTTTGCACGAAGCTTCCAAGACCGAAGACCTAACGAAGTGGGGCCACGAGCCGGGGGTGGCCGGCGCGGCCCAGCCCTGGCCGCGCCGACCTATCCCCGGGCCCTCGTGTGGCCCCCGCGTTGACCCTCCGCCTACTTAAAGCTTCCGTCGCGAAACCCCCGATCGAGAGCCACGATACGGAAAACCTTAGACGCCGCCGCCGCGAATCCCATCTCGGGGGATTCTGGAGATCGCCTCCGGCACCCTGCCGGAGAGGGGATCTCCCGGAGGACTCTACATCGCCATGGTCGCCTCCGGAGTGATGAGTGAGTAGTTCACCCCTGGACCATGGGTCCATAGCAGTAGCTAGATGGTCGTCTTCTCCTTGTTGTGCTTCATTGTTAGATCTTGTGAGCTGCCTAACATGATCAAGATCATCTATATGTAATTCTATATGTTGTGTTTGTCGGGATCCGATGGATAGAGAGTACTATGATTATGGTGATTATCAATCTATTGTTCATGTGTTGTTTATGATCTTGCATGCTCTCCGTTATTAGTAGAGGCTCTGGCCAAGTTTTTACTCTTAACTCCAAGAGGGAGTATTTATGCTCGATAGTGGGTTCATGCCTCCATTGAATCTGGGACAGTGACAGAAAGTTCTAAGGTTGTGGATGTGCTGTTGCCACTAGGGATAAAACATTGATGCTATGTCTAAGGATGTAGTTGTTGATTACATTACGCACCATACTTAATGCAATTGTCTGTTGCTTTGCAACTTAATACTGGAGGGGGTTCGGACGATAACCTGAAGGTGGACTTTTTAGGCATAGATGCAGTTGGATGGCGGTCTATGTTCTTTGTCGTAATGCCCAATTAAATCTCACTATATTTACCATGTCATGTATATGCATTGTTATGCCTTTCTCTATTTGTCAATTGCCCGATGTAATTTGTTCACCCAACATGCTTTCACCTTATGGGAGAGACACCTCTAGTGAACTGTGGACCCCGGTCCTATTCTTTACATAGCATACAATCTACTTGTTTTACTGTTTTCTTTGCAAACATCTTCCACTCGATACGTTTAATCCTTTGTTACAGCAAGCCGGTGAGAGTGACAACCTCACTGTTTCGTTGGGACAAAGTACTTGGGTTGTGTTGTGCAGGTTCCGCGTTGGCGCCGGAATCCCTGGTGTTGCGCCGCATCACATTTCGCGACCATCAACCTTCAACGTGCTTCTTGGCTCCTACTGGTTCGATTAAACCTTGGTTTCTTTCTGAGGGAAAACTTGCTACTGTGCGCATCATACCTTCCTCTTGGGGTTCCCAACGAACGTGTGAGTTACACGCCATCACTACTCTAAACACATGATTGTTAGAGCATATCACATATAACTCCAAGGTTTCTCTATAAGCTATGCTCTAATAAAGCCTTCTTCATACTATGGACTATGGTTCTAGCATACTTGACATAGCTGCCAGGCTTTTAAGGTCTGAATTCCTGAACTATCTTTTAGAATCTTCATCCTCGTCATACTCCTGTTAACTCTCTTATGATGTTCTACTCCATCACATCATGACTCTCAAGTGAATCATACATGATTACCAACTCTACCATGAAAAGTAGACTTATATAACTTCTATCACTCTTCCTTACCTCCCATGATTGACTCATCATAGGTATATACTACCTCATATAACTTTTCTCCATTACTTAATATCAACCATCTTGGTACTTTAAATGACTCTTACTTAACCGTAACTTGCATTGGTATACTTCTTCCAATAGGATATCTTCCTTATGGTTGTATCCTCTCTTTGGACTACCATGTATTGTATACCAACTGTGGTCTGCTACCACCCATTATCTTAAGCTCCATTGATGTTCTAATACTTTGGAATGAAGCAAGATAACTAACTAACTTTACTTAATAAAGATAGATAATAAGATTGACTCGAGTGTGTCAGGATTATTCTCAGGTGAATACCCATCTCAAGGCATAAGAATAGTTGGTTTAGCTAAGACAACTTCCTATAGACATTACCAAACATATATGTCTCCTTTAAAGGGTTTTAATCCTAGGGTCAAAGAATTTGCTCTGATACTAGCTGCGGTGACCCAACATACCACTGCAATGTGTAGTACGCAAGTCGTTGACATAACACAAGTGAAACACCATTCCACTCACATTACATCCCTCGGAGTGGTACAACAAAAACATATGCGAGTGCAAGACATGTCTATAGAAGGATACATGAACTGTTTACAGAAGATCAACATAGCCTCCTACTGAACAGTGAGGTAAAACTTCAAATAAAGCTCCAAAAGAACAACTCGAAGTCTAACTTATTGCTAACACTAGCTCTTAGAGCTACTTGGCTTTCTATAGAACTCTAGCTATATACTTAGGTACTAGGATTAGGGAAATAGTTCCCTTCTATTACTAGTATAGGTTTCCACTTTGGCTGATGCAGAAGTTGACTCCATTGACTTCATTGATTGGGTTCTCCATCTTGTTGATGTTGACTCCTTTGTCTTCGAGTTCCACAGTAGCTTCTTATTGGTGACTTTGATCTAAGTAGGGGGATCAAGAGGGAGGGAATGAGTATGAGCGTACTCAGCAAGTTCATTATAGGAAATAGGTGTATCATGGACTAGCTACAGCCACATACCAGAAAGTCATAGGCGAATGCAAGTTTTCGTAAGCATTTCTTCAAAAGGTTTATTTTATTCTGAAAACTATGCCCGTCAGCCTTCACAGGCTGACCAGAACTTCATGGAGTTCCTTTCCTGCCGCGTTCGTAGTTCCCTTCCCGGAACATGGAGTGACAAGCCACAATTTGATACACTCTGCAGAGGTGCGTTACTTTTCCCGTAAGAGAACTTATCCTTGTTGCCAACTGGGCTTAAATCTCCGTCCAAACTTCCTTGGTGTGAGGCCAGCTATAAGAACCAAGCCAATCATTGCCTTCTCCGCGACCCTGCATACTCACCCTTTTGTCCATCCGCACAGTCCCGGTAGACTTCTCCCGATCATACGGCTTTACCCACGATGTTCTATGGACAATCCATCATAGACAGTAAAGCGCACTCATCCTCAAGGATGAGGATTTTAAAGGATTTCCCAACCGCTACAGTGTTCTCGCAATACCCAGCCAGGCTCTATCAAGTCCGCTGATATGCAGAAGGAAAAAGATAGAGCTGACTTCCCCAGATCCATTATAGATCTCATGGTTAACGCGATATGTACGACGCTAGAATCGCTAGACGGCATTGGTGATTAGTCCTAGATGCGTAGTACCCTTGCAATGGAACCTCCACCATCAACACATACCATGGTTCCATTGCGCACCACATAGTCATATTCATAATTTTAAAATAATATTTTGCTTTTCAATGCAAGAGTGATAAGTATAGTACTTTGCATATAGTTTGATAAAATTAATCAAATGACATGAGCAATCGATGAACATGCCTTTCTTGACTGCAATATTATGCAGGCAAAAGCTTCGATACGTGATAACTCAAATTCTGAAATACCATCATTGTCTGATAAGGACAATGTTTAAAGAACTGGCAAAGATGCTATAATGCATAGTATGAGATGCAATCGTCCCGAGCGTAACCTAACCGCGATGACTTAGGATTGGGTGAGTTGTAAAGATTTCTTTAAGATGTGTTGCACTTTTAGAGTGGTTTCACAAACAAGGTTCTTATTAAGGTTTGGTTACCTTAGTATCATAAACAAGTGATATAAGTCATAATAACAATCATACACACAAAGGAATAGTGGTTGCATAATAAGTAAAGAGTAGTTGTCAGTTTTAAGTTCTACAGTGCATGGTTGATGATTACTTATATTATACTTCAAAGGAATAACTTTTGAAGAACATATTATTTAAGAAATAATAAGTATTACAAGTAAGAACTATTTGTTTCTATGGTTGGCTTGGTATTTACTTCAAAAGAATAACTTTTGAAGAATATGTTTAATAAAGAACAAGAATTACTATAAGTAGGAGCTATGTGTTCCTAGGGTTTACTAACATTCACTATTAGGTTCATTTAATTCAATAATTAGGGACTAGTTTGTTCTTAGGTAGAATGAGTCTATGTTCATCAAGTATTGATAGATTTATTACTATGGTTGATCATAGGTATCATACCCAAGGATAGTTATCAAGGTGGTGCCATGAGTTAAACATTAGGGTTTATTATGACTTCTCATTTGCTTTACTAAGTAATCAATAATGGGTTCCTAAACTAGGTGGTTTATTATCCTCAAGTAAAGTTTAGTTGAGTAGGATCATGTAAGGTGAATTACTATCCAAGGTTGGTATTATGGTTGATTACCATGGTTCTAATAAGTAATGATGGTTAAGGTTGAGGATATGCAATTAACAAGTTAATTAGGGTTCATCAGTATGTTGAATTGAGTCTTTCAAATACTATTAGAGGAATCTTACATTTTTTAGTTCATAAAAATTTAAGTCTAGCAAGACTTGGTTAGGCATTAGCACCATAAGGTGATACTAGTTGGTCATATAAGGTTTATTCAAAAATGAAGACATGAAATGATGACTTCATGTGAATTGGTTTGGTTTTATTTTAGGAGATCATGAGCATGCATGAATTCTATTAGGATGAATCTATGAGTATGAGTGCAAATCATATGATCACATTTCATAACTACCTAGGGTTTAAGAAATGTGAACAACTTAGGGTTCTAACATAAAATAATAGGGTTAAGGGTTTTTATTCCTGTTGGAACTACGTTTCTAAATTGTGATATAAGCATTAAAATAATAATTTGTAATGGAGTTGAGGTTACTAGTTACTTTGAAATAAAATTATTAATGGGTTTAACATTTGATTATTTTAAAAGGCTTAATAATTAAGATAAATATTATTTAGGGTTTAATTCAGGAATCAGGGTTTTATAATTTTTATTAATTTTTAAATTGATAAATTGTTGACTAAAAGATTTAAGTAAATAAATAACTTTTGACTACTAAAATAATATTAGTTTTTAACATTTTCTTACTTTATTATTTAAAGAAAATGGTAAATGGTAATTTGCAAACTAGGGTTGTTAAAATACCACTAATATTTAAGTTAATGAAAATACGATAAAGAAAATTAATATTAATATTTTCTTGACTTACTGAATAGCTATTATTTATTTTGTAAAGTTTAACTAATTATTGAATTCTAATTGTATTTTGGATAAAAGAAAAGACATAATTAACAAAGGTTAAAATAATTGAATTTTTATTTTGGACAAACATTTTCATACTATATTTTTATTCAGTAGAGTCTATTTTTGTGAGAATTTTGATATCTTATTTGAATTTTTCTGAGTTGAAATGAATATTATTTATTTTTGAAAATTTTCAGTATTTTCCCGGAATTTGAATTAAATAGAAAACACTAAATGTACTGTGACATGTCTTAGCTATTGAGACTGTCTGGTGGGTCTGGTACAGGTCAGCTGCCACGGGGCAACGACCAAGTCAACAGGTTCGGGAAACCACGTCATCTCTACCGGCGGCTTGACGACGGCGGTCAGATGAAGACGCCGCCGCCGCTACATGGCACCCTCGGACTTCCCGTTGGTTGCAATCGAACGGGTAGAAGACGAGGAACACGATGGTGGTGGCAGAATGGACTATTGCTTGCCGGAACTTCATCGGAATACATGACCCGCGGTGGTGCTCTCCGGCGAGGTGGCTAAATGGAGCTACAGAAGTCGATAGGATGCGAGAGTTAGCTCTACAGACGTGCAAACTTACCCTGAGTATGATGGTGTGGTAGTCGATGATGATTGCCGCTGGAGTTGAGCTCGATTTCACCATTACCAGCGATGTACTGAGAAAGGGAATCTACAAATTCGCGTCGCCTCGACCTCCCCTTGATTCTGGGCTCCTCCCAGATGATCTACACGCGAAGGCGCACCTCCTCGACCACGAGATAGATGCTGGGGTGATGAGTGTCTCTATAGGTTTTTAGTGCTTGCGGGCGCTATTTTTCACCGCTTAACCCCACCATATTGCCTATGACATCCTCTTGCGTCCTCTAAGTCCCCTGCGTGCCTCAAGTACAAAGTACGACTGGTTGACGAATGCTTATACGTCTTGAAGTCTCTTTAAGTACGAACCCGTACTTATTGTTGCTTTGGGACATAACCGGGCATGTATTAAGACATGTTCGACGAAGACGACGTTAGCAAGGTTACCCTTCCGGCTTGGCCTAAGCAGGGTTATGGACGCCACTGGTTATCTTCAGGACTCTTAGTCCAATTTGTATCTTGTCCGTACTCCGACGTATTTGACTTTTTGTATGATTTGGATCTTTGTATTGTATATTCCTATTCTTGACTCGTTGGAGTCGTTGTTGTAATATATGTTTCTTGTGGGCTCTATTGTAAACCTGTTGTAATGTTAGTGCTCGTGGTAATTCCTCTTGCATCACGTGTGTGATTCGTTGCGTACGTCGTGCAGGAGGGCGTCTCGGAATTGATATCGTGCGGATTTCGGTGGGATCGCTGAAATCCTCATGGTAGCGGTTCAGGGGCGTCAAAACAGCCTAAGCATGAGGCGCACATAAGAGCCATGGGCATTCGATGCCTAGACATGTTATGTTAGGATCATTGACTCTAGTGCAAGTGGGAGACTGTTGGGAATATGCCCCAGAGGCAATCATCTGTGATGTAATTCCCAATATATTCATAAAATTATTAAGTTGTCCGTATGAACATTTGATATGCATCATTTAATATCTGATTCGATCGTGGAAGTATGCATTCATGTTGTTCATACTAGATTGTCCTTAGTCATCGAAGTTGTGTTGGACACACAACTTAGACTAATGTGTATGTAGGCTGATGACTCGGTTCCACTTGTCATGGGCATGGTGATGCTATTTCATCTTACACGGATTCAGCTAAAGAGTTTAGCATGAGTCGGACAGACCCATATTGAGATACAACGAACGAGTCGTCATACCAGTGTAATCCTTAGACCTGAGTTTGTCGCATTATCCGAGTGGTGGATGAACCTGCTTAGGTTCTGCCAAACGTTGTTCCGTAGTAGGTAAATAATAAAGGCAGGATTCGGGCCGGCTAAGAAGCATGCTACGTGACAAGGATAACCAAGATGGGATTTTGCCCCTCCAACTTGAGAGATATTCTCTAGGCCCACTCGAGTGATATTATTTGGAAAGTATGGCCATGCACGACTCGGTTAAGTGTTAACCGAGGCGATCGACTAAGTGTTAGTCGAGTGAATCACATATCACCGATCGAGAAGAGAGTTGAGTTATTAAAGAGATGACGATAATTCGCCTACAGCTCAACAAGGTATATCGTGAGGCAAAAGGGACTCAGATGTAAGTCACATTGGTAAGGCATGTCATCATGACACTATGGGACTTGGGAGTCGGCATGTTCTTCTAAGGGCCTCTACCAACTAATCGATTGTGAGTGAGACTCCAATTGTGTCCTAGTTGCCATGGGCCTGCGGGGTCACATACTTAAGAGCGGGAGCAAGTGGTTTGGGTTGGACCCGAATCGAACACAGACTAAATCAGTGAGTTGGACTCGCGGTGATAAGAGTAAGTGAATTAGTGGCTAGGCCGAAATCGTTGATTAATCCCACTGTCACTCCACAAGTGTTGTGGACCGAGAGCCCACTATCACCCTCTCTATAAGTGGGGCGTAGGCTGCCTAGAGGGCACACATTTAGACTAGTCCATGTGTTGGAACCGTAGCCCCCATTCAGTCCAGCCGTCGTACTGGACCTAGAAGTCCACCACCGGTGCTCCTCCTCGTACGTGTGGATACCGGTAGAGGGGTTGTACGTTCAGCGCTTCAATGATCACGGGATTGGATCGGATCGTGGGACAATCGGATCATCTACACTGCCCCCACGAACTTCATCGAGTTTCCACACCTGCGCGTCTAGTGGTAATCAACGTGGCCTTCTACCTCGGCTAGATCTTGGGAGTTCCGCGTAAGTTTTTTTTTGTTTATCACCTCTTGACATTCCGAACACAAATTCATCCAAAAATTTGGAGGCAGAGACGATAGATTTTTTTTTACCTTGACCCGTCGTCAAGCAGGTTGGGGCGTCGTTCGCGATGTCACCGCCTTGCAGCGCGGGGGCTATGGCTGCCAGCAAGACGAGGGTTGTGGCCGTCGGCGGGGCGACGCTGCTTTTTTCTTGTTCATCGTCCCCCTCGGCCCCAACAAATCCTCTTTGGAGCGGGATTTGGTCGGCTTGGCGTGGGCGGGGACCAACAGTCGAGCAACGGTTTCCGCATCACCTGAATGGGGGACTAAGTTTGTACCCGAGCGCCGCCGCTTATTGACGCTCGTTGCCGCTACCAGGGTGGCAACTTCGGCGGTGGTCGAATAAGCTCCACCCACCCCGTGAGACACCGCCGCCACGTGAGACTCATCAAATTGAGACTCATCGCGCTGAGATCTGGTAGCGGCGTTGGAGAAAATGGTGATGGCACGTAGATCGGCGGCGGAGGCTGGGCGCATTGGGGAGGAGGTGAAATCTCCGTCGCACGCAAATTAAGGGCTCCCGTTGAGTTCGGCCGTTCAACCCCTACAAGTAGGGGTCAAGTTGCGTTTTCGGGTTGGGCCTATAAAAACAATTCAGGCTGGCCTCGTTTATGGTTACTAATCGACACCATTTCGCAAACCGAACCAATAAGTTTGCGGTTCTTTTACAGTTTTCACATGTTTATGGTGACAAGGTATTAACTTGCTAATGCCTACGGATTGTAGACTTAGGGTTTCGTAGAAAGTATAGGGCAAGTAGATCTCGAAGGTTCAACTGAAAAGGTGCTCGACTCAGAAATTAGGGTGTGTGTTGACAATAGATTCAATCCTTTCTTCTCCCCTCGGCCCCCCGTTTATACAGGAGGAAGGGCCGAGGGATTTCGTGTCGTACAAGTTACAAACTCCAAGAAGCCATCCGAGTCTCTCCTGTATTATTACATGATTCGTGATTCCTAATACAACTCTATATTCCTTATCGAGGTTCTCTGGGCTTCTGGGCCTTGAAAGCTTCGGTTCGTGGGCATCCATATAACCTCGGGTACCTTATTCGGCAGGACCATTTGGCATGCCTATGTCAGTAGCCCCCGAGATTTGGCTTGAATCATAGAATCAATTAAAATCTCCATCGTAGAATTGAGTCGCATCTTTATATATCATAGAGTCGACTATTTTTCTTAACATCTATTTTGTACAGGGATATTGGTAGATGGGGCTGGTTCATCTTAAGGACTTATCATGAATCAAAACCCAGGTACAAGTTAACTTCTCTTGTGGCAAACCCGCATAAACCTACTTCAAGCTCAAGTCCCTGGACTTGAACTCGGGACACTGGCGTAATTCGACATGCGCCTCTTAAGGACTTATCATGAATCAAAACCCAGTTATGTTTTATCGAGTACCTAAAGCGTCTGTTAGGATTTTTCTTCGCATCTGTTTGTACGGATGAAGTGGGAGAGCGCATTCGGGTGCGATACCACGCCACACAGGACGGATCCTGGGACTTATCTTCGTAAACTCTTTCAAGTTATGGCATTCAGAGTTTTTACCGCGGCGGACGCGCTCTGAGAATATATTGTCGAGTGCCTTTGTCGGCTACTGGAATTGTGAATTTCTTCGATTTGTTGGATGCCAATATCTTGATCTCCCGATGGGAGTACATGACGAGTTATGTGTAACTCGAAGATGTACGATAAAAATACTTCGTCTGCAATTCTATATTTTCTTGTCATTCTCTTCTTTCTTCTTCCTCATATTTTATCGGGTGCGCGACCCGCGCTCCCGATGGGAGTATCCCCCGAGGCTACAGCCGAGTGTTTGCACTTGGCTGTAAGCTCAACTTTTGCTACTTTGGTCAACTCTATTTTTTTTTCTTTCGCCTCATCCTCTTATCAGAAGTATAGACAATACTTCTGATAAGAGTAGCCCCGAGCATATGAACATATGCTTGCATTTGATCATAGGCGCTCGAAGTTTTTCTTTTTAATCATGCACTTTTTTAGAACTCGAAGTTTTCTTGTCGCTATATTTTGTTATACCACTCGAAGCTTGACGTCGCTGCTGACGATAGCCACGTACGCCGAGCTTGGAAAGCCATGACTCCTGTCAACCCACTAGGTCATGGGTCTGAAACTCTGCACCGTCGACACGTCGCGCAAGTGGGGCGCACACGTCCTCCGGAATTTCCGGCACGCGCGAAGTAACTTCCCATCAGTAAATTTGGAGCAGGGAGACCATTTTACCCTTTGGACACGCGTAGGGTTCGGAACTCTCCCCCTTTTCATCCGACGGCTGGACGCATCGTCTTCTTCCTATAAATCCACTTCTTACTCCTCATTCATCGCCTTCGTTGCGCCGCACAACTCCTCTCTCTCTCTCCGCCATTGTTGCTTCTCGAGCTCTTCGCGCACACGCTCTCCTTCTTCACCTTTTTTTCTCCACCGAACTACCCTCCATGGCTCCGCGCACCAAGCAGTGCAAGAACTGTTCTCTAGGCACCGACGAGCTCGTGGAGAAAGCTAAGATCTCCGGCTGGGAGAGGTCGAATCTTTCCGCCCAAGACCACAAGCTTCTGAAGAAGATGGGCCTGCTGAAGAAGGAGGCCATGAAGATGCTCGGAGACGAGAGCACTCCTCATCCTCCCATTGGATTACGGGTAACTTTCGTCGACTTCCTCACTCGTGGCCTAGTTGTTCATGTCCACGAATTCCTTCGTGGTTTGCTTTTTATTTACGGGATCCAGCTGCACCAGCTAACCCCAAACTCCCTTCTCCATATATCCATCTTTATCACCCTCTGTGAGTGTTTCCTGGGCATCCACCCTCACTGGGGCCTCTGGAAATGCATTTTCTTCCTCCGGCGCAATAACTCGAAGAAAGTCATCTACAACGTGGGTGGCGTTTGCATCTGCGTCCTTCCCGACGTTGACTACTTTGATGTGAAGTTCGCCGACTCCGTCCAAGGTTGGCGCAGGAAATGGCTTTACATCAAGGATGAGTCTTCTTCCGCCCAAGAATACGGTATTGCGCCCTTTGACGGTACCGAAGAAATTCAGAGGCGCAAATCCTGGGACGGGGAGGCCACAACCGAAGAAAAAGCAGCCACTGACGCCCTGATTACCCGCATCCACGAGCTACAAAATACCAACGGGGCAGAACTGTCGGGTGTGCAAATCATTGCATATTTCCTTCGGATTCGAGTGCAGCCTCTCCATGCTCGCAAAAATCCTCTCTGAATGTATTCGGGTGCTGAAGATGCTGACCGGATTTCCGATGATCTTTCTATGAAGGATTTGGAGAAACTCGTCCGCTGCTTCACCTCCTTGAACAAAAACCATGAAGTCCCTTCATCCTGTCGCGTGGAGCCATTTAGTGGTAGCCACGCCCTTCCCGAAGTAAGTTCTTTCTTTCGAGTTATATTTCCTATTTTTCGAATGCTGTTGTTATCCCTTTTTTTGTATTGATTTTATTGTCTTCTCTTGCTTTGTACCTTGCAGAACCACCAAACTCTCTCTTCTCTTACCCCACTACCTGAAGGTGGGGAAGTGGATGAGCGGGTCGTTGTTGCCGACGACTCGCAATAATCTTCCCTTCCTGAGAGTGAACCCGCAGGGTCTCAAAGATCTGCGGGTTCCTCTGACAAAGACACAGAGTCGGAGCAACGTTCTGACTCTGCCCACTCCGTGTCTCCTCCTCCTGCCACTTCTCCGGATGGGCGCAAGAGGAAGAGAAACGATGACGAAGATTTCGGCGCGTCCAAGCTCGCCGATCCAGCTGCCGAGGAATCTTCTCCCGATGATCAAGAGGTCTTCGACCCCTTCACCATGACCGGAGCCGTCAGCTCGTAAGTTATTCTTGTTTTCCCCTATCTCTTTTTCTTTCGGTTCCCTTATATTTTGTTTTACTGCTATACTGACAGAGCCGACGAGGGGGGAGAGGAGGAAGAACCCGAAGCTCATGGGCCAGCTCCCACGAGCACCTCCAATACGCTGGTTCTTTCCGAGGAATGCCATGTTGGTTCTGAAGCCTCGCCTCCCCCACAACATAACTCAGAAGCACCGACTCCAGTGCCCATCCCCCGAGCACCAAAGCCGAAGAAAGCAAAAACCGGGGCTGGTAGCACACAAGAGCTTGCTACTGGGACTACTTCGGGTCCTCTCCTTGAGGATGTAAGTTTCCTTTCACTCATTGTCACCTTTATTGTTTAGCTCGAAAGATTTTTCCTCCCCTGACGTTGTTTTGCTGTCTGGTCGATTTATTGCAGCCTTGATGAAAGAATTGGTCAACCCGGGCTCCCAATTTATCGGGTTCCGTGACAAGGCCGCCACCTTAAGAGGTAAAACTTTGCTCCTCTTGACATGTTACATATTCCTATCTTGATTCTGCGTCCTGTAACCTTTTCCTTTCAGATGCACTTCGCTGATGACCTGGAATCAAGCTCAAAGCCAGCAAGACAGCTAGCAAGAAGGCTAAAAAGGATGCCTCTGCTGTCGAAGGTCTTCGCCAGAGACTTCAAGCCGCTGAAGACGCTTTGAGCGACAAAGAGAGGCCCAACAAGTCGAGCACGAAAATGGTATAGTGGAGCGCTTCGAAATGCAATCCCGGAGATTTTTGAGTAAGCCGTGCTTTCATTTACCTTCTGCTTTTCCTTGTTTTTAATTATCTTTGTTGTTGACAAACTCCTGCTTTTCTCCAGCAGGGAAAAGAGGTGAGCAGTATACTTTGAACCAAGAATCCGATGACCGTCTTATTGATGCTCTTGATATTCTTGAGCTAAACTGCGACTTGGCGCGCACATGCATTTCGTCCGCACGGGCCGCACTAAAGTGCGTCTTCCCCACTTCTTCCCAAAGGATATTCAGCCGGATAGCTTCTCCCAGCTTGCCCAGCATTTCCTGGCGAAGGATGATCCAGCTTTGGCCTATCGTCAAGCTAGCTTAAAGATTGGAGTCGAAGGGACCATCGCCCTTGTCGCGGACAGCGACCAGAAAGTCGACTGGGTGAAGGCTGGCACTCCCAAGGGCTTGAACTCGGAGAAGTGGAAGGTTCTGGTGAAGGATGCCAAGGCTTTCTTGAAGAAACTCATCGCCTTCCTTGACCCAACGTCCTCCGCTTCTGCTAGCACTACTCGGACGGAGGTCAAGTAGACCAACTCGCGTCTCTTTTTTCTTTTTTCCTTTTTGTAGCTATTGCCGCCTTTTGTTGCTTCCGAAGATTTGTATGGGCTCTCTACGAGCTGTATTTTATAAGGACTCGCCTTATGTAAATGTGCTGAATATGAATGAAAAGACGTGCCTTGCCGAATGATTTATGTCGATCTTTCTTGTCTTCCAGTTGATTTTTGATAACTATACTGGAGCTGGACCTTCCAACGCTTCACCCGCTACTTCTCATTCTGCGAGAGCTCCTGGCGGCTTTTCCCTGGATGTTACATCGTGTGCTGATTCAACTCACCAAGATATGGACGATCTATGACAACAATTTCAAGCAATGAAGAAGCAGGTTGTAACAGTTATGGATCAATCTCGCAAATCTTCGGATCGCGAGCAAGCTGCTCTTCGACAAGCGCAGGAGGCTCTTTAATTGAAGAGTCTACGACTGTTAACGCCTCGCGATCTGCCCAACACGAAAGCTATATTCTTGACTTGATGACTGATGCAAGTCAGGATATGGCTGGTATGTTACTGTTATCTTGCTGCTTCCTTGATATTCTTTGTATCCCTTCTTGCCCTATATTGTTTTTTTTCCTTACGTTTCTCATAGACTCGTTTTTGGATGCTGCCGCCGAAGAACAAAGAGTAAATTTGCGGGTCGAGACCCTTCTTCGACTTGCTCGGGCGAACGACAGTGATTTCTGGGCAGATGAAGATCGCACTCGCCAAATTGTGCAATTTCAGGATCGAACCGCCCGAGTTCGGGATTTCCTTGACTTCTGCACTAGTACCTTGGGCATGGTATATAATGCCATGTTTCCTCGAAACCCTCAGCCCAATAATCTTCATGAACTTATGGGTAAATTTAAGGATGTGCGCAACATCCATGATTTTGTGAAGGCTCATATGATTGTTGGTGCTAAGTTGTCCTTAATCTGGTTGAAGATCTGCCATTCAAAGTTGGAGTTTGGCACAGTTGTTGACACTTTTTACAGCAAAGCGTCGAAGATAAGAGTGAAAATTGAAAAGTATGATGCCATTGTATCGCCTGTCGCCGAGATAATGGTTGATGAACTTCTTCGGGTAGATACTGCTTTCTTCAAGGAATTTCGATATGCTGATTCCACTCAAAATGTTCGTGCTGCAGGGGAGAACATAAACATAGATAGCTTGATATACGAATTATTTTTCTTTCCTCTCAAATGCGTTAGGTTTGAGCCAAAATGCAGAGTTGTATATATCTGTAAGTCGTATATATTGTAACTATCATTGCGAGACTTGTGTAAAGTCAAGGCAAATTCTCGTGCTATGATTTTTCCTTCGAGCCCCCGAGTATTTCGGTTGGCATGACTATGTTTATTGTTCGTGAGGTTTTTTCATGGATCCAAGGCATGTAGGTTGATAGATGTTTCGAAATCGAATATATTGTAAATTTATCGGGTTCGAGCCCCCGAGCCTAGCTTGAAAAAGGTATATGCCATCACTATTTTTATTTCAACCATGTCATATTGGAGCATCGCAAGTCCGCCTCATTAAAAACCTTTCAGCCCCACTCGGTGCCCTCAAAGGAAAAGAGTGCATCTGAAAACTTGCGAGCTCTTCAGATACAATGTATGCTTACATAGTTGGTACTATATTGACTTTCTTCTACGCGTAGAAGCATCGTAGCTGCGCCACATTCCACGGGTCCGGTTCGTCCTTGCCCGATTCTTGACCTTCAACCGATACGCTCCTCCCGGAGTAACTTCAGTAACAATATATGGTCCCAACCATGGAGATTCGAATTTCTTGTGTCCATGTTGCTTGACTCGAAGGACTAGATCGCCGACTTCGAAAGACCCGGGCCGCAAACGTCAGTTGTGGTAATTTTTGAGGTTGTGATGGTCCGCCCTTACTCGTGATAGCACCACGTCTCTTGCTTCGTCGAGTGCATTGACATCATCCTACAGCGCCTTTTGCGCAGCTCCTTCTTCATATTCTACGACTCTGGGAGAGTTGTGTTCTATTTCTATCGGGAGTACTTTCAGCTCCATGGACCAAGAAGAACGGTGTTTCTTGAGTTTCTGCATTCGGCGTTGTTCGTAGGCTCCACAGCACGTAGGGCAACTCATCAACCTAGGTGTGTCGTGCTTTCTCAAGTGGTGTTAGCAGCCATTTCTTGATGCCGTTGCAGATGAGACCGTTGGCTTTTTCGACTTGGTCGTTTGTTTCCGGGTGCGCCACCGATGCAAACTGCAGCTTGATTCCCGCACCTTCGCGGTAGTCCTTGAATTCTCGAGAGGTAAAGGTTCTGCCGTTGTACGTAACTATGCTGTTTGGGACGCCGAACCGAAAAACTATCCCCTTGATGAAGTTCACCGCCGATGTTCCATCTGACGAAGTTACTGGCACTGCTTCGATCAACTTGGTGAATCAATCAACAGCCACAAGCAAATACATGTGTCCTCCTAGCCAGGACTTGTGCAATTTTCCCACCATGTCGAGCCCCCATTGTGTGAAAGGCCAAGCCATTGGTATTGGCATTAATTCTGCTGCTGGAGAGTGAGGTTTTGACGCAAATCTCTGGCAAGCGTCACAGGTGCGCACTATGTCCTTTGCATCCTCTATTGTTGTTAGCCAATAAAATCTTGCTCGTAAAGCTTTGGCTACTATTGCTAGACTGCTTCCATGGTGGCCTGATACGTCTCCAACGTATCTATAATTTCTGATGTTCCATGCTAGTTTTGTGACAATACCTACATGTTTTGCTCACACTTTATAATGATTTCATGCATTTTCCGGAACTAACCTATTAACAAGATGCCGAAGTGCCGTTCCTTTTTGTTGTTTTTGGTTCCAGAAAGGCTGTTCGGGCAATATTCTCGAAATTCGACGAAACGAAAGCCAAACATCTTATTTCACCAAGACGGACAGAACACCGAAGGGGAGACGGAGAGGAGGCCCAGGGCCCCAGACCACAGGGCCGCGGGTGGCCCCCGGCCGCGCCGACCTATGGGGAGGGCGCCCTGGTGCCCTCCGACGCCGCCTCTTCGCCTATAAAGTCCCTCGCGACCTAAAAACCCGATACTTATTGACGAAACTCCAGAAAGACTCCAGGGACGCCGCCGCCATCGCGAAACTCCGTTTCGGGACAGAAGTCTCTGTTCGCCGCCGCCGGACGGGGAAGTGCCTCGGAATCCATCTCCATCGACACCACCGCCATCTTCATCGCCATTGCTGTCTCCCATGATGAGGAGGGAGTAGTTCTCCCCCGAGGCTGAGGGCTCTACCGGTAGCTATGTGGTTAATCTCTCTCTCATGTACCTCAATACAATGATCTCATGAGCTGCCTTGCATGATTGAGATCCATATGACGAGCTTTGTATCACTATTAATCTATGTGCTACTCTAGTGATGTTATTAAAGTAGTCTATTCCTCCTTGATGACGCAAAGGTGACGGTGTGTGCATCATGTAGTACTTGGAGTAGGTTATGATTGTAATCTCTTGTAGATTATGGAGTTAACTATTACTATGATAGTATTGATGCGATCTATTCCCCCTTTCATAGCTATTGGTGTCGGTGCGTATGCTATGTTAGTACTCGGTCTAAATTGCAACGGTCTATTATGCTCTAGAGGTTACTTAAATATGAACTTCGAATGTTGTGGAGCTTGTTTACTCCGGCTTGAGGGAGCTCTTGTAGCCCTACACAATGAATGGTGTTTGTTATCAAACAAGAGAGTGTATGTAGCACAAGTGAGGAGAAGTTATTTATTATGTGATCAATGTTGAGAGTGTCCACTAGTGAAAGTATGATCCCTAGGCCTTGTTTCCAATTACTGCAAACATCGCTTGTTTACTGTTTGCTGCATCTTTACTTCCTGCAATATTACCACCATCTATACCACCTGTGTTTTACTATCTCTTCACCGAACTAGTGCACCTATACATCTGACAAGTGTATTAGGTGTGTTGGGGACACAAGAGACTTCTTGTATCTTAATTGTAGGGTTGCTTGAGAGGAATATCCTTGACCTCTACCTCCCTAGTTCGATAAACCTTGGGTGATCCACTTAAGGGAAACTTGTGCTGTTCTACAAACCTCTGCTCTTGGAGGCCCAACACTGTCTACAGGAATAGAAGCGTGCGTAGACATCAAGCTATTTTCTGGCGCCGTTGCGGGGAGGTAAGGTAAAAGGTATTCACATCCTCCGACTACTAAGCTATTTCCTAGCACTGTTGCCGGTGTGTGAGTGCTCGAAGGTATCTCCTTTAGATTCTACAATTCTATCTTTTTGTCTCTTGTTTTTATTTTCACTAGTTAGGCATAATGGAAAACAACAACAAAATTGGTGAGCTTTTTAATCTTTTTCCTGAGTTAGAATTGTTTGATGCGAAAATTAAAAAACCTATGGAACCTTATTTGCATGCTAGTAGCAATGTTATTAGTATGAACGCAATTACTGCTAATGCTATGGAAAAGTCTAAGCTTGGGGAAGCTAGTTTTCATGATCTTTTTAGCTTCCCAGCTTTAGGGGAGAAAATTTGCTCTGATAATACTTTATCTCCCATATGCGATAACTTTAATGATGCTTGTGATATTTTAAATCCACCTACTGAAAATATTCCTTTCAAGATACCTATGAAAATTATTGAACTTGTTGTGGATAACCGCTATGAAGGGGATGGAACTGTTCATCCTGGAGATCATTTACTGTTTTTACATGAATTATGCGGGTTATTCAAGTGTGCAGGTATTTCTATGGATGAGGTTAGGAAGAAATTATTCTCTATGTCGCTGTCTGGTAAAGCGCATTGGTATAAACTGCTGAAGGATGGGCATTCTCTTGATTGGAAGGATATTGTGCCTCTATTTTATTCTAAATTCTATCCTCCAAGTGAAATTCACAAAGACCGAAACTATATATAATTTCTGGCCTCATGATGGAGAGAGTATTGCCCAAGCATGGGAGAGATTGAAGACTTTAATGCTCAAATGCCCCATTCATGAGCTTCCTGGTAATGTTATCATTGATAATTTCTATGCAAGACTTTCTTTTCCAGATAATACCTTGCTGGATGTTGCTTGTTCTGGATCATTCACGCACAACAAAGAAGAGTTTAAATGGGACCTTCTTGATCGGATTCAGGAGAATACTGAAGGATGGGAGAACGACAAAGGTAGAGAGTCAGGTATAAATTATGATTATGAATGCATTGAAACTTTTATGGATACTGATAAATTTCGAAATATGAGTGCTACTTATGGTCTTGACTCTCAAGTTGTTGCAAATTTTTATAAAGCTTTTGCCTCTCATTTTGAATTGCCTAGGAAGAATTTTGATAAGTATCATGAACCTTTTAAAGACACTTAAATGAAGGATGAAACTGTTATTAATAATTGCAATGAACATGTTCAAACTTCTGAAAATGCTATTTCCTATAAGCATGTTAATTTTTGTGGAGTTCATAGACCTTGTGAAAAGAATAAAACTGAAGAAGAATATTGTATCCATCACAGGAATGAAAAAACTAGAAAGTGGTCTAGGGCTCTAGATGATCTTGGTAAAAAAGTTTATGCCCTCTATCCTTTTATTTGTGAACTTTGCCATAAAGTGGGTCATTTTAATTTTCAATGCTCCTCCAATGATAATTCGAACCTTATGAGTGCTGCAAATTTGTATTGTGATGATGAAATCACTCCTAATCAGCATGATGAACTTACTTTATTTTTGGTGTGTGAAGAGTTATTGAGAAAAATTTCTTTGGTGGATATGAGTGCTCTTGATATTAATAGTGTCCTGCATGGGTGTCTTTCTTATTGCATTGATAATTGCCACACAAATACTTACATACAAAATATTTTAGAAGATGACACTTTGCCAAAATATGATAGGACCGTGTGTTTCGAACTTATTAATGAAAAGGAGGAATCCTCCCAAGTTTCTCCTATTGTTTCTGGAAATAAAGCAGGTTATGTGGAGAAGCCTCCCTTCAAGCCTCTTCCTCCTAAAGAAGGGAACGAGGAGAAGGAAAAGAAGAAGAAGGAACGAAGAAGAGGAAGAAGAGGGGGAATAAGAAGAAAGAGGTAACGGCATATCCCCGCGTGTATGAGATAACGATAAGTAACCGTAAGTATGTTGCTCCTAATGATTATTATGATAATGAATCTGAGTACAATGATCTTCCTATGCCTTTTACCCATATTAGTAGTCATGATTTGGAAGAGCACACTACCTTTGATATTGGAAATCTCTTTGGTACCGATTTGAAAGTAATGATGTTAGCACTATTCATGTTCCCTCAAACGTTGATATTGAAAGCTCTAAGCTAGGGGATGTTGTGCTTGAAGATCCTATATTTGAGACCTTTACTTTTAGTGAAAATGATGATATTATATCTTCTGGTTTAGATAATCGTTATAGAGATGGATATGACACATGTTATAATTATCCTTATGAAACTTGTCATAGTTATGATGGGATTGCCAAAAACCATTCCCTTAGTATGCAACTTGTTTACCATGTTCAAATTCTTGATAATGATCCTGCTCCAATTACTATTAATGAGAAGAGTTTTTCTTATGCAAAAAATAATGATACTTTTGTGCACATGAACCATGATAAGAATGTTTTAAGTGAAGGATATATTGTGGATTTCATCAGTGATGCTACTGAAAGTTATTATGAGAGAGGGAAACATGGTTATATGCATCTTAATAATATTAAGTTTCCCATCTTTATGTTGAGAATTTTGAAGTTACTCGCGTTTTATCTTCCTATGCTTGTCACTTTATTCTTCATGAATTTATTTGTGTACAAGATTCCTTTTCATAGGAAGTGGGTTAGGCTTAAATGTGTCTTGAATTTGCTGCTTGATTCTCTCTTTTGCTTCAAACTCTTATTTCTTGCGAGAGCATCATTAAAATTACTGAGCCCATCTTAATGGCTATAAAGAAAGCACTTCTTGGGAGATAACCCATGTATATTTTTACTACTGTTTTGTTGAGTCTTGGAGGTTGTTACTACTATAGCAACCTCTCCTTATCATGTTATTGTGCCAAGTAAAGTCTCTAATAGTAAAGTTGATACTAGAATTGGATTGCCGCGCAGAAACAGATTTCTACCTGTCATGAATTTGCGTTGATCTCTCTGTAGAAGAATCAAAAAAAATCTGCCAATTTACGTGCGTGATCCTCAGATATGTATGCAACTTTCATTAGTTTTGAGCTTTTTCATATGAGCCTGTTAAGTGCCTCAGAAAATTCTTCTTTACGGACTGTTCTGTTTTGACAGATTCTGCCTTTTATTTCGCATTGCCTCTTTTGCTATGTTGAATGGATTTCTTTGTTCCATTAACTTTCAGTAGCTTTGGGTAATGTCCAGAAGTGTTAAGAATGATTGTGTCCTTGCTGAACATGTGAATTTTTGATTATGCACTAACCCTCTGATGGCGTGTAACTCACACGTTCGTTGGGAACCCCAAGAGGAAGGTATGATGCGCACAGTAGCAAGTTTTCCCTCAGAAAGAAACCAAGGTTTAATCGAACCAGGAGGAGCCAAGAAGCACGTTGAAGGTTGATGGTGGCGAAATGTGATGCGGCGCAACAACAGGGATTCCGGCGCCAACGTGGAACCTGCACAACACAACCCAAGTACTTTGTCCCAACAAAACAGTGAGGTTGTCAATCTCACCGGCCTGTAACAAAGGATTAAACGTATCGAGTGGAAGATGTTTGCAAAGAAAACAGTAAAACACAATTGCAGTAGATTGTATGCTATGTAAAGAATAGGACCGGGGTCCACAGTTCACTAGAGGTGTCTCTCCCATAAGATAAAAGCATGTTGGGTGAACAAATTACAGTCGGGCAATTGACAAATAGAGAAAGGCATAACAATGCATATACATGATATGGTAAATATAGTGAGATTTAATTGGGCATTACGACAAAGTACATAGACCGCCATCCAACTGCATCTATGCCTAAAAAGTCCACCTTCAGGTTATCATCCGAACCCCTCCAGTATTAAGTTGCAAAGCAACAGACAATTGCATTAAGTATGGTGCGTAATGTAATCAACAACTACATCCTTAGACATAGCATCAATGTTTTATCCCTAGTGGCAACAACACATCCACAACCTTAGAACTTTCTGTCACTGTCCCAGATTCAATGGAGGCATGAACCCACTATCGAGCATAAATACTCCCTCTTGGAGTTAAGAGTAAAAACTTGGCCAGCCTCTACTAATAACGGAGAGCATGCAAGATCATAAACAACACATGAACAATAGATTGATAATCACCATAATCATAGTACTCTCTATCCATCGGATCCCGACAAACACAACATATAGAATTACATATAGATGATCTTGATCATGTTAGGCAGCTCACAAGATCCAACAATGAAGCACAACAAGGAGAAGACGACCATCTAGCTACTGCTATGGACCCATGGTCCAGGGGTGAACTACTCACTCATCACTCCGGAGGCGACCATGGCGGTGTAGAGTCCTCCTCGGGAGATGAATCCTCTCCGGCAGGGTGGAGGCGATCTCCGAATCCCCGAGATGGGATTCGGCGGCGTCTCCGTAAGGTTTTCCGTATCGTGGCTCGGTATCGGGGGTCGCGACGGAAGCTTTAAGTAGGCGGAGGGTCAACGCGGGGGCCACACGAGGGCCCAGGGATAGGTCGGCGCGGCCGGGCCGGCCGCGCCGGCCACCCCCTGGCTGCCTCGTGGCCCCACTTCGTTAGGTCTTCGGTCTTCCGGAAGCTTCGTGCAAAAATAGGACCCTGGGCGAAAGTTTCGTCCAATTCCGAGAATATTTCTTTACTAGGATTTCTGAAACCAAAAACAGCAGAAAACAGCAACTGGCTCTTCGGCATCTTGTTAATAGGTTAGTTCCAGAAAATGCATAAATATGACATATAATGTGCATAAAACATGTAGGTATCATCAATAAAGTAGCATGGAACATAAGAAATTATCGATACGTTGGAGACGTATCAGCATCCCCAAGCTTAGTTCTGCTCGTCCCGAGCAGGTAAAACGATAACAAAGATAATTTCTGAAGTGACATGCCATCATAATCTTGATCATACTATTTGTAAACATATGTAATGAATGCAGCGATCAAAGCAAAGGTAATGACATGAGTAAACAAGTGAATCATATGACAAATACTTTTCATGAATAGTACTTCAAGACGAGCATCAATAAGTCTTGCATAAGAGTTAACTCATAAAGCAATAAATCAAAGTAAAGGTGTTGAAGCAACACATAGGAAGATTAAGTTTCAGCGGTTGCTTTCGACTTATAACATGTATATCTCATGGATATTGTCAACATAAAGTAATATAACAAGTGCAATATGCAAGTATGTAGGAATCAATGCACAGTTCACACAAGTGTTTGCTTCTTAAGGTGGAAGGAGATAGGTAAACTGACTCAACAATAAAAGTAAAAGAATGGTCCTTCAATGAGGAAAGCATCGATTGCTCTATTTGTGCTAGAGCTTTTATTTTGAAAACATGAAACAATTTTGTCAACGGTAGTAATAAAGCATATGAGTTATGAAAATTATATCTTACAAGTTGCAAGCCTCACGCATAGTATACTAATAGTGCCCGCACCTCGTCCTACTTAACTTGGACTACCGGGTCTTCGCATGCCATGTTTCAACCAAGTGTCACAAAGGGGTACCTCCATGCCGCCTGTACAAAGGTCTAAGGAGAATGCTCGCATTTTGGATTTCTCGCTTTTGATTATTCTCAACTTAGACACCCATACCGGGACAACATGGACAACAGATAATGGACTCCTCTTAAATGCATAAGCATGTAGCAAAGTTATTATTCTCATATGAGATTGGGGATATATGTCCAAAACTGAAACTTCCACCATGATTCATGGCTTTAGTTAGCGGCCCAATGTTCTTCTCTAACAATTTTGCATGCTCCAACCACTAAAATGATAGACCTTCAGACAAGACGGACATGCATAGCAACTCACATGATATTCAACAATAGTTGATGGCGTTCCCCAGAAGCATGGTTATCGCACAACAAGCAACTTAATAAAATATAAAGTGCATAAGTACATATTCAATACTACGATAGTTTTTAAGGCTATTTTGTCCCATGAGCTATATATTGCAAAGGTGGATGATGGAATTTTAAAGGTAGCACTCAAGCAATTTACTTTGGAATGGAGAAATACCATGTAGTAGGTAGGTATGGTGGACACAAATGGCATAGTAGTTGGCTCAAGGATTTTGGATGCATGAGAAGTATTCCCTCTCGATACAAGGTTTAGGCTAGCAAGGTTATTTGAAGCAAACTCAAGGATGAACAAGTGCAGCAAAACTCACATAAAAGACATATTGTAAACATTATAAGACTCTACACTGTCTTCCTTGTTGTTCAAAACTCAATACTAGATATTATCTAGACCTTAGAGAAACCAAATATGCAAATCAAATTTTAGCAAGCTCTATGTATTTCTTCATTAATGGGTGCAAAGCATATGATGCAAGAGCTTAAACATGAGCACAACAATTGCCAAGTATCACATTATCCAAGACATTTTTTAGAATTACTACATGTAGCATTTTCCAATTCCAACCATATAACAATTTAACGAAGAAGAAACTTCGCCTTGAACATTATGAGTAAAGCCTAAGGACACATGTGTCCATATGCAACAGCGGAGCGTGTCTCTCTCCCACAAAGTGAATGCTAGGATCCATCTTATTCAAACAAAAACAAAAACGAAAACAAACCGACGCTCCAAGTAAAGAACACAAGATGTGATTGAATAAAAATATAGTTTCAGGGGAGGAACCTGATGATGTTGTCGATGAAGAAGGGGATGCCTTGGGCATCCCCAAGCTTAGACGCTTGAGTCTTCTTAAAATATGCAGGGGTGAACCACGGGGGCATCCCCAAGCTTAGAGCTTTCACTCCTCTTGATCATAGTATATCATACTCCTCTCTTGACCCTTGAAAACTTCCTTCACACCAAACTTCAAGCAAACTCATTAGAGGGTTAGTGCACAATTAATAATTCACACATTCAGAGGTGACACAATCATTATTTTCACTTCTGGACATTGCATAATGCTACTGGACATTAGTGGATCAAAGAAATAAATCCAACATAGCAAAAGAGGCAATGCGAAATAAAAGGCAGAATCTGTCAAAAACAGAACAGTCCGTAAAGACGAATTTAGAAATGGCACCAGACTTGCTCAAATGGAAAAACTCAAAACTAATGAAAGTTGCGTACATATCTGAGGATCACGCTCGTAAATTGGCAGATTTTTTCGAATTTTCTACAGAGAATTGTGCCCAGATTCGTGACAGACAGCAATGCTGTTTCTGCGCAGCGATCCCAAATATAACATCAACTTTGACATAGAAACTTTACTTGGCACAAAAACTTGATAAGGAGAGGTTGCTACAGTAGTAAACAACTTCCAAGACTCAACAAAACAAAAAATTGCTGTAGGTAAAAACATGGGTTGTCTCCCATAAGCGCTTTTCTTTAACGCCTTTCAGCTAGGCGCAGAAAGTGCAAATCAAGTAACATCGAGAGTAGAAGCATCAACATCATAGCTTGTTCTAATAATAGAATCAAAAGGCAACTTCATTCTCTTTCTAGGGAAGTGTTCCATACCTTTCTTGAGAGGAAATTGGTATTTAATATTACCTTCCCTCATATCAATAACAGCACCAACAGTTCGAAGAAAAGGTCTTCCCAACACAATTGGACAAGATGCATTGCATTCGATATCCAAGACAACAAAATCAACGGGGACAAGGTTACTGTTAACCGTAATGTGCACATTATCAATCCTCCCCAAAGGTTTCTTTTTAACATTATCGGCAAGATTAACATCCAAATAACAATTCTTCAATGGTGGCAAGTCAAGCATATCATAAATCTTTTTAGGCATAACAGAAATACTTGCACCAAGATCACATAAAGCATTACATTCAAAGTCATTGAATTTCATTTTAATGATGGGCTCCCAACCATCCTCTAACTTTCTAGGAATAGAAGTTTCAAGTTTTAGTTTCTCTTCTCTAGCTTTTATGAGAGCATTTGTAATAAGTTTTGTAAAGGCTAAATTTATAGCACTAGCATTGGGACTTTTAGCAAGTTTTTGTAAGAACTTTATAACTTCAGAGATGTGGCAATCATCAAAATCTAAATCATTATGAGCTACAGCAATGGGATCATTGTTCCCAAGGTTGGAAAAAATTTCAGCAGTTTTATCACAAGCAGTTTCAGCAGTTTTAGCAATTTCAGGCAGTTTTGTTCGCTTTGCACTAGGAGTAGAAACATTGCCAACACCAATTATTTTACCATTGATAGAAGGAGGTGCAGCAACATGTGGAGAATTAGCATTACTAGTGGTGGTAATAGTCCAAACTTTAGCTACATTATTATCTTTAGCTAGTTTTTCATTTTCTTCTCTATCCCACCTAGCACGCAGTTCAGCCATTAATCTTATATTCTCATTAATTCTAACTTGGATGGCATTTGCTGTAGTAGTAATCTTATTATCAATATCATTATTAGGCATAACTTTCAACTTTAAAAGATTAACATCGGAGGCAAGTCTATCAACTCTAGAAACAATAGTATCAATTTTATCAAGCTTTTCCTCAACAGATTTGTTAAAAGCAGTTTGTGTACCAATAAATTCTTTAAGCATGGCTTCAAGACCAGAGGGTACATTCCTATTATTATTGTAAGAATTCCCATAAGAATTACCATAACCATTACCATTAGCAGAAGGATATGGCCTATAGTTATTACCAGAGTTGTTCCTATAAGCATTGTTGTTGAAATTATTATTTTTAATGAAATTCACATCAACATTTTCTTGAGCAACCAATGAAGCTAAAGGAACATTATTTGGATCAACATTAGATCTACCATTCACAAGCATAGACATAATCGCATCAATCTTATCACTCAAGGAAGAGGTTTCTTCAACAGAATTTACCTTCTTACCTTGTGGAGCTCTTTCCGTGTGCCATTCAGAGTAATTTATCATCATATCATCAAGAAGTTTTGTAGCCGCCCCCAATGTGATGGACATAAAGGTACCTCCAGCAGCTGAATCCAATAAATTCCGTGAAGAAAAATTTAGTCCTGCATAGAAGGTTTGGATGATCATCCAAGTAGTCAGTCCATGGGTTGGGCAATTCTTTACCAAAGTTTTCATTCTCTCCCAAGCTTGAGCAACATGTTCAGTATCTAATTGTTTAAAATTCATTATGCTACTTCTCAAAGATATAATTTTAGCGGGAGGATAATATCTACCAATAAAAGCATCCTTGCATTTAGTCCATGAATCAATACTATTCTTAGGCAAAGATAGCAACCAATCTTTAGCTCTTCCTCTTAATGAGAAAGGAAACACTTTCAATTTAATAATATCACCATCTACATCTTTATACTTTTGCATTTCACAAAGTTCAACAAAATTATTGAGATGGGCAGCAGCATCATCAGAACTAGCACCAGAAAATTGTTCTCTCATAACCAAATTCAGTAAAGCAGGTTTAATTTCAAAGAATTCTGCTGTAGTAGCAGGTGGAGCAATAGGTGTGCATAGGAAATCATTATTATTTGCATTTGTGAAGTCACACAATTTATTATTTTCATGGTTGGCCATTTTAGCAACAGTAAATAAAACAAACTAGATAAAGTAAATGCAAGTAACTAATTTTTTTGTGTTTTCGATATAGAGAGCAAGACAGTAAATAAAGTAAAACTAGCAACTAATTTTTTTGTGTTTTGATTTAGTGCAGCAAACAAAGTAGTAAATAAAATAAAGCAAGACAAAAACAAAGTAAAGAGATTGAGAAGTGGAGACTCCCCTTGCAGCGTGTCTTGATCTCCCGGCAACGGCGCCAGAAAAAGAGCTTGATGGCGTGTAACTCACACGTTCGTTGGGAACCCCAAGAGGAAGGTATGATGCGCACAGTAGCAAGTTTTCCCTCAGAAAGAAACCAAGGTTTAATCGAACCAGGAGGAGCCAAGAAGCACGTTGAAGGTTGATGGTGGCGAAATGTGATGCGGCGCAACAACAGGGATTCCGGCGCCAACGTGGAACCTGCACAACACAACCCAAGTACTTTGTCCCAACGAAACAGTGAGGTTGTCAATCTCACCGGCTTGCTGTAACAAAGGATTAAACGTATCGAGTGGAAGATGTTTGCAAAGAAAACAGTAAAACACAATTGCAGTAGATTGTATGCTATGTAAAGAATAGGACCGGGGTCCACAGTTCACTAGAGGTGTCTCTCCCATAAGATAAAAGCATGTTGGGTGAACAAATTACAGTCGGGCAATTGACAAATAGAGAAAGGCATAACAATGCATATACATGATATGGTAAATATAGTGAGATTTAATTGGGCATTACGACAAAGTACATAGACCGCCATCCAACCGCATCTATGCCTAAAAAGTCCACCTTCAGGTTATCATCCGAACCCCCTCCAGTATTAAGTTGCAAAGCAAGACAATTGCATTAAGTATGGTGCGTAATGTAATCAACAACTACATCCTTAGACATAGCATCAATGTTTTATCCCTAGTGGCAACAGCACATCCACAACCTTAGAACTTTCTGTCACTGTCCCAGATTCAATGGAGGCATGAACCCACTATCGAGCATAAATACTCCCTCTTGGAGTTAAGAGTAAAAACTTGGCCAGAGCCTCTACTAATAACGGAGAGCATGCACGATCATAAACAACACATGAACAATAGATTGATAATCACCATAATCATAGTACTCTCTATCCATCGGATGCCGACAAACACAACATATAGAATTACATATAGATGATCTTGATCATGTTAGGCAGCTCACAAGATCCAACAATGAAGCACAACAAGGAGAAGACGACCATCTAGCTACTGCTATGGACCCATGGTCCAGGGTGAACTACTCACTCATCACTCCGGAGGCGACCATGGCGGTGTAGAGTCCTCCGGAGATGAATCCCCTCTCCCAGGGTGCCGGAGGCGATCTCCGAATCCCCCGAGATGGGATTGCGGCGGCGGCGTCTCTGTAAGGTTTTCCGTATCGTGGCTCTCGGTGGGGGTTTCGCGACGGAAGCTTTAAGTAGGCGGAGGGTCAACGCGGGGGCCACACGAGGGCCGGGGATAGGTCGCGCGGCCAGGGCCTGGCCGCGCCGCCGCCACCCTGGCTGCCTTGTGGCCCCACTTCGTTAGGTCTTCTGGAAGCTTCGTGCAAAAATAGGACCCTGGGCGAAAGTTTCGTCCAATTCCGAGAATATTTCTTTACTAGGATTTCTGAAACCAAAAAGCAGAAAACAACAACTGGCTCTTCGGCATCTTGTTAATAGGTTAGTTCCAGAAAATGCATAAATATGACATATAATGTGCATAAAACATGTAGGTATCATCAATAAAGTAGCATGGAACATAAGAAATTATCGATACGTTGGAGACGTATCACCCTCTAATGAGTTTGTTTCGAGTTTGGTGTGGAGGAAGTTTTCAATGGTCAAGAGAGGAGGATGATATACTATGATCAAGAAGAATGAAAAGTCTAAGCTTGGGGATGCCCCTGTGGTTCATCCCCGCATATTTCAAGAAGACTCAAGCATCTAAGCTTGGGGATGCCCAAGGCATCCCCTTCTTCATCGACAACTTATCGGGTCACTTCTAGTGAAACTATATTTTTATTTCTTCACATCTTATGAACTTTACTTGGAGCGTCTGTGTGCTTTTATTTTCGTTTTGTTATCTTAGTTCTCTGAATAAATTGGATCATACCTTGTGTGGGAGAGAGACGCGCTCCGCTTTTTCATAAGAACACTAGTGTTCTTCGCTTTTACTTTTAATGTTCAATGGCGAAAGTTGATCGCTTCACTTATTGCTATTTGGTTGGAAACAGAAAATGCTTCATGTGGTAATTGGTATATTATCTTGAATAATTTGATACTTGGCAATTGTTTTGAGCTCTCAAGTAGATCATGTTTAAGCTCTTGAATCATGTACTTTATACCTATTAATGAAGAACTACCATAGAGCTTGTTGAAATTTGGTTTGCATGATTGGTCTCTCTAAAGTCTAGATATTTTCTGGTGAAGTGTTTGAACAACAAGAAAGACAGTGTAGAGTCTTATAATGCTTGCAATATGTTCTTATGTAAGTTTTTCTGTACCGGTTCATACTTGTGTTTGCTTCAAACAACCTTGCTAGCCAAAGCCTTGTACTGAGAGGGAATACTTCTCGTGCATCCAAATCCTTGAGCCAAAACCTATGCCATTTGTGTCCACCATACCTACCTACTATGTGGTATTTCTCTGCCATTCCAAAGTAAATTACTTGAGTGCTACCTTTAAATTTCATTCCTTGTCTTTGCAATATATAGCTCATGGGAAAATAGCTTAAAAACTATTGTGGTATTGAATATGTTGCTATGTATCTTATTTCTTGTAAGTTGCTTGTTGAGCGGTAACCATGTTTCTGGGGACGCCATCAACTATTACACCTTTGTTGAATATCATGTGAGTTGCTATGCATGTTCGTCTTGTCTGAAGTAAGGACGATTTATCATGATCAAATGGTTTGAGTATGCATATTGTTAGAGAAGAACATTGGGCCGCTAACCAAAGCCATGTATCATGGTGGAAGTTTTCAGTTTGGACATTAATCCTCAATCTCTTATGAGAATATTATCTGTTGTTGAATGCTTATGCATTAAAGAGGAGTCCATTATCTGTTTTCTATGTTGTCCCGGTATGGATGTCCACAAGTTGAGATCTATCAAAAACGAGAAATCAAATGCGATTTATCTCCTTGGACCTTTGTACAGGCGGCATAGAGGTACCCCTTTGTGACACTTGGTTGAAACATATGTTATGCAATGATAATCCATGTAAATCCAAGCTAATTAGGACAAGGTGCGAGCACTATTGGTATTCTATGCATGAGGCTTGCAACTTATAGGATGTCTTATGCATAACACATATGAATTATCACTACCATTGACAAAATTGTTCCTATGGTTTCAAAATAAAAGCTCTAGCACAAAAATAGTAATCCATGCTTCCCTCTGCGAAGGGCCTTTCTTTTACTTTATGTTGATTACCTACTTATTTCTATCTTAGAAGCAAACACTTGTGTCAACTGTGTGCACTGATTCTTACATGTTTACTTATTGCACTTGTTATATTGCTTTATGTTGACAACTATCCATGAGATATACATGTTACAAG
Organism: Lolium multiflorum; assembly: GCA_030979885.1. Taxonomy (NCBI): domain Eukaryota; kingdom Viridiplantae; phylum Streptophyta; class Magnoliopsida; order Poales; family Poaceae; genus Lolium; species Lolium multiflorum. Next base: position 154,069,483 of record CM061748.1, read on the forward strand.
TTGAAAGCAATTGCTGAAACTTAATCATCCTTTGTGTTGCTTCAATGCCTTTTACTTTGAATCTATTGCTTTATGAGTCAACTCTTATGCAAGACTTGTTGATGCTTGTCTTGAAAGTACTATTCATGAAAAGTCTTTGCTATATGATTCAATTGTTTGATCATCATCTTTACCATTGCTTTGAATCACTTCATTCATCTCATATGCTTTACAATAATATGATCAAGATTATGTAAGTAGCATGTCACTAGAGAAATTATTCTTTTTATCGTTTACCTACTCGAGGGCGAGTGGGAACTAAGCTTGGGGATGCTTGATACGTCTCCAACGTATCTATAATTTCTGATGTTCCATGCTAGTTTTATGACAATACCTACGTGTTTTGCTCACACTTTATAATGATTTCATGCATTTTCCGGAACTAACCTATTAACAAGATGCCGAAGTGCCAGTTCCTGTTTTCTGCTGTTTTTGGTTCCGAAAGGCTGTTCGGGCAATATTCTCGAAATTCGACGAAACGAAAGCCAAACATCTTATTTCACCAAGACGGACCAGAACACCGAAGGGGAGACGGAGAGGAGGCCCAGGGCCGCGCGGGTGGCCCCCTGGCCACGCCGGCCTATGGGGAGGGCGACCTGGTGCCCCTCCGACGCCGCCTCTTCGCCTATAAAGTCCCCCGCGACCTAAAAACCCGATACCAATTGACGAAACTCCAGAAAGACTCCAGGGACGCCGCCGCCATCGCGAAACTCCGTTTCGGGGACAGAAGTCTCTGTTCCGGCACGCCACCGGGACGGGGAAGTGCCCCCGGAATCCATCTCCATCGACACCACCGCCATCTTCATCGCCGTTGCTGTCTCCCATGATGAGGAGGGATTAGTTCTCCCCCGAGGCTGAGGGCTCTACCGGAAGCTATGTGGTTAATCTCTCTCTCATGTACCTCAATACAATGATCTCGTGAGCTGCCTTGCATGATTGAGATCCATATGACGAGCTTTGTATCACTATTAATCTATGTGCTACTCTAGTGATGTTATTAAAGTAGTCTATTCCTCCTTCATGATGCAAAGGTGACGTGTGTGCATCATGTAGTACTTGGAGTAGGTTATGATTGTAATCTCTTGTAGATTATGGAGTTAACTATTACTATGATAGTATTGATGCGATCTATTCCCCCTTTCATAGCTATTGGTGATGGTGTGTATGCTATGTTAGTACTCGGTCTAAATTGCAACGGTCTATTATGCTCTAGAGGTTACTTAAATATGAACTCCGAATGTTGTGGAGCTTGTTTACTCCGGCTTGAGGGAGCTCTTGTAGCCCTACACAATGAATGGTGTTTGTTATCAAACAAAAGAGTGTGTGTAGCACAAGTGAGGAGAAGTTATTTATTATGTGACCAATGTTGAGAGTGTCCACTAGTGAAAGTATGATCCCTAGGCCTTGTTTCCAAATACTGCAAACATCGCTTGTTTACTGTTTTACTGCATCTTTACTTCCTGCAATATTACCACCATCTATACCACCTGTGTTTTACTATCTCTTCGCCGAACTAGTGCACCTATACATCTGACAAGTGTATTAGGTGTGTTGGGGACACAAGAGACTTCTTGTATCTTAATTGCAGGGTTGCTTGAGAGGAATATCCTTGACCTCTACCTCCCTGTGTTCGATAAACCTTGGGTGATCCGCTTAAGGGAAACTTGCTGCTGTTCTACAAACCTCTGCTCTTGGAGGCCCAACATTGTCTATAGGAATAGAAGCGTGCGTAGACATTATGGCCACATACTCCTCCGTGTATGTCCTTCAGTACGACTCGCCCTTCTTCGGGTGTGACGCACCTTTAAAACACTCCTGAGATGCTTTTTTTGTATAGTTCTCCCTTGACCACGGTAAACGCTTTTGATCGTCGAATAACACGCCTCGCTTCAACTAGGTCTTCAGCTATCTCTTTCTTTGTAATATACGCCAGATAAACCTGCATCCAGGGAATTTGAATCATCATGACCTCCTCTGGTTCTTCTTCATCTTCCGATGTATGTGTTTCTGGAGCTGCTAGAGCCCCCGAGTCTTTCTCGGATTTCTCCTTTTTCTTTGGTTGCTTCGGCACCTTCTTCGATTTGGTTGATCTTTCACTTATTTCTTCCCAAAAAACTCCAGGTGGTATGGGAAGGCACTACGAGCCGATGTTTTCCAAAACGTCGGCTTCGTCGTTGCTGAGCCTGCTCACGTGATTAACTTTGCAACCATCAAAGGTTTTCTCGAGTTCGTTGTATACCTCTTTATATGCTATCATGTTGTCATTAACTGCATCGCACTTGTTCATCACCTGTTGAGCCACCAACTGGGAGTCGCCGAAGATTTTTAAGCGAGTGGCACCGGACTCCTTTGCCATCTTCATCCCATGAATCAGGGCCTCACACTCTGCTTCATTGTTGGATGTGTTGGGGAAGGTCATCCGTAATATATACTTCATCTTGTCGCCCTGTGGTGAAACAAGTACCACGCCTACTCGTGCTCCTTCCAATCTCTTCAACAAATTCATATGCCACGTGCTCGATAGATCCGGGGGTCCGGTATTTTGGAGTTTCATCCACTCTGCAACAAAGTCTGGTAGAATCTGCGACTTGATCACCTTTCTTTTTTCATGTGTGATATCCCGAGGGGAAGCTCGATTCCCCAAAGGGAGACGCATCCTGTGGCTTCCGGATTGTTCAGTATGTTCGAGAGAGGCGCCTCGTTGACCACTATTATCGGGTGTGCCGAAAAATAGTGCCTTAACTTCCGCGCTGACATGAAGAATCCATAGGAAAACTTCTAATATTGCGGGTAGCGCTGTTTGGACGTTGACAAAACTTTGTTGAGGAAATATATTGGCCGCTGTAATCCGTGAATCTTCCCTTCTTCCTCTCGCTCTACCACGAGGACTGTGTTGACCACCTGAGTTGTGGCCGCGATGTATAACAACAGCGGTTCTTTTTCTTGGGGTGCCACCAGTACTGGTGGTTTCGAGATAGTTCGCTTTAGATGCTCGAAAGCTTTGTTTGCTTCCTCATTCCACTCGAATTTTTTCCCTTGCTTGATTAGCGTGAAAAAGGGCAGCGCTTTTTCTCCCAACCTGGCGACAGACCTACTCAAAGCTGCGACTCGTCCAGTCAGCTCTTGTATCTCCTTGAGCTTGGTTGGTTTTCTCATCATCAAGATAGCCTGTATTTTCTCTGGATTGGCCTCAATTCCCCTCGCTGAGACTAAGTATCCGAGGAGTTCTCCCGCAGGAACACCAAAAAGGAACACTTTGTTGAGTTCAACTTGAGACGGAACCTGTCGAGGTTATCGAAGGTTTCCTTGAGATCATCGATCAGGGATGATCCTTCCTTTGTTGTTATGACGACATCGTCGATGTACACTTGAACATTTTTTCTAATCTGCGTGGCGATGCACTTCTGCATCATCCGTTGATACGTGGCTCGCACGTTTTTCAACCCGAAGGGCATTGTTCTGTAGCAGAACACACCATAAGGGGTTATGAAAGCTGTTTTGTCTTCATCTTCTTCTTTCAAGCGTATCTGATTGTAACTAGAATATGTGTCGAGGAAGGAAACACGTTCGCAACGTGCCGTGGAATCGATAATTTGGTCGATCCTCGGGAGGGGGAAGTGATCCTTTGGACAATGTTTATTGAGACACGTGAAATCAACGCACATGCGAAGGACTTCGGTGTTTTTCTTCGGGACCAACACTGGGTTAGCGACCCACGTGGCCTCAGTGTGCAGCTCCTTGATGAAACCCGCTTCTTTGAGCCGACGGATCTCAGATAGCATGGCTTTAGGGTTTGGCTTGGAGAATCTCCGCAAAGGTTTTAGAATTGGTCTAGCCCTTGGATTTAGATTGAGGGGGTGCTCGGCAAGTTCCCTGGGTACTCCTGTCATGTCAGCTGGACACCATGCAAAGATTTCCGCGCGCTCACGGAGGAACTCGACGAGCGCGCTTTCCTATGCATTGTCCAAGTTGGACGCAATGGATGTCGTCTTTTTTTGGATTTGTCGGGTGGATATGCACTTCCTTATAGTTCTTGGAGGTGTCGAAAGCTTGCTCTTGCAAGGAACTACCTCCGTCGGGTAACACGTCGTAGTTGGTGGTGAGCTTGTATGCTTCGTACTCAGCCTGCATCCCGAAGGTTTCGGAGAGCTTGTGAAAGTCCTTGTCGCACTTATCTGCCAGAGCAAAACTTCCTTTGACTGTGATTGGGCCATTGGGTCCGGGGATCCTCCATAATAGGTACGGCACAGCCATGAATCTGGCATATGCGGGTCATCCCAAGAGAGCGTGATATTGAGACGGCCAGTCGATAACTTTGAACTCTAGCTTCTCCTTCCTGATGTTTTCTCGTGTGCCAAACTACACGTCTAGTAGAATCTTTCCTAGAGGATAATTTGGCTTCTCAGGTGTGATGCCATGAAAACGCGTATCTGTTGGTGTCCAATTTGCCAAAGAGATATTCATCTTCCACGGCGTATCCGCGTATATGAGATTTAAACTGCTTCCTCCATCTATGAATATGTGGGAGAACTCAAATCCTGCGATCCCCGCTGGTAAGATCATAGCTGACTACCCTGGTCATGGAACTTGACGTGGGTGGTCCTCTTGTGTGAATCCTATTGCCTGTCCCGACCTATTGAGGTACTCGATGGTTGGTGGAGGCGACTTTTTTTGCCATGAACACTTGCCGTGAAATTAACTTCTGCGCTCTGTTCGAGGGTCTGCCTTTCTGTATTATCGACACTGCTCCCGTTGTGTCAATGAAGTCGTTGCTATTGCCCGGTGGTGCCGCAAGTTGCAGCTGATGTTGGTTTGCGCAGGTAATTGCGGGTGGTGGTGGGAGGTGAATTTCACTCCTTGGCCCCTGCACGTACCCCCTGTTTCCTGCTTGCGTGTTGGTGTTTTCCGCGTATCTTCGCAGAGCTTGAAAAGTCCGACAGTCCTTCTGAAGATGACCCAATTGTCTCTTTCCCTCATTGTCGAGGTAGAAGTGTATCTGGCATGGCCCGTTCAACAGATCTTCGGGTGACATGTTGTATGGCCTTGGGAACCTACTCCGGTTATTTTGCCTGCTAGAACTTGGCGCATATCTATGATCGTTGCGCTGGTCATTGTTCTGCTGGTAATCATCCCGATGATTTCCTGCACTATTTTCTCGGAAGCCAGCCGCCACTTGGCTAGGACCGTCATAATCTGTGAAGTGTCAAAAATGTCGCCTATTTTGATTGTTATTTCTTTTGTGATCCTCCTCGGGTGACCTCTGCCGTTTGTTATGAACATCATCTTCCCCGTCAGCCCAACGATTCTCTATCTCCATGACATCAGTTATTGTTCTTTGGTTGGACCTTCCCAATTCCTCGATTACATCTCTTCTTCGGATTCCTGCAACAAACGCGTCGATTGCTCTTTCATCGGACGCGTTCTCAGCCGAATTTTTTATGATGCTCCACCTCTGGATGTGCATCCTCATTGATTCGTCGGACTTCTGCCTGCAAGTCCTTAGTTGTTCTATTGATGTAGGTTTCTTGCACGTGGAACGGAAATTCCTTACGAACAAGTCCTCGAAAGTTTCCCAGCTGTCGATGTATCCTTCCGGTAGCTTCTTCTTCCAGGATCTTGCGGCTCCGCTAAGGTGGACCTGAATGCTCTGCATGTTCGTCTCTAAGTAATCAACTAGCCAATCCTCAGGATCTTGCAATGCGTCGAATTTTTGTAGTTGTCAGGTAACTTGAAGCTAGAAGGTACTTTAGTTTTACGAACTCTTCGGGTGAAGCAAGGAGGCCGCACAAATCCTCCTCACTAACTTCCGGTGAGTGTCGACGTTCTCATGTTCTGTTTTCACGGTTCCTCTTGTCCCGTGCCTTGGACTATTTCTTCGTGGAGCACTTTCGGGTTGTGGTGCACTCGAACCTGCTATCGTTGCCCCCATAACGCCGACTCCTGCCATAGCCATCTGGTACAGTGCTTCCCTGGGATCTCCCTGAGGTGGTTTAGATGCCATTATGAAGGCATGTGTCCCCATATATCCCGCTTCCAGAGTTTTTGGGATGATGTGCCCTCTCGTGTCTATCGACATAAAGGACATGTCGAGGTTTTGGATCAGGTTTTCCCGTTCGTGCTTGGGCACATTTGCCAATCGAGATCTTGCTCTTGCACGGGTGTCTTTGTGACTATCTCCCGAAGTTCCTGATTGTCGACTCAGGTTGGCCCTGCGCACTTGACGCAAAAGCTGCAGCTCTTCTTTCGTCCAGTATCGCTCTTTGTTTTTCTAGCTCTCGTCCAGCACATGCGAGTTTATATTGATATGCTTGCAATGCCTCCGGTGTAGCCGCGGTAGTCATTGTCTCTGTACCATTCATGGCTCTCTGATCTCTATCCCAAGCTGCTTGCGGCAGCTGTATTTTCTCTCGCGGCGTGGCCCCGATGTATTTGTTTCCTGTTCCACGCGTAAGATCTGCGGGATCTATGTATGGATTGCCAAAATCATTGAAAGCCTCCGATAATTCGTCCTCTTGGCGGCTTGCTTCCCCGATTGCGCAGATTTGGTGTATGTTGTAGTTTTGTTTTCATCATCTTCAGGGTCGGTGACACCGTCGTATAGATCGGCGAAGCCCTCTCTAATAGAAGTAGATTTTTCGATGAAGTCTAAGTTGGTGAGGCCAACGTTGTCGATGCTTTCCGAGTCGCTACCCAGATGAGAATCTATGAACGACCCGAAAGTCATGTCGCCGAACAGATCGGCGAGTCTCCCACTGACGGTGGGTTTAGTGAATCTTGGTGGAGAAACCTCGTCGTCGCCTGACTCGATTGATGATGTTGATGATCCCGAGAAATTGGAATCGGCCGCTAACGGTCCCGAAAAATCGGTGCCGCGAGACGATGCAATCCTTCTTTCCCGATGAGGAAGCGGAAACTCCCAAATGTCATCTCCGTTGAATCCTCCAGATCGGCATATGCATGCAAACGGGCATGGGGGTGAGGAACAAAATCGTCGAGATAAGGTTGGATCTGTTTACCTCCGTCCATCGCATTGCTTGTCGTTGATGATGTTGACGATGCCATCGAGATCACCTCCTTGCAGCCTCCAATTCTCATAGACGGCGCCAATTGACAAGGTATTAACTTGTCAATGCCTACGGATTGTAGACTTAGGGTTTCGTAGAAAGTAGAGGGCAAGTAGATCTCGAAGTTTGAGCCGAAAAGGTGCTCGACTCAGAAATTAGGGTGTGTGTTGACAATAGATTCGATCCTTTCTTCTCCCCTCGGCTCCCCTTTATATAGGAGGAAGGGCTAAGGGATTTCGTGTCGTACAAGTTACAAACTCCGAGAAGCCATCCGAGTCTCTCCCGTATTGTTACATGATTCATGATTCCTAATACAACTCTATATTTCTTATCGAGGTTCTCTAGGCTTCTGGGCCTTGAAAGCTTCGGGTCGTGGGCCTCCAGATAACCTCGGGTACCATATTCGGCAGGCCCATTCGGCATGCCTATGTCATACGGGCTCCCTCGTTCGGCAGCGGTGTCTTGACCGGTTTTTTTGTGTAATTTCCTGGCCAAGCTCGAGACACCTAGATACACGCCAAGAGCCATTCGGCAGGCCACGGGGTCGGTCATGCCAAGTGATGAGGCCTAAGGCCACGTGGGTTGCCCGATCTCACGAATTTGACCAAGAACACAAGGGGGTGAGGGATGAACACGAAGAACACGGCGCAGAACACAATGAACACACGCAACACAACCCATTACAATTCGGTTTACTCCCGAGAGCCCGAACTACTGTCCCGATAGAATCTCTCGAGAGAAAGACACGAGGTTGAATCACCGAGAGAAAGATCGGTATACAATCAGTAGAATCACACTAGTGAAAGACCGGCAGTAGAATCACGAGTGTGAGAGACTAATCATATAAGGAGTGCATTGATACAATAGATTTGGTAATCGAAGGAGGGGGTTTCCCTAATCCCAAAGGGATGGTGGAGGCATAAGCCAAGTTCCAACTCTAACTAATGAAAGGGGGAGGTAGGAGCCTATATAAAGGGATCCACTAAGGAGGGGTAGTTTAGGCATACAAAGGGATAAAGGGTTCAGATTTGATGCTCTTTGTTGTGGGGCGGCAGGGCTGGCGCAGGTATGGCAACAGGGCCGGCGCAAGTATGGAGGCAGTGCTGTCCTCATCAGGCGTAGTGGCAGGGTAGCCGTGCTAGTCATCCTGAGCAGCAGTGCCGGCCTTCCTGGCGCGTCTCCTTCTCCTCGATGATCTGTTCCACGCTTCCACGACCTCGGCCTTGAGTCCTCGAGCCACCATGGTGTCGTCTACTTCCTCCGTACTTGTCGATGTATTCCTATCATGGTCATATGACGGAGGATGAAGTAGCATACCATTCGTGAGAGACAATTGTAGGCACACATAAAGGAGAAGATTCACCTTTGTGTGACGTGTCGGCGTTGACGCGCATGATGCGGTGGAGACCGAAGGTCGGGCTGCATCATGTCCCCCACTTGAAAAAGAGTTGTCCTCGACGATAACTCATCATGAACGTGTAGAGTAGGTAGATGACACCAACATTTGAATGTCCCTTCACTTGTCAAGAGCCCTATCAATAGCATGTTGACGTCAGAAACCCACCGGCGGGCAGTGACTGGCCAACACCGTAGAGCCGGGAACGACTAGGGCTGCGGCTGGCCCCAGTCCCTCAGAGCGACGGCCCGCAAAGCCTCCTGGTCGCGCGCCGATGCAAATTGCAAGGGCGTGCCACCTGACCTATACCTGGTCAGGAAGGTGTGGATGATGCCTCGCTTAGTTCCTGCAGGGCACACACGTACACGTTAAATACGAGCCTCGATCGGCTCTCAGGTTGTCCTGTGAATCGGCTCATGGAGCCGATCCACCCATGATTCGTCCAAGGTGGCCGAATATATGGTGGTCCTGCTTGATCATGATAAAGCATATGAGATCCACGACGATCTGGGGTTTTCACCGCATAATCGGATCATCCTACTCACGATTGGGCCTCGCGCTCACGCACGGTGATCGTAAGCCAGCCCTAGACAAGGCCTAAAAACCAACACTAGGTTGATCCTCGGAACGTCCTGTCTAGGGGCAGCAAATTACACCCTGCATGCCTGGATCCTCCAACCCTTTGTAAGGCCTAACTATTGCAGATATTAAACTAATCCTTGATGAATCAAGGAGCAATCGTAACGGATCAGATCTACTAAATAACGATCAAGTGCCGCCCCTGCACCCATGATGAGGTACAGGACGGCTAGATGCGCAAGGGTTGCACTACGACAGCATATGATACTAGGAACAATGCTAACCCTAACACATCTATGATAACTACGTTGCTCGCCATCAAAAAGGCTTCAGCACGAGCAACGCATGAACAACTAGGCAGGCTCGTGCTGCCTAGATCGCGATGCGATCTAGGCAGCATGGTGCTTACCGGAGGAACCCTCGAGACGAAGGAGTTGGCGATGCGCCGAGATTGGTTTGTGTTGAACGTTGGTTGTTGTTTATTCCATAAACCCTAGGTACATATTTATAGTCCAGGGGACTTTCTAATGTGGGCGTGCACTAAACCGTGCACGAGATAAACTCTAATTTCTAAACTAAGATGCGATCTAATATGTTACGATACACGGGCGGTTCAGCCCAACTTGGTAAACAAGGCCGATTCACGTATTTCTCCTACGTACAATCTTCACGTCCATCTTGATCGCGGCCCACCTCGACTTGGTCAAATTCTGGTGATAACACATGTTCTGGTTTTGGAAATGATATTTCCAAAATCATTACGCCTTCCTTCGTCGGGTCATGTCGCAGCAGCAGAACCGTCGCAGAGTTCTTCATCATGATAACTTGCCTCCTCAACTTCTCTCGCACGATTTGACAGCACCACTTCCTCGGAAACTGTTGTGGCATTGAATTTCTATCAAGCCCTCTTTTATTTAACCGCCCCTAAACAATTCTCCTCTGCATCTCCTTCGCATTAGCACCCAAAAACCCTCCTGCGCCACCATGTCCTCTTCCTCCTCCGCCTCATCGGATCTTTCCACCCAGTCCTCTTCATCTCGCGAGCCGACGCCGGAGCACAACCCGGTGGAGGTCCATGCGGCCAACATCCGCCGCGCCATTGCGGCCGGGGAGGAGTCAGACCATGACTTCTCCACCTGGTCGAGGACGACAAGTCCCTGACCGATGGGGAGAGCGATCTCCGCTTCCTCGCCGACAAGGAAGCGGTGGAAGAAAGCGAGGACGATCGCCCCTGGGATGGGGCCACCTCCGAGGAGGTGAAGGAGGAGGAAGAGGAGGATGACGATGACGACAGCTCCCCGACGAGCCGCCGGCCAAGCGCCATTGCCCCTGGCCGGGAATCTGAGTGACTTCGACAGCGACGACGACGACGACTACGAGGAAGATGAGGACAATGAAGGTCCCGGCCGCTGGAGCAGGACGACGAGCCGGCCGGGAGCAGGGCGATGACGGCGACGAGGGCAGCAACGGCCCGTAGATAGGGCCCCTAGCATAGGATCCGTAGAAGTAGGCGGGGCAATGTATCCCCTTTTGAGGGCAATCAGCTCTACTATGTAAGAAATCTCGCCTATTAATGAAGAACTCTTCCCCAATTTGATTTGCCGATTTCTTCCGAGTTCAATTGAGCCGATTCCCTCTTCTACTGACCTTGCCGACTCGTTCCCTTTGCCAATGCGTGATGAGCCGATAGCACCGCATCGGTCCTTCAAAATACGCCCTTCCCTTCTTCAACTGATGATTTTCTAAATTTGGCAGAAAATGCAGGATCTTCAGGAAAACCTTTGAACTTTCCCAACCAAACCCAATAATGCTCTTCAATACTCATCATTTGTGAAGAAGGTTGCAATGAAGGACCAGCCGATGGTATCCCAATCGGCTTTTAAACAGAGTAAAACAGAGCATCCACCAGGCCTGCTGCCCCCGAGCCTCACTCGAGGCGAGACTCAAAGAGAATGTGCCAAAGCCGATCCCCTTTCTTCCTCCGGAATTTGGTTCAGGAATCGGCTCGAAGCAACGGAAGGCACCACCGCTGGCCTGAATTTGGTGAAGACTCGATACTCATCGCATAATTCCGCTATCGGCTTCTTATATCCTTAAGTCGATGTCTGCTGCATCGGCTGCGCTCAAAAATTTTTGAATTTTTTAGGCCGATTTGTGTGTCGGCCCCCATATTCGATAGTGTTATCTCATATCCTCATGTTTTATCTCATATCCTCGTGTTTTATCCATCTAGGTGCCCCCCGAGCTGATTCTGTCAAGAGAATTGATGGTATCGGCTCTTCAGGTAGTCCCTGTTGGGTCAAACGTTGATCCCAGGCAGAATGGATGGTGAGGATAATTTTGGCCGATTGCTGGAATCGGCCTCCACGTTGCTTGCTCGGTGAAGGTTTTGTAATATCCCCTCAACAGTTTTGGAGGGCCGATCGCAAGGATCAGCCTCGCCACGTTGCTTATTGACGTAGTCTTGCTACTCGCCCAGGCCGGTAGACAAAACCAGCCCAATCTCCGATTTTATTACGTTGGTGCGCTTGCTGTTGTCCACCTCAGGTGCACCGTGTAATCGTGGAGCTCCACACTTCGCCGGACGAACGAGCACCATGTTTGTGCCAGCCGATGTTTCATCATCGGCTTTCCTTTGCTTGGGGCGCCACTCTTTTCTTTGCGGCAGTCCCTCTTCATCCAGGGTCCTCTGGACTTTCACAGCCAAATCAGGTCGTGCCTTCCTCAGCGTATGCAAGTATAACCTTTCGGCTTCCTCCACCGCGCAATCGCTGAACCCTGCGCTTTTGTGAATGGCTGAGACCATCGGGCACCACCTTGGACGGTGGTACCTGTCTTCTTCGTCTTCCCCCTCGTCTTCCGAATCCTCGAGATCTTCCAACAGAGGGGTCTCAGCACGTCTGTTTTGTGGTGGGAGAGGCCCTAGGCGCTCGAACACGGACACGTTGGCTGCCTCCTTCTTTTCTGGTTGCATTCTGGGCAGTTGCCGATTGTTGGTAATCGGCTCATTCCTGAATCCCAGCAGTGTCTGAAGAAAGGGCAGTCCCAATGCATGTCCGTATGGTCCCGCTCCCTGGCGTGGCGCTCCTGCCGCTCCTCATCGTGATTATGCCGACGATGTCTTCTGTCGTTTCTGCCGACGGCCTCTTTCATCATCGCCGTGTCGCCGGCGTTGATCATACCGACTCACGTACTTATTGAGGAGGTGATCAGAGAGGGGTCGTTGATATCTTATGTTCTTAACTTCCCCTGACGTAGCGCTTGCCATCTTGACGGAGCCGATCGCATGGAGCGGCCCCCTCTATGTCCTTGCTCTGAGAGCAGCTGTCCTCATCCCCGTCCTTCTCAGAGCGATGTCTAAGCTCTACCATGCTGATGTTGGCTGAGAAATCAGGCTGGTACCCTCCGAGGTGGGCGAACTCCACCATGTTGACGGCGGGGAAGGGGTGTGTGTCGACCTTCATGGCATACTGGTTAAAAATTAGTCGCCCATTTTCTATTGCCATCTGGATCTGCTGACGCCACACCCTGCAGTCGTTAGTGGTGTGGGTGAACGTGTTATGCCACTTGCAGTATGGCTTTCCGTTCAGCTCTTGCACCGTGGGAACTTTGTGGCCTTCGGGAATCTTTATATGCTTCTCCGCGAGTAAGAGATCGAAAATCTGCTCGGTTTTCGTCACGTTGAAGTCGAATCCTCTTGGAGGTCCTGGTGGCTTCACCCATTTGCAGGTTACTGGGCCTGCCGCTCGAGTCCACTCAGCCACCGCGACCTCTTGTTCTCCCGTAGCGACTTCACCTTCGCCTGCGTCGACCATGGTAACCACACGCTTGAACTTGTCCTGGTAGACATCTGGGTGACGCTGTTCATACGCTGACAGCTTCTGTACCATGTGCGCTAACGACGGGTAGTCCGCTTGGGAGGCCACGTCCTTGATCGATGATGATAGACCCACCACCGCCAACTCGATTGCTTCTTTTTCGCTTACGTGAACCGAATAGCATCGGTTCCTAACGGTCCTGAAGCGCTGGATGTATTCTGACACTGTTTCCGCGCTTCGTCGTACTTGTGCTAGATCGGCAATGCCAGCCTCGGAAGCCTCCGAGTGATATTGCTCATGGAACCGTTCTTCCATTCCAAGTCTGGACTGAGTTCGGTGGCAGCGACGTGTACCAACCGAAGCCGATCCGTGAGGGACTGTGAGAAGTACCTCACGCGCAGCTCGTCTGATGCTGAGATCATGCCCGTTGTGCCAAATATCGGCTCACATGCTCGATGGAGCTGGAACCATCTGATCCGCTGAACTTTGTGAAGTCCGGGAGCCTATATTTGGGTGGTAGCGGGATCAATTCGTACTCGTTGGGGTACGGCTTGGTACAGCCGATCGCCTTCCTTTTCGGCATCATGCCGAACTGATCTTTCAAGATCGTACAAATCTGATCCGCGGTGATGGCTGCAGCCGAACCCTGAAGGTTCGTCGGAGTGGCGTACTTAACCAGCCATGCTTGTTTTTGGTTCTGAGCCAACTGCAGGAGCTGGGCTCGGGAGTTTTGTCGGAGTGGCGTATTTAGCTAGCCACGTTTGCTTCTCGGGTCTGCCTCCGACGTTCCTCCTGTTGCCCCAAGTCCCTGCTATAGCAACCTGGTTCGAGGGTGCCAGTGTGTGCAGCGGCACGTATGCGCATGTGTACCCGTGCGGGATCTCCTTGGGCGCGTCCTGTAGGAATTGGTAGTCACCGGGGTCACCACCAATCTTGTAGACGACATAGGCCGATGAGTTCGGCGCTTCGGGTGCTGCCAACGCGAACGGCAGCGGTGGACGGGACTGGAGTAGCAATTCCACTTGGTGAGTCCCTAGGGCTGGTCTGACGAAGAGTACCGATGGCTCATGATCTCCTGGATTACGCGCAGAGCGACGCGCTCCAACGTATTCACCAGGCTCTCAGGCGGTGCAGCGAATGAGCCACCATGAAGTTTATCTCTGACGCAGCGACCTGGTGCGTTCTCTCGACGGGGTGGACAGGTCCACTCCATCAAGCGCCTTCAGGTGTGAACCCCTTCCATCTGATGCCATGGGAACGGGTCCTGTGGAAAGAGCCGATTAGGTCGGCTTCGAGGACAGCTTTGACCTCGTCATACTTCTTCTTGAGCTCGCGAGAGCTCCTCGTACGTGACCGGAGTTTCTTCCGCCATCTCTGATGTGGATGGCGAGGTCGTTGTCGTTGAAGATTGTCCCACCGGGCGTGCCGAATGTGTTGACGTCGAAACCCACCGGCGGGGTGACTGGCCAACACCGTAGAGCCGGAACGACTAGGGCTGCGGCTGGCCCCAGTCCCTCGAGCGATGGCCCGCAAAGCCTCCCGGTCGCGCGCCGATGCAAATTGCAGGCGTGCCACCTGACCTATACCTGGTCGAAGGTGTGGATGATGCCTCGCTTAGTTTCTGCAGGGCACACACGTACACGTTAAATACGAGCCTCGATCGGCTCTCGCTTGTCCTGAATCGGCTCATGGAGCCGATCCACCCATGATTCGTCCAAGGTGGCCGAATATATGGTGGTCCTGCTTGATCATGATAAAGCATATGAGATCCATGACGATCTGGGGTTTTCACCGCATAATCGGATCATCCTACTCACGATTGGGCCTCGTGCTCACGCACGGTGATCGTAAGCCAGCCCTAGACAAGGCCTAAAAACCAACACTAGGTTGATCCTCGGAACGTCCTGTCTAGGGGCAGCAAACTACACCCTGCATGCCGCTGGATCCTCCAACCCTTTGTAAGGCCTAACTATTGCAGATATTAAACTAATCCTTGATGAATCAAGGAGCAATCGTAACGGATCAGATCTACTAAATAACGATCAGCCGCCCCTGCACCCATGATGAGGTACAGGGACGGCTAGATGCGCAAGGGTTGCACTACGACAGCATATGATACTAGGAACAATGCTAACCCGAACACATCTATGATAACTACGTTGCTCGCCATCAAAAAGGCTTCAGCACGAGCAACGCATGAACAACTAGGCAGGCTCGTGCTGCCTAGATCGCGAGATGCGATCTAGGCAGCATGGTGCTTACGGAGGAACCCTCGAGACGAAGGAGTTGGCGATGCGCCGAGATTGGTTTGTGTTGAACATTGGTTGTTGTTTATTCCATAAACCCTAGGTACATATTTATAGTCCAGGGACTTTCTAATGTGGGCGTGCACTAAACCGTGCACGAGATAAACTCTAATTTCTAAACTAAGATGCGATCTAATATGTTACAGATACACGGGCGGTTCAGCCCAACTTGGTAAACAAGGCCGATTCACGTATTTCTCCTACGTACAATCTTCACGTCCATCTTGATCGCGGCCCACCTCTGACTTGGTCAAATTCTGGTGATAACATAGCACAAGAAAAGCAAAGCAACACTCAAATAGTAGCCAATGTTCAACGGGTTTAGGAAGAGGCCTTAATTAGAAGGAGGTCACCTTATCATAGTGTCGGTGTGCTGTCAATGAGAGATCTTGTGTAGTCGAAGTGTGCGGGCGAAATGTAATATCTCAGGATTCGAGACGTTTGCGAGGTAGAATTAGAAAAGGGATGTGCATTGCATCGCAAAACTAGGGAAAATTTCGCGCTTAATTGCATAAAACCTAAGAGGGAACAGGTTTCTCTCTTGACACCAGACATGATTAGGGTTTCGAGAATGCGACAGACTTGGACATGATCTCTTTTGAATTAGGGTTTTGAAATGAGGGGGAACATTTGAATTTCACACTAAGAGTTGAGTGATTGAATTTGAAATGAGTTTGAAGCGAAATTCAAACTCAAACAACACATAAAATATAAAGAAAATTAATAATTCAAATAATAATATTATAATTGGGTAATACAAATAAGAAAAGAATATAAATACATCACAATGAGCTCATTAGAGAAACCTTGAGCTTTATTGATCATCACACACATAATACATTGTCTTTACAATATTCAAATATAATATTATTACATAACTCATTCCAGAAAATGATAAATGAAAAGAAAAGGAAAATTACAATGTAGAAATGAACTATCTAAACTACAATCTATCTATCTTGATCTTCTTGATCAACAAGTAGATTGAGTAGTCCTTGACCATCTCATTTTAACATCTGCATAGTTAAAATTGAAATAGAAGTGCACATTGTGCCAAGTGGCATCGCCACTTGGCAGATTAGAAACAAAGGTGAAATAGGCAGGACAAGACCAACCAGCCGAAGCTGATCCAATGCTTCACAAGTCCCAACAGTGAGCAGCACAAGCAACTCACAACGACGAGTGCATGCTCACCAACACACACACAGGTTGACCAAGGAGGCCATCACAGGTTGATATAAAAACTTTTCAACCACCAAACCCTAGTGCTCACCGACACAAGCACCAGAAGGGTAAGAACAGCAAGAACAGCAAGAACACCACAGTAGCATAACCATCCAGTATCTATTCCACCAAGAACAAATAACTATTGATCAAGAAATGGAGTAGCAAGCTCACAATTGATCACAAGCTAGGAGGAGCAGGGCAAGAACCAACCAACAGCCAGAAGAAAATCCTCTACACCAACACAATATAGGAGCTGGAGTGAGGTATACATTGAATCATGGACAAACCAAATGGTTTTGTCCATAATATTGCACATGCAGCATACACACAAACACACCAGGGTGGAGAACCCTATTTGATCATCATTTGGTCATAGACCAAGTGAATCTGGTGAAAATGGCAAAGCATCCATAGATGAATCAAACTTCTGTCCATGGTTATGCCAACCATTAAAATGATAGCATCTTCCATATGGAAATAGGAAGGAAACCATCCCAGACAATCAAACCATATCTACCAGACCACACTAGCCCTTTTAAAACCATCATAAAAAGGTAGTCAAAATGTTTCTGCCACTATTTTCAACACAAAAAGCTGCTGGCAATCCAAATGTATCACCCAGCAAGCACTTATCCCATCACAGCAAGCCAACAAGGTCGGAGATACCGAAACAGCAGCCAGATGCTGCTAAGGCCAACTCAACCACACCAAAAGCATCCAAACAGCAAGCCAAATACATTTAGCATCACACAGAAGGGTTCAAAGATGGAGCTAGGGCCCCCAACAGTAGTTGGCATCCCTCTAGCTCAAGCATATACATCATAATATTCATTACTGCAAAGCTCATCTCATTTATCCATTTATCCGTGATAAGCTATACAGATAAATGAAGTAAGCAAATAACCAGCAACAGAAACACTTGTTAAGCATCCAATAGATCATTGCAACCATAAGCATATGCTTTACCAAGCATTAGCAATCAACCGTACATGGTGAGGTGCTACACAAGTACAAGACTAACCATTAGCAAGCACATATGGGATCACAGTGAGCAGTTATCAAGTAACTGATGACCATATGATCATCAGAGCTTGCTAGAGCTTGCTAGAACCAACCAGAGCATCAGTAACTCATAATAGTTACTGAATTATCATAGCCAAGTAATAACTGAATTGACAGTAATTGAATAAATAACTTTATAATTGTATCCAGAAGCACATCATCCAAAATGGATGAATTTGTGCCACTGAACAATCAAACAAGCTATAGAAATAGATAGAGCCTCACAGTTATACACACAGACAGAATTGACACTTGCAAATGCAAGTACTGCAAGCTGCAGTAAGTCAGAATGCATACAAGGATGGCATACACATATATTTGAGCCACAACAATAATCAGAGCTAGTAAAGCAAGCAATTGAGTAGCCAATAGCATAGCCAGTGGCACAGTAGGAGCAACAGTAGCAGTTCATGGCATACAGATCATACAGCAACCATCAGCATAGCATTAGGGCATGGCAGAAATAGCAAAGCAGCAGCTAGTAGCACAGCAGCAGGCCAAACCCTAGCACAAGAACAACAGCAACAACTAGCACAACACAGAAGCAGCATGGCATGGCCAGCACCTCAGAGAGGAAGGCAAGGTCAGTGACCAGAGCTAGGAGAAGAAGAGGAGAAGAATAGGTGGCGTACCTGGAGCTGGGCGTTGCGAGCGTGCCATGGCGGCACGGCGGCACACACCTGGTCGTGGTGGCGCCAGGCCAAGACCTAGCCGTGGTCCACGCCGAGCACACCGCTCTGGCGCACCACCAACACGCTCTGGACACCACCATGGCGTCCAGGAGCATCTGCACGGCGAAGTCGTCGTGGATCCTGTAACCCTAGCAGCAGAAAAGGGGTCGTGGACAAGCGGAGGCAACGCCATCTCCAGATCGAAGCGGGTGGAAATGATCACCATCGAGAGGCGGTCCGATTGTGACCCATCTCGTAGCTAGGGATCAACGCTGGCGGACAGGAGACGCCGGCGACGGCGACACCGAGTCGCAGGAGCGTGAAGGGGATTAGGGTTAGGACGAGAGGAGGGCGACGCGAGCGTGTGTGACGGTTGGGCCGAGCCCAACGGGCTGGTCCAACCTAACCGCTTTGGTTGGCCTAACTAGTGGGCTCAAGAGGGCAAAATGGTCTTTTGATAATTGGATTTTAATAAAAATTGAAATTAAAATCTAAAAACCCTAAAACAACTCTATAAAAAATAAACATATGTAGCCCCTTTAAAATTTTGAGAGCTATTCAAAACAAATAATTTCATCACAAAATAAACAAATGTTAAAAATAAATGTGATGAAATAAGACCAATAAAAGTTGAATAAGAAAATATTGGGTTTTCAAATAAATAAAAGAAGAAAGAAAATTCATAAATATTCTAAATAAATTGGAAATCAAAGAAAATAAATATTTTCTTTGATTAAACATCTCAATACAAATAACCAAGAATTATTTAATAGCTCTTAAGGAGCCTTATAAATTGTGCTTATTCACCACCTCCGACAATAAATAACTAAGCACCGGGAAGGGGGGAACAACCCTAAAAATCAAAAGCATGCATATTTGAATCTTTAACCATTGCCCTTATCGGACAATGATGCTATCTTTCAGAAACAGAGGACCAGGATCAGTCCAAAAAATCCAACTGCACCACCTTGCAGTCACCAGGCAAGTTCATCGCTTGCTGATGTCAATTTGAGTATTTTACCAAATTACTTGCAAAGTACTATACTTATCACTCTTGCATGAAAAGCAAAAATGCTATTTTCATAACTATGAATATGACTATGTGGTGGGCTATGGAACCATGGTATGAGTATGGTGGCGGTTCCATTGCAATGGGTTTATATCAATCTAGGATTAACAACAAATGTCGTCCAGTGATTATTGTGCTTTAAGACCCGTGTTAACCATACGATCTAGAGTGGGATGGAGTAGTCAGTTGTGTTTCTTCCTCTCGTACCTCAAAGGATGTGTTTACCGTAGTAGTTGTGTCTTGCGAGAACAACCAGAGGGGTGGGGAACCTTTAAGTCCCCACGGTAATGCTATCTATGATGGGTTGCAGCAGACCGGCGAAGGTATCGATGTCGTGATACCCGATACTAGTCGAGGTCGGATGATATCCAATGGATATGCTGACCGGCGAGGACCCTAGGTCGGAACTGCAACAAAGGGTGGGTGTGCGGGGTCGCGGAGAAACACAATGATTGGCTAGGACCTTATACCGGGTCTCACACCACGGAAGTGTGGACGGGAAAGCTACCCGGTTGACACCAAGGTTTAGATCTCTTATGGGAAAAGCAACACACAACTGCGGAGTGTAATGAATCGTGACATGTCACTCCCTGTTCCGGGTTATGGAACTGCGAACGCGGCCGGAAAGGAACTCCATGAAGTTCTAGACACCCAGTGAAGGCTGACGGACATAACTCTTCGGAATAAAAGCAACCTTTTCAAGAAATGCTTATAAATATTTGCATTGGCATTTGACTTTCTTGTCTAATACCGTAGCTAGTGCATAAAACACATTTTTCCTATAATGAACTTGTTGAGTACGCTCGCACTCATACCTCTTATAATGCCATGCTTCGATTGTCTGAATCGCCTCGAGGAGGCCACTGAAGAACCGGAAGGAGCAGATGGGATCTTCTATGAAGAACCAGACCTCTATGGAGGAGTAGAGGGGGTAGACTACCTTATCGTTTACGAAACCGGGGAGGTTCCCGAAGAAGACAACGCTTGAGGACACCGAGTAGTAGTAGTAGTCGAGCAACACGAACTCTATAGTATTTAGCTGCTCGAGTAGAAATGGTTCTAAGACTTCTTAGACCTATATTGTATAAGTTAAGTATGGTTCACCTAGAACTTTTGAGTTATCCTCTATGGACCCAGGAGGAGCTCATATGTGATGTACATATATAGCTTGTAATCTTAAGTGAGTGAAATAAAGACCAGCTATGCTTCTGTTGTACTACTCTGAGGGATGTAATATTTGTGGATTGGTACTTCGAACATGTTATGTCAATGACTGGCATACTACAACATGCAGTGGTATGCAGGGTCACCACAGTTGGTATTAGAGCAAAAGCTTTGACCTTATGTTGGAACCTAGTTAATGGGAAAACATGTAGGAATCAAATAGAAGTAGTAAAGGATTCTCTAAGAATTTGATGTCTATTCACTTGAGAATAATACAGTCATATCTTTTAGTGCGATAATTCTTTATTTACTAATATTATATTCTTTCTTATCTACAGCCAACTATGGCCAGTTCACGTTTCAGACGCAACGTTAAGGTGAAGGAATCTACTTTGGATGACTATGACGGAGGACTTGCGGACATACTTCATGCTATGTTGCTCGAATTTGGGTGTGATCCCCAAATCTGAGTGATGAAGTACATGTACTATAATGGTACTGTACTAGCAAAGTGTAGAGTAGACGTCCAACTACCTGAAGCCTTAGGTATGAGCCCAGTAATGCCTGCAGGAGAGGCAAGAAAAATTAGGACAGCCTATCATATAGCTATCCTAAAAGCCATCACTGAGATACGCGAGCATAAGACGAAAGATCTTATTGACTCCGAGTTTGCCCATATTCCACATATGGAGGAGGAGGATGATGATCCTACCCTAAACCATTTCAAATTTGCCAAGAGGAAACCTGCAGAAGTCGCAAAATACATGGACAACTGTACGAACCTTCTAACTTTGTTCTTTCAGTTGAATCACCATCTGGCGGGAGCAACTAATACAATGTTAGATGAGTTTACAGAGCCTAAAGAAGAATCAAAGGGTAAGGAGCCTATGGAGAGCGAGCCCCATACACCAGTATATTCTACTGGTGATTACATAGACATAGATGCCCCTGAACCACAACCAACCCCACCAACAGCTAGGTTCTTTCCTAGTAGCTCTTATGGAGGCTATGAGGGAGGAGAAGAATCCGGGAACACCCGACGCTCGGTTACCCCGATAGAGAACTCCACTGGATGGAGTTTTCAGCCATTTATGGGTACTTACTCAGATCCGGTGAGATGTGACCTGGAGATAGATCAAGATGTTGTAGATCAACACTATAACTTTCACTATGGTGTGGGAGATTATCAGGAAAATCCCATAGTGATTGAGTCCGATTCTGAAGGAGGGAAGGCACGTAAGGTGGCCAAGGGAGAGTGTTCCGGAGGCAGAGGAAGGCGAGGACCTTTCAACATGAACACTTCCGAGTACACCAGAAATGTGTCTATTGAGGAGGAGGAGTATTCTACAGGGGATGCTTATGCATCGTTAAATAATCATTTCATGATGACAGATTTCTCTCTGGGATCTTCCTCAGACTCGGACTACCAGCCTACTAGACGGCCATATGTTCCAGACACTATCAGGAGGACTACACGTTCAACCGGATGGATGCCTAGAATGTACCAGGAACAAAGCTACGAGTAGTTGACCACCAGCGGAGGCGAATATGCAATACTAATGTACCATATGTATTGTAGTGTGCAGTAGTTTGATAAGTTTGTAATTTTCATACAATAAGTGAGTTTGCATACTCACACTGCTTGTGGGTATTGTAACAAGCTACTTATGTATGTATATACATGGTATATGTTTTGTATGATTTGGATTTGCTTCTTGATTTCCATTGCGTGACTAGTTCTGTGCACAAAGTTGAGCTCAGAAAACTTGCGCGTGGATTAACTATGAGTACCACTTTGTGTTACAGAGCTAGGGGTGATGTCGGGGCCGCCGGAAGGAGAGAGCGAAGCTCAGCGCCTCGAGCGCGAGGCAAGACAGAAGGAGGAAGCCGATGCAGCGGCAAGAAATCAGTTTCCACCACCACCACCTCCGATGACGCAATAGAACTTCCTGCAGTATATGCAGATGCTGGAGGAAAGACAACATGCAACCTTGGAGCAGCAGAACAAGTTCTTTCAAGAACTTCTACATCAGAACAGGGTAGAGAGGCCCGAAAACCAAGGAGTTACCTTGTCAAATTTCCAGAACACCAAGCCTATATCCTTTGCATACGCACCAGAACCAATGGATGCGGAGGATTGGTTGATGGATACAGAGAGAAATCTTAAGACAGTAGGATGCACCGATGAGGACAAAGTAAGATACATGACACATCTGTTGTGTGGACCTGCCGCATCTTGGTGGGATAATATTGTAGAAGTACACCCAGTTGGAAAGATATTCACCTGGGAGGAGTTCAAGCGGAAGTTCAGGGAATCCAATGTTTCTGAAAGTGTGATGGAGTTAAAGCGTGGGGAGTTTGAGAACTTAGAACAAAAGGATAAAGCGATCTTGAATTATGTCAGAGAGTTCTCAGGGTTATCTCGATACGCAGCTGATGAAGTGAGTACCGAGGACAAGAGGAAGAAAAGATTCATGAGAGGACTCAATCCATCTTACAAGATGCAACTCAGAATGTTGAGAGCAACATAATTTCAGGAGCTGGTTGATGCAGCAATCACTCTGGAGGATGATTTCAAACAAGTGCACGAGAGAAGCGCAAGAAGGCAAAGTTTGAACCGAAGAAGTTCATTAGCAACAAACCCAATACCAACTTGGCCTTCAATCCCAGATACAACCCCAGTAACAACATGAGGACCCCAGGATCCCAGTTTATGGCCAACATCATTTGCCGTAACTGTGGAAGTAAAGGACACTACTCGAAGGATTGCCGGAAGCCAAAAGTGATTTGCTTTGGTTGTCGCCAGGAAGGGCATATGCTTAAGGATTTCCCTAACATAAACAATGGTGGAGGAAAGTCAGGAGGAGGAGGGAGTCGGAATGGAAACTCTGGAGGGAACTGGAAGAACAAGAAGCCCTTCGGAAAGCTGAATTGTACCAGTCTGGAGGAGGTGATTAACTCGGACAAGGTTGTCATAGGTACGCTTCAGATCCTTACTCATCCCGGCAAAGTACTTTTTGATACTGGTGCAACCACATCATTCATTTCTCGACAATTCATCATCAAACATGGGATAAATTGCACTAAGTTAGAAACACCCATTACCATACTATCTGCGGGGGGAACGATATTAGTTACACACGTTAAGCAAGAGCAGGTCATTATGATCCGCAGATGTGTGTTTTACGCAGATTTGTTTATCTTACCCATGAAGGACATAGATGTCATTCTTGGTATGAACTGGTTAGAAGAGAATGGAGCCTTGATAGATTGTGCAAACAAGACAGTGTCTCTAAAAAGCCTAGATGGACGAAGGATTATATATCAAGGAGACAAGAATACCCAGATTGAGGTTGAGTTATAGCTTAACAGTATGAAGGAGGTGAAACTAGAGGATATACCAGTAGTCAATGAATTCCAAGATGTTTTTCCAAAGGAATTACATGAAATGCCACCAGATGGAGAGATAGAGTTTACCATAGACCTAATTCCAGGAACAACCCCAATTGCCCAAGCACTATATAAGATGGGACCAAAGGATCTTAAGGAACTCAAAGAGCAATTGCATGATTTGGAACAGAAAGGATTCATACAAGAAAGTGTACACCTTGGGGAACACCAGTAATATTTGTGGACAAAAGAGATGGAGGCCATAGGATGTGCGGAGATTATCGAAACCTCAAGAATGTTACTATCAAGAACAAGTATCCACTACCCCGAATCCAAGATTTGTTTGACCAAGTTAGAGGAGCTGGAGTATTCTCCAAGATAGATCTGAGATCAGGTTATCATCAGATAAAGATCAAGAAAGAAGATGTTCCAAAGACTGCCTTTGTTTCAAGGTATGGACATCATGATACTTAGTAGTACCTTTTGGGTTGACAAATGCCCCAGCAATATTCATGAATCTCATGAACAAGATATTCATGCCCTATCTTGACAAGTTTGTCATTGTGTTCATCGATGATATCCTGATATTCCAAGGATAAGGCGAAACATGCAGAGCATCTCAAGATAGTGATACAAATACTAAGGGAACATCAGTTATATGCCAAATTCAGTAAGTGTGAGTTTTGGCTAGATCAAGTGGAATTTCTTGGTCATGTGATTAGCAAAGATGGAATCGCAGTAAACACAAGCAAAGTGGCAGTAGTTTTTGGAGTTTGAAGAACCTAAGAATGCCAAGGAAATAAGAGGATTCTTAGAAATGGCAGGATACTACCGGAGATTCATTGAAGGATTCTCCAAGATAGCTGGACCAATGACCAAGTTGTTAAGGAAAAATACACCTTTTTGTGGTCAGACGAGTGTGAACGCAGTTTATAGACTCTAAAGGAGAAGTTAACCACAACACCTGTGTTAGTAGTGCCAGAAACTGGTAAAGATTACACGGTGTATTGTGATGCATCCAAGAATGGATTGGGATGTGTACTTATGCAAGATCGAAAAGTGATATCTTATGGATCAAGGCAACTAAGACCTCGTGAAGTCAATTACCCCACACACGACTTAGAGTTAGCAGCAGTAGTGTTTGCACTAACAAGTTGGAGACATTTCCTTTGTGGAGCCAAGTGTGAACTGTATATGGATCATAAGAGTCACAAATACTTCTTCAATCAGAAGGAATTGAACATGAGACAGAAAAGATGGCTTGAATTGATCAAGGATTATGATTTAACCATCAATTATACACTAGGAAAGGCTAATGTTGTAGCCGACGCCTGAAGTCGGAAGAGTACAGGAGGGGTAGAACAGGAGTTACCAACGGAGTTGAAGAGGGAAATAAGTCAAGCACAGATACAACTCTGGGAGAAGGAAGCACATGAGGGATTATCAGCTTTACAAGTTGCTAAAGAGTTGAACATAAATCTGAAAAATGAGATCATAATGGGACAATTGGATGATACATTTATCGTGGAAGAAATAAGAAGGATCGATGAGGGAAGACCATCAGAGTTCAACCTGGGCGTGTCTGGATCCTTATGGTTTCAAAAGAGGATTTGTGTTCCAGATATCGCTGAAATCAAGGGAGTAATACTAAGAGAAGCCCACGAAACACCATATTCAATCCATCGTGGAAGTACTAAGATGTACATGGATTTAAAGGAATTGTTTTGGTGGAATAACATGAAGAGGGAAATTGCCAAGTATGTGGCAGAATGTCATACTTGTCAAAGAGTAAAAGCTGAACATCAAAGTCCCGCAGGACCATTACAACCTTTACCAATTCCGGAGTGGAAGTGGGAAGAGATATGAATGGATTTTATCACCAGACTACCCATGACCAATAAAAAGAAGGACATGATATGGGTAATCGTGGACCGGTTGACAAAGAGTGCAGTAAATCAGAAGGATACAGGTGAAAATCTTATAGATATCTATCAAAGAGATTGTGATCAAACATGGAGTTCCAAAGAAGATAGTATCAGATCGAGGATCTGTGTTCACATCTGCCTTTTGGAAACAGTTGCAAGAAGCTTTAGGATCCAAGCTGGATTATAGCACCGCTTATCATCCACAGACGGGAGGATAGGCCGAAAGGACAAACCAAATACTAGAGGACATGCTCAGAGCTTGTGCATTAGATTTCGGAGGATCGTGGGAAGAACATTTACCTTTAGCAGAGTTTTCCTACAACAATAGCTATCAAAGCAGTATCAAGATGGCACCATTTGAAGCTTTGTATGTAAGAAAATGTAGATCATCCATATGCTGGTATGAGGCAGGATCAAGCAAGGAGTTTGACCCAGACTATGTGAAGGAGAAACAACAGATCATTGATGTGATTAGGGATAGACACAAGATAGTTCAAAGCCGACAGAAAAGCTATGCTGATCAGAAGAGGAGGACATGGGAGCCAAAGGTTGTAGACATGGTATACTTAAAAGTTGAGAGTGTATTTGGTGACCGGGTGTATACGTGTGCATGCGCTTATCACCGTTGGATCGTGTGTGGCACCGTTGGATTCAGTCGATCGATAGACGGTGACTAACAGCGGTTCTGTGAACTTCCTATCCATATAGTAGTCGCTAGCATGCATGCGTGAGTAGTAACAGCCAAAGTGTGTGGGACCCATTTGGTGTGGAGAGATTAAGAAAAGGAAGATGCTCTACATCTTGTACTTTGTTGTAGCGATTTCTCTCTCAAAATTCGGGTGCTCCCCTCTCCAGACCACCACAGAGACAGCTGCCAGCCACGCTCCAGGACTGGAGGCCGGTCGCCGGCGCCGCGTACGCGTCGGGATCCTTCCTCCACGCCAGCACGCGTCCGCAAGGGGAAGCCGCCGCCGGGCACACTCTGGGGAGGGGAGGCTGCAGTCATCGACGGGCGCGCGAGGAGGCGCCCTGCAGTGCCGACGGCGCACCTCAAATTCCAGTCAATGGGAGCTCGAGGAGCGGCCATGGCGGCCCAAATCGAGTGAAGGGAGGAGGCCGCAGCGTCCCCATGGCCTTGCCGCCTCGGCGCGAGAGGAGCTCAGGATTGCGCTGCTGCCATGACCAGGTGGAGCGCAGAGCCACGCCGCTGGATGCCTCGCCGGGAGCAGCGTCCAGTCAAATCAACAAAGTTGATGGAAAAAAATTATGCTTGATTTATGTATTTCTACATTTTCTCACATCGCCTAGTCGAATCAACATGGATTTGATGGGGCGGCTATGGTGGACGCACGGAGCATGGAGAAGATGGGCTGGTGAGGAACGGGTGTAGCCACACACGTCCTCAATATCGCGCGCATAGCCAGGGTGAACCGAGGCCAGAGGCGCTGCAACGCCACGCCCCCTACCTCGACGACCTTGCGCCGTGCCGCCGCCGGCTGCATCGCTCCCCAAACGTGGTTGGTCTTCGCAGTCGGGGCCGGCCGCAGTCGAGCTGAGCTGATTGAGTTGACTGAGTTTGATTGCTGATTGCTGAATAGTAGTACTATCCACGGAGAATGAAAACAGATTTACCTGACTTTGATTGAGTTGAACGGGGAAAAGAAATCGTGTGCCTCGGCAGCTTCCGTAAGTACTACTTGACCAAAAGAATGATTGACACAAATCCAGAAGAAAAATCTGGGAGAAAAAATGCACAAACCAAGGAAATAATCTGCCTTCGGTCGGCCACGCCAGTGAAAGTTGCGGCCGCTGCCGCACGCGCCGCCCGCGAGCGCGACACGATTAGCTCAACTCCACGCATCGGGTGCTCCTTCTCGCGCTCCATAAGCATGTGCGCGTCCAGGTCGGCCTCCTTGAGTGGATGATTCCCCAGCACGAACGACGCTGCGCCAGACCTCCAGATCCGAGGAGCCCCTGCCGCTGTTGAGTTCGTGCCGCCGGGATCTCGGCTAGGTCCAGGCGACTCTCCCGTCGAGGTGCTGCTGCACGATGAGCTCCAGTCCAAACTGGCCTCCGCCTCCCGCGTAGCTTCAAGGGCAGCGCCCACAACACTAGTTCCCTGCCACATAGGCCTCCTAGGCTGCCGTCGCGCCGATGATTAGGAGAGAGGAGGCAGAGGTGCGCAGCTGCCAACATGTAGGTACTGTTCGAGATGTGGAAAGTAAAGGTACAAGAAGATAGAAAGCGGGATTAGCTTTCACACAGGACCACACGCGGTTCCTCCAGTATAACGTTCCAATGAACGACGTTAGACACGTGTCGGACAACACGTGTCGGACATGCAACGCGTGCTCACTTATACACCTCGTCACAGGGCTTCATTCGCTTAAAAGTTAGTCCAATGAAAGGTCTTCAGAGATTCGTAGTTAAGGAAAAACTTAGTCCAAGATACATTGGACCTTTCAAGATACTGAGTCATTACCGAGGGTTAGCCTTTGAATTGGAACTTCCTGGAAAGTTAGCCCTGGTACACAATGTATTTCATGTTTCACAACTTCGGAGATGTTTAAAGACACCAGATGAACCAGTATCCCATGAAGACCTGGATCTTCAGCCAGATTTGACCTACATTGAGAAACCAGCCCAGATTCGGGAGGATAATTGGAAGAAACTCCGAAATAGAGCCATCAAGTATTGCAAGATACAATGAAAAGATCATCCTGCGAGGGAAGCCACCTGGGAGAAAGAAGAGGATTTAAGGAAATCATATCTAGAACTTTTTAGGTATTACCAACCACAACTTCGGGACGAAGTTTTCTTTAAGGGGGAAAGGCTGTAATATCCCAGGATTCGAGACGTTTGCGGGGTAGAATTAGAAAAGGGATGTGCATTGCACCGTAAAACTAGGGAAAATTTCGCGCTTAATCGCATAAAACCTAAGAGGGAACACGTTTCTCTCTCGACACCAGACAGGATTAGGGTTTCGAGAGTGCGACAAACTTGGACATGATCTCTTTTGAATTAGGGTTTTGAAATGAGGGGGAACATTTGAATTTCACACTTAGAGTTGAGTGATTGAATTTGAAATGAGTTTGAAGTGAAATTCAAACTCAAACAACACATAAAATATAAATACAATCAATAATCAAGTAATAATATTATAATTGGGTAATACAAATAAGAAAAGAATATAAATACATCACAATGAGCTCATTAGAGAAACCTTGAACTTTATTGATCATCACACACATAATACATTGTCTTTACAATATTCAAATATAATATTATTACATAACTCATTCCAGAAAATGATAAATGAAAAGAAAAGGAAAATTACAATGTAGAAATGAACTAGCTAAACTACAATCTATCTATCTTGATCTTCTTGATCAACAAGTAGATGGAGTAGTCCTTGATCATCTCATTTTAACACCTGCATAGTCAAAATAGAAATAGAAGTGCACATTGTGCCAAGTGGCAATGCCACTTGGTAGATTAGAAACAAAGGTGAAATAGGAAGGATAAGACCAACCAGCCAAAGCTGATCCACAACTTCGCAAGTCCCAACAGTGAGTAACACAAGCAGCTCACAAGGATGAGTGCATGCTCACCAACACACACACAGGAGGAGTCACCAAAATGGCACAGTGCATGATGTCGACCAAGGAGGCCATCACAGGTTGATATAAAACCTTTTCAACCACCAAACCCTAGTGTTCACCGACACAAGCACCAGAAGGGTAAGGACAGCAAGAACACCACAGTAGCATAACCATCGAGTATCTATTCCACCAAGAACAGATAATTGTTGATCAAGAAATGGAGTAGAAAGCTTACAGTTGATCACAAGCTAGGAGGAGCAGGGCAAGCACCAACCAACAGCCAGAACAAAATCCTCTACACCAACAAAATCTAGGAGCTGGGGTGAGGTATACATTGAATCATGGACAAACCAGATGGTTTTGTCCATAATATTGCACAGGCATGCTACACACAAACACACAAGGGTGGAGAACCCTGCTTGATCATCATTTGGTCATAGACCAAGTGAATCTGGTGAAAATGGCAAAGCATCCAGAGATGAATCAAACTTATGTTCATGGTTATGCCAACCATTCAAATGATAGCATCTTCCAGATGGAAATAGGAAGGAAACCATCCCACACAATCAAACCATATCTACCAGACTCCACTAGCCCTTTTAAAACCATCAGAAAAAGGCAGTCAAAATGTTTCTGCCACTATTTTTCAACACCAAAAGCTGCTGGCAATCCAAATGGATCACCCAGCAAGCACTTATCCCATCACAGCAAGCCAACAAGGTGGGAGATACCAAAACAGCAGCCAGATGCTGCTAAGGCCAACTCAACCACACCAAAAGCATCCAAACATCAAGCCAAATACATTTATCATCACCCAGAAGGGTTCAAAGATGGAGCTAGGGTCCCCAACATTAGTTGGCATCCCTCTAGCTCAAGCATATACATCATAAGATTCATTACTGCAAAGCAGTTCATCTCATTTATCCATTTATTCATGATAAGCTATACAGATAAATGAAGTAAGCAAATAACCAGCAATAGAAACACTTGTTAAGCATCCAATAGATCACTGCAAGCATAAGCATATGCTTTACCAAGCATTAGCAATCACCAGTACATGGTGAGGTGCTACACAAGTACAAGACTAACCATTAGCAAGCACAGATGGGATCACATTGAGCAGTTATCAAGTAATTGATGATTATATGATCATCAGAGCTTGCTAGAACTTGCTAGAGCCAACCAGAGCATCAGCAAGTCTGTTATCACCTGATTTTGGCCAAATCAGGAGATGGGCCGTAAGTGGAGATGGGCTTGAAGGACATACCCGTGGAGCATCTTCGAAGCGGCCTTGCGCGAAGAGTTTGGGCTTAACTGCCTATGTATCTGTAATATAGTAGATCACATTGTAGTTTAGATTAAAAGATAGAGTTTAACTCGTGCACGGTTAGGTGCACGTCCAAATTAGAAAGTCCCTTGGACTATAAATATGTATCTAGGGTTATCGGAAAAGGAGGACAATCACGTTCACAACAAACACAAATCAGGCGCATCGCCACCCCTTCGAGGGTTTCTTCCGGTAAGCATCATGTTGCCTAGATCGCATCTCGCGATCTAGGCAGTATACGTTTATTCGTCTACCTTGTGCTGCTCGTGCTGAAGCATTGTTGATGGCGAGTAGCACTACTTATCTTTAGGTGTTTAGGGGCTTGCATTGATGCTTTCTGCATATATTCTGGCAATGCCGTCCCTCGACACCTAGCTGCCCTTACACCTATCGGGTGTAAGGGCAGCATCTTGCTTGTTCGTTACTTAGTGGATCCGATCTGTTATAGTTGCTCCTTGTTCCGCAAGGATTAGTTTAATATCTGCATAGTTAGGCCTTATGCTGGGGTCGGACGATCCGGTAGTGCGTTAGGTGTTGTTTACCGTTCCTACAAGGGATGTTCCGGGAATTAACGTAATGTTGGTTTTTAGGCCTCTTGTAGGGGTAGTTTGCATCATCTTCCGTATCTGCTAGGCCCGACTACGCGTAGGATGTTCCGGTTATGCGGTGAAAACCCTAAACTGTCGTAGATCGGTTTAGCTTTGTTTTGATCAAGCAGGATCCCCATGTCATTGCAAATCCAACGTGAACCATGGGGCGATCGGCTCTTTGAGCCGATCCACAACCTGAGAGCCGATAGGGCTCGTATTTAATGTTTACGTGTCTACCATGCAGGAACAATCGAAGCAATCTAACACCTTCTGATCGGGTCTAGGTCAGGTGGCACCCCTAGCAACCTCCAGGACGTGGCTGGAAGACTTGCGGGACGACGCGAGGTGCCAGGGTCCACTAAGCGGCCTTGGGAGCCTCCCGGCTCTTCGTGTTGCTTAACCATTGCCCGCCGGTGGGTTTTGGCAGGTAACACATTCTGGCACGCCCGGTGGGACCCTCTTCTGCAACATCCACGTCAACACCGACATCCGAGATGGTAGAGGAACAGATCACATACGAGGATCTCCCTGCGGAACAAAAGAAGAAGTACGATGAGCTGAAGGCCATCGTTGATGCCGAACTCATCGGCTCCTTTGAGAATACCCGTTCGCACGGCATCAGGTTCAAAGGATTCACACCACAAGGCGTCCTCGAAGGGTTGGATCTGTCTCTCCCTTCAGGAACGTACCAGAGCCCTGCGATAGGAAATCAACTACGTGGTGGCTCATTCGCTGCATCGGCATTCGAGAGCTAAATACTTTGAGCGCGTTGCGGTGGTGCAAGAGATCATGAAGCATCGGTACTCTTCGGGACCTGCTCTAGGGACTCACCAGGGAGAGGTGCAACTCCACACCAGGCCACCATTGCCGTACGCGATGGCAGCTCCACACAACAAGGTTCACCGGCATACGTTGTCTACAAGGTTGGAGGTGATCCGGCGACTATCGTTATATGAGCCGCCCAAGGAGATCCCGCACGGATACGTGTGCACGTTTGTGCCGGATGCAACAACCGGACGCAGCGATCGCTCCAACAGGAGGGATTGCCGGAGCAGGAGCAATTGTTCCGACAGGAGGGACGGCAGCAGCGGGGAGTTTGGGAGCAGAGAAACAGGCGTGGCTAGCTAAATATGCCACAAAGACCAATCCATGAAAGCTCAACACGCCTCCACCGCGGATCGATCGCAGCTTGAGAGACCAGTTCGGCATCCTACCGAAGAAGAAGATAATCGGCTATTCCAAGCCGTACCCCAACGAGTTTGACCTGATCCCACTACCACCTAAGTATTGGCTACCAGACTTCACAAAATTCAGTGGATCAGAAGGTTCTAGCTCAATTGAGCACGTGAGCCGATATTTGGCCCAATTGGGCATGGTTTCAGCATCGGATCAGCTACGGGTGAGGTTCTTTTCGCAATCCCTCACCGGTCCAGCTTTTGGATGGTACACCTCGTTGCAGCCAAATTCAGTGCGATCATGGAAGCAGCTAGAGGAACAGTTTCACACACAATATCATTCGGAAGCTACGGAAGCTGGCATTGCCGAGCTAGCACAGGTTAAGGCGAGGAGAGACAGTGTCTGAATACATTCAGCGTTTCAGAACTGTCAAGAACCGATGTTATTCGGTTCATTTATCTGAGAAAGAAGCAGTCGAGCTGGCCGTGGCAGGCCTTGCAGCGCCATTCAAGGATCGACGTTCCAAGTGGAGTACACTCTGGCGCACATGGTCCAGAGACTGACCTTATATGAACAGAGCCATCCAGAACTGTACCAAGACAAGTACAAGCGCGCGATAAGCCTGGTCAATGCTGATGAGGATGAAGATTCTGCGGAAGATCGGGAAGTCGCAGTAGCTGAATGGACTCGAGGCACAGTGTCCTGCAAATGGGTGAATCCACCAGGGCCTCCAAGAGGGTTTGACTTTGATGTGAGCAAAGCTGAGCAGATTTTCGATCTTGCTGAAAGAGAAACAGTTGAAGCTACCCGAAGGCCACAAGATCCCTACGGCACAAGAGATGAATGGTAGGCCATACTGCAAATGGCATCATACGTTCACGCACACCACCAACGACTGCAAAGTATTGCGCGCACAAATTCAGGTGGCGATAGAATCAGGCCGATTAACTTTCGGACAGTTTGCCATGAAGGTAGACATGCGTCCGTTTCCCGACGTCAACATGGTGGACCTAAGCCACTCCATAAGGGAGCCAGGGTTCTCTTTTGATGTCAATATGGCAGGGCTTGTGAGCCGCCATGGCAAAGATAAAGAGAGAGCAGCCACTCCCGTGGCAAAGATAAAGCACAGAGCAGCCACTCTCGTGGCAAAGATAAAGAGGAGGCCGTTCCACGCGACCGGCCCCAAGATGATGATAGACGGTACCTAACCGAGGAGGAGGTGAGAAGCGTGCGGTATCAACGTCCACTATCCGTGCATCTCCTCAACAAATATGAGCAGCAGTATGACCGACGTCGCTACGACGAAGACGATGAAAGATATCGTCGATCAGATGCAGCGGACAGGAGGTATCGTCAGCATGATAGAAACAACGATGGGTACGAACGTCACGCTAGAGGGAGGTCAAGGGAGCAAGACAACATGGATAAGCACTGGGACTGTCCTTTCTTCAAACATTGCTGGGACTCAGGAATGAGCCGATTGCCAACAATCGAGAATTGCCCAGAATGCAAACAGCAAAGGAGGAGGACAAATGAAGTTTCAGTGTTCGAGCGTCTAGGGCCTCTCCCACCTCATAATAAACGAGCTGAGTCATCTCAAGAAGAAGACTTTGAGGGGTCAGATTGAGAAGAAGATAGGTATCACCGGCCAAGGTGGTGCCCTGATGGACTCAGCCATTCTCGAAGCGAGGGGCTGCGAAACCTGGAGGAAGCCGAGGCACACCTGTACACGTTGAGGAAGCGCGGCCCGATCTGGCCGTGAAAATTCAACAAACATTGGAGACGAAGGCGCGCCCGCCAAAGAAAGTATGGCGCCTAAACAGACGAAAGCCGATGCACAGGCATCGGCTGATGCCGATGCAGAGGCATCGGCTCATACAAACATGGTGTCCGTGATCCCGACAGAGTAGCAGGTCCAAGACATTGGACGTACGTGGCAAGGCCGATTCCTGCGATCGTCCCCCAAAAAATGAAAAGCAAAGGATCTTATCTCCAGCATGTCACGTAGCTACAGTGGAAAACCAAGAAGTGCTAAACCTTCACGAAGCATTGCAATGAAAGGGAGGCCGATTCTGCAACGGCCAAAATTATCCTCGACATACGCTTTGTCTGTGTTCAGCATTGATCCAACAGATGCCTGAAGAGCCGATACCATCAATTACTTGACAGAATCGGCTCGGGGGGCACATAGATGGATGAGACACGAGGATACGAAGCTTGAAGGGGCTGCGAAATGCCCAGCAGCTCAAGATTTAGTCTTTGATGATGATGGGTATGGAAGTATGGGGGCCGATGCGTAAACAAATCGGCCGCCGTAAAAAATGGAAAATCCAAAAAATTTGGGCACAGCCGATGCGTAGACATCGACTTAAGAATCAAAAGCCGATGCATGGCCATCGACTCAAGGGATATGACTGTTACGAGCAGAAGCCTAATGGAGCAGTCATCGTGTTACGTGGGGGATTGCTTGGTGACTCAGGTCCTCTCTTCAAGGACCTCTAACTCCTTTTTCAAGACTTCAAGTTCGGCGGTACCAGCAGAAGCATCAGTTTGGGCGTCCAAAACTGCCTTTTTCTCATTTAAGCTGTTGATATTTGTCGGCAAGTTTGAGGATCACAGCCCTGGCCAACAACAAGAGCAGCATGAACATGCAGATCAGGCTAGGATCATGAGAACAGCCGATGATCATCCAATTGGCTGTGGAGTTTCTCCTAGGGCTTGACCAAGGTGACGATTTCATCAACATTCTCACCAGAAGCTGCATCATTGAACTGAAGGAGCTCGGGGGGCAGCTCACCCTGAAGGTTCTCTGCTCTTGAAAGCTGATTTGGTTAGAATCGGCTGATGCTGCACAACAATTTGAAAGCCAACGGTGGCTGATTTGGTTGGTTCACTTTTGTTTTCGCCTGGACTAAAGCTCGGGGGGCAATGGCCCTGAAGGTTCACGACCAGATCCTATGATCCTGTTGAGGTACTCATACCAACTAGGACGCAAGGACGGATCGTGTGTAAAATTGCCGAGTGATGTCGTCATCGGCAAGGTTGCCTAAACTGAAGATGACCAGATTTTCAAAAATTTCGGAATCCTGATAAGGAGAAAGGAGAGGGTCATCCAGGCCTTGGCGAAGGGGTACAAGGCTTCCGTGGTGGTTTGGAGTGGCCAAGGATTACCGTTTGAAAATCGGAATTGGGACAAGGGTTGCAGGTCACCATGAGGGATAACTGAATTAACCTGTCTCGCAATTTTTCCTGAGGAACTGATGCGTTACCATCAGTTCATCAAGGCGTGGGCCGCCTTTGACAATCGGGAAACGTCAAGATGAGAAATCAGACGATTGGGAATTAAGATTGGAAGAACATATTCATCTTCATTGGTTAAAGAGGTGATTTCTTACAAAGAGAAGCCGATTGCTCAACAAAAAGGGAACAGATCACTACTAGCAACTCCCTATTCTAAGGACTGTTGTCATCTTCGCTATCGCCGGGGTAGCTGCCATCATCGCTGCTGTCGACGATTTCCTCGTCGCTGCTACTGTAACCTTCAGCGAAGGCTTCTTCCTCTTCATCGTCGTCGTCCTCATCTGACCAAGCCCAGCCACGGATGCCCTTGGGCGGCGGTTCGTCGGAGGAGGTGTCTTCCTCCTGCTCCTGCTTCGTGTCGGAGGAGACGTCTTCGTCTTCATCCTCCTCGTCTTCTTCTTTGGTACAGGAGGTGAATTTGCCCCGGAACGGGGGGTCGTTGCTGTCGCTCTCCGCCTCTAGTTCTCCGTCGATCAAGAACCGAAGATCATCTTCCCCGTCAGTCAGGGGCATGTCACCATCCGACCAGACGAGGTCTTCGGGTCGGCCTTCGAGCACGAAGTCGAAGTCAAATTCTTGCTCATCCCAATGCTCGGGAGCGCGCCGGTTGTACGCTTCCGTCTGATTGACCTCCGGCTCTCCTTCACTCGCGGAAGAGGATTGGGAAGAGGAAGAGGAAGACATGGCTACAAAGGAAGAGGGTTTTTTGGCTGACGGCTGGTTTGGAGCAAGGGGATGAGGAGGTGAACTGTTCGATGCGGTTAAATAAAAGGGAATATACTGGAGATTCAATACTCGAACAGTTTCCGAGGATGTGGTGCCAAAACCGTCAAATCGTGCAGGGAAGTTGAGAAGGCAAGACGTCATGATGAAGAATACTGCGACGGTTCTGCTCTGCCACGACATGACCCCTCGAAGGAAAAACAGATGGTTTTGAAATTATCATTACCAAAACCAGGGGGCATGTGTTATCACCCGATTTTGGCCAAATCAGGAGATGGGCCGTAAGTGGAGATGGGCTTGAAGGACATACCCGTGGAGCATCTTCGAAGCGGCCTTGCGCGAAGAGTTTGGGCTTAACTGCCTATGTATCTGTAATATAGTAGATCGCATTGTAGTTTAGATTAAAAGATAGAGTTTAACTCGTGCACGGTTAGGTGCACGTCCAAATTAGAAAGTCCCTTGGACTATAAATATGTATCTAGGGTTATCGGAAAAGGAGGACAATCACGTTCACAACAAACACAAATCAGGCGCATCGCCACCCCTTCCTTCGAGGGTTTCTTCCGGTAAGCATCATGCTGCCTAGATCGCATCTCGCGATCTAGGCAGTATACGTTTATTCGTCTACCTTGTGCTGCTCGTGCTGAAGCGTTGTTGATGGCGAGTAGCACTACTTATCTTTAGGTGTTTAGGGGCTTGCATTGATGCTTTCTTGTGCATATCTGCGTGGCAATGCCGTCCCTCGACTAGCTGCCCTTACACCTATCTGGGTGTAAGGGCAGCATCTTGCTTGTTCGTTACTTAGTGGATCCGATCTGTTATAGTTGCTCCTTGTTCCGCAAGGATTAGTTTAATATCTGCATAGTTAGGCCTTATGCTGGGGTCGGACGATCCGGTAGTGCGTTAGGTGTTGTTTACCGTTCCTACAAGGGATGTTCGGGAATTAACGTAATGTTGGTTTTTAGGCCTCTTGTAGGGGTAGTTTGCATCATCTTCCGTATCTGCTAGGCCCGACTACGCGTAGGATGTTCCGGTTATGCGGTGAAAACCCTAAACTGTCGAGATCGGTTTAGCTTTGTTTTGATCAAGCAGATCCCCATGTCATTGCAAATCCAACGTGAACCATGGGGCGATCGGCTCTTTGAGCCGATCCACAAGGCAACCTGAGAGCCGATAGGGCTCGTATTTAATGTTTACGTGTCTACCATGCAGGAACAATCGAAGCAATCTAACACCTTCCTGATCGGGTCTAGGTCAGGTGGCACGCCCAGCAACCGCGCCAGACGTGGCTGGAAGACTTGCGGGACGACGCGAGGTGCCAGGGTCCACTAAGCGGCCTTGGGAGCCTCCCGGCTCTTCGTGTTGCTTAACCATTGCCCGCCGGTGGGTTTTGGCAGGTAACAAAGTCATAATAGTTACTGAATTATCACAGCCAAGTCATAACTGAATTAACAGTAATTGAATAAACAACTTTATAATTGTATCCACAAGCACATCATCCAAAATGGATGAATTTGTGCCACTGAACAATCAAACAAGCTATAGAAATAGATAGAGCGTCACAGTTATACACAAAGGCATAACTGACACTTGCAAATGCAAGTACTGCAAGCTGCAGTAAGTCATAAATGCATACAAGGATGGCATGCACATATATTTGAGCCACATCAATAATCAGAGCTAGCCAAGCAAACAATTGAGCATCCAATACCATGGCCAGTGGCAACAGCAGTAGCAGTTCATGGCATACATAGCATACAGCAACCAGCAGCATGGCATTAGGGCATGGCAGAAATAGCAAAGCAGCAGCCAGTAGCAAAGCAGCAGGCCAAACCCTAGCACAAGAACAACAGCAGCAGCTAGCACATCATAGAAGCAGCATGGCATGGCCAACACCTCAGAGAGGAAGGCAGGGCCAGTGACCAGAGCTAGGAGAAGAAGAGGAGAAGGGAGAGGAGAAGAATAGGTGGCGTACCTGGAGCTGGGCGCTGCGAGCGTGCCATGGCGGCACAACGTCACACGCCTGGTCATGGCAGCGCCAGGCCAAGACCCAGCCGTGGTCCACGCCGAGCACACCGCTCCGGCGCACCACCAACATGCTCTGGACACCACCATGGCGTCCAGTAGCATCAGCAAGGCCAAGTCGCCGCGGATCCCGTAACCCTAGCCGCAGAAGAGGGGTCGGGGACGAGCGGAGGCAACGCCATCTCCAGATCGAAGCGGATGGAAATAATCGGCGTCGAGAGGCGGTCCGATTGCGACCCATCTCGTTGCCAGGGATCAACGGTGGCGGCCAGGAGACGCCGGCGACGGCGGCGGCGACACCGAGTCGCAGGAGCGTGAAGGGGAATAGGGTTAGGACGAGAGGAGGGCGACACGAGCGTGTGTTACGGTTGGGCCGAGCCCA
Organism: Lolium multiflorum; assembly: GCA_030979885.1. NCBI lineage: Eukaryota > Viridiplantae > Streptophyta > Magnoliopsida > Poales > Poaceae > Lolium > Lolium multiflorum. Next base: position 154,108,318 of record CM061748.1, read on the forward strand.
ACGGGCTGGTACAACCTAACCGCCTCGGTTGGCCTGACTAGTGGGCCCAGGAGGGGCAAAATGGTCTTTTGACCATCGGATTTTAATAAAAATTGAAATTAAAATCTAAAAAGCCGAAAACAACTCTAAAAAAATAAATAAACATATGTAGCCCCTTTAAAATTTTGAGAGCTATTCAAAACAAATACTTTCATCACAAAATAAACAAATGTTAAAAATAAATGTGAAATAAGAACAATAAAAATAGAATAAGAAAATATTGGGTTTTCAAATAATTAAAAGAAGAAAGAAAATTCATAAATATTCTAAATAAATTGGAAATAAAAGAAAATAAATATTTTCTTTGATTAAACATCTCAATACAAATAACCAAGAATTAATTAATAGCTCTTAAGGAGCATTATGAATTGTGCTTATTCACCACCTCCAACAATAAATAACTAAGCACCGGGAAGGGGGGACAACCCTAAAAATCAAAAGCATGCATATTTTAATCTTAACCGTTGCCCTTATCGGACAATGATGCTATCTTTCAGAAACATAGGACCAAGGTCAATCCAAACAATCCAACTGCACTACCTTGCAGTCACCAGGCAAGTTCATCGCTTGCTCATGTTAATTTGAGTGTTTTTACCAAATTACTTACAAAGTACTATACTTATCACTCTTGCATGAAAAGCAAAATTGCTATTTTCATAACTATGAATATGACTATGTGGTGGGCGATGGAACCATGGTATGAGTATGGTGGAGGTTCCATTGCAATGGGTTTATATCCATCTAGGATTAACAAAAAATGTCGTCCAGTGATTCTTGTGCCGTAAAACCCGTGTTAACCATAATATCTGGAGTGGGACTTAGTAGTCAGTTATGTTTCTTCCTCTCGTGCATCAACAGATGCGCTTACCATAGAAGTTGTGACTTGCGAGAACAACCGGAGGGCTGGTGAACCTTTAAGTCCCCACGGTAATGTGGTCTATGATGGGTTGCCGCAGACCGGCGAAGGTATCGGGGTCGTGATACCGATAGTAGTCGAGGTCGGATGATATCCAATGGATATGCTGACCGGCGAGGACCCAAGGTCGGAACTGCAACAAAGGGTGGGTGTGCGGGGTCGCGGAGAAACGCAATGATTGGCTAGGATCTTATACCGGGGCTCGCACCATGGAAGTGTGGACGGGAAAGCTGCCCGGTTGGCACCAAGGTTAAGATCTCTTTTGGGTAAAGCAACACACCTCTGCAGAGTGTAATGAATCGTGACCTGTCACTCCCTGTTCCGGGTTATGGAACTGCGAACGCGACCAGAAAGGAACTCCATGAAGTTCTAGGCACCAGGTGAAGGCTGACGGACATAGTGATAACCCACAAGTATAGGGGATCGCAACAGTCTTCGAGGGAAGTAAAACCCAAATTTATTGATTCGACACAAGGGGAGGTAAAGAATACTTATAAGCCTTAACAACTGAGTTGTCAATTCAGCTGCACATGGAAAAGCACTAGTAACAGTGGTGATGTGAAAGCAGCAGTAATATGAGAGCAGTAGTAACGGTAACACAGCAGCAGTAGCAGTAATATGAGAGCAATGGCACCAGAAAATAGTTGATACTACTTCCAATGACATGTAGAACGAGTATATGATGATGAAAGATGGACCGGGGTTCCCAGCTATCTACACTAGTGGTAACTCTCCAATAACAAGTGTTGGGTGAACAAATTACAGTTGGGCAATTGATAGGATTGAAATAGCATTAACAGAACATCAAGTCTATTAATCATGTAGGCATGTTTCCCATATATAGTCATACGTGCTCGCAATGAGAAACTTGTACAACATCTTTTGTCCTACCAGCCGGTGGCAGCCGGGCCTCTATGGAATCTACTGAAATTAAGGTACTCCTTTTAATAGAGCACCGGAGCAAAGCATTAACACTCCGTGAAAACATGTGATCCTCATATCTAAGCCTTCCCTCCAGTTGTCCCAATTTCTGTCACTTTGGGGCCTTTGGTTCGGACATAGACATGTGCAAACAACTTGTAGATACAATCTAAGCAATAAGTATAGAGCTTAAATCTAAGATCATGCCACTCGGGCCCTAGTGACAAGCATTAAACACAACAAGATTGCAGCAACAATAACTTCACAAACTTTGTAGATAGACAATCATAACGTAACAATCCATCGGATCCCAACAAACACAACACCGATTACATCAGATGAATCTCATCATGTAAGGCAGCTCATGAGATCATTGTATTGAAGTACATGGGGAGAGTATACCAACTAGCTACAGCTAGAACCCGTAGTCCATGGGGGAACTACTCACGGAGCATGATGGAGGCGGTGGCGTCGATGGAGATGGCTTCCGGGGCACTTCCCCGTCCCGGGTGCCGGAACAGAGAGTTCTGTCCCCCGAATTGGAGTTTCGCGATGGCGGCGGCGCCCTGGAGTCTTTCGGAGTTTCGTCAATCGGTACTGCGTTTTTAGGTCGAAAGGGCTTAAATAGGCGAAGAGGCGGCGCAGGGGTGACAGGGTGGCCCCACATGGCCGGCGCGGCCAGGCTGGGGCCGCGCCGCCCACATGTGTGTGTGGCCCCGGCTCTCCTCCGACTCCTTCGGTGTTCTGGATGCTTCCGGGAAAAATAGGATCTTTGGCGTTGATTTCGTCCATTTCCGAGAATATTGCCCGAACAGCCTTCTGGAACCAAAACAGCGAAACAGAACTGGCACTGTGGCATCTTGTTAATAAGTTAGTTCCGGAAAATGCATAAAAACATTATAAAGTGCGAGCAAAACATGTAAGTATTGTCATAAAACAAGCATGGAACATCAGAAATTATAGGTACGTTGGAGACGTATCAAGCATCCCCAAGCTTAGTTCCTGCTCGCCCTCGAGTAGGTAAATGATAAAAAGAGTTATTTCTGTAGTGGCATGCTACTTACATAACCTTGATCATACTATTACAAAGCATATGAAATGAATGAAGTGACTCAAGGCAATGATCTATAGTTGCTAACAAATAGATAACATATAGCAAAACTTTTCATGAAGAGTACTTTCAAGACAAGCATCAAAAAGTTTTGCACAAGAGTTAACTCACAAAGCAATAAATTCAAAGTAAAGGCATCGAAGCAACACAGAGGAAGATTTAAGTTTCAACAGTTGGTTTCAACTTTCAACATGTATATCTCATAGATAATGGTCAACACAAAGTAATATGATGAATGCAAATAAGCAAGTATGTAAGAATCAATGCACAGTTAACACAAGTGTTTGCTTCTAAGATGGAAAGAAGTAGGTAAACTGACTCAACATAAAGTAAAAGAAGGTCCTTCAAATAGGAAAGCATCGATTGCTATATTTGTGCTAGAGCTTTCATTTTGAAAACATCAAGAGAGCATAAAAGTAAAGTTTTGAGAGGTGTTTGTTGTTGTCAACGAATGGTAGTGGGTACTCTAACCCCTTGCCAGACAAACCTTCAAAGAGCGGCTCCCATTTTATTTTATTTTTGGGTGGCACTCCTTCCAACCTTTCTTTCACAAACCATGGCTAACCGAATCCTTCGGGTGCCTGCCAACAATCTCATACCATGAAGGAGTGCCTTTTATTTTAGTTTTATTTTGATGACACTCCTCCCCACCTTTGCTTTCTCAAGCCATGGCTAACCGAATCCTTCGGGTGCCGTCCAACAATCACATAACATGGAGGAGTGTCTATTTTTGTTAATTAATTTGGGACTAGGAATCCCATTGCCAGCTCTTTTTGCAAAATTATTGGATAAGCGGATGAAGCCACTAGTCCATTGGTGAAAGTTGCCCAACAAGATTGAAAGATAAACACCACATACTTCCTCATGAGCTATAAAACATTGACACAAATCAGAGGTGATAAATTTTGAATTGTTTAAAGGTAGCACTCAAGCAATTTACTTTGGAATGGCGGAGAAATACCATGTAGTAGGTAGGTATGGTGGACACAAATGGCATAGTGGTTGGCTCAAGGATTTTGGATGCATGAGAAGTATTCCCTCTCGATACATGGCTTAGGCTAGTAAGGTTATTTGAAGCAAACACAAGTATGAACCGGTACAGCAAAACTTACATAAGAACATATTGCAAGCATTATAATACTCTACACTGTCTTCCTTGTTGCTCAAACACGTTTACCAGAAAATATCTAGACCTTAAGAGATACCAATCATGCAAACCAATTTTAACAAGCTCTACAGTAGTTCTCCACTAATAGGTTTAAACTACATGAAAAAAAACTTAATCATGATCTACTTGAGAGCTCAAAACAATTGCCAAGTGTCAAATTATCCAAGACATTATGAGGCATTTTCTGTTTCCAACCAAATAACAATAAGTGTTGTAGCTTCCAATTTTTATCATTGAACATTAAAAGTAAAAACGAAGAACAAGTGTTCATATTAAAAAGCGGAGCGTGTCTCTCTCCCAAACAAGGATTGATAGGATCCGATGTTATTCAAACAAAAAAAAAACACACAAACGCTCCAAGTAAAGCACATATGATGTGACCGAATAAAAATATAGTTTCAATAGAAACCTGATAAGTTGATGAAGAAGGGGATGCCTTGGGCATCCCCAAGCTTAGACGCTTGAGTCTTCTTGAAATATGCAGGGATGAACCACGGTGGCATCCCCAAGCTTAGACTTTTCGCTCTCCTTAATCATATATCATCCTCCTCTCTTGACCCTTGAAAACTTCCTTCACACCAAACTTCTCATAAACTTCATTAGAGGGGTTAGTACTCAAAAAACTGTAATCCACCTTGGTCCTGTAGTGACACATTGCAAGAACTCAATAAAACATTAGCTACAGCTCTCCATGTCTAGAAAGCCTCACTTAAAGTCCACAAGAGACAATGCAAAAAACAGAGACAGAATCTGTCAAAACAGAACAGCCAGTAAACACGAATTTTTAAATGGTACTTCCGTTGCTCAAATCAGAAAACTCAAAACTAATGAAAGTTGCGTACATATCTGAGGAACGCGCACGTAAATTGGCAGATTTGTCTGAGTTACCTACAGAGAGCACTGCCCAGATTCGTGACAGATAGAAATCTGTTTCTGCGCAGAAATCCAAATCTAGTATCAACCTTCTATTAGAGACTTCACTTGGCACAACAATGCAATAAAATAAAGATAAGGAGAGGTTGCTACAGTAGTAACAACTTCCAAGACTCAAAAAAACAGTAGCAAAATAAATACATGGGTTATCTCCCAAGAAGTGCTTTCTTTATAGCCATTAAGATGGGCTCAGCAATTTTAATGATGCACTCGCAAGAAATAAGAGTTGAAGCAAAAGAGAGCATCAAGAAGCAAATTCAAAACACATTTAAGTCTAATCCAATTCCTATGAAAAGGAATCTTGTACACAAATAAATTCATGAAGAACAAAGTGACAAGCGTAGCAAGATAAAACAAGAGTAACTTCACAATTCTCAACATAAAGAGGGGAAACTTAACATTATTAAGATGCATATAACCATGTTTCCCTCTCTCATAATAATTTTCAGTAGCTTCATGAACAAACTCAACAATATAACTATCACATAAAGCATGTTTCTCATGATCCATAAACATATAATTTTTATCAAGCTCAAAAATAGCGGGATTAAAACTTCCAAATCCACTTTTATCAATAATATAACAAGATGATTGATCAATCTCAAAAGGTATGGGACTCCTAGTTAAAGTCAAGACTTCTCCAATCCCATTTTCATTAGTAGTACAATTAACATTATCAAGTAACTGATACGTCTCCAACGTATCGATAATTTCTTATGTTCCATGCCACTTTATTGATGATACCTACATGTTTTATACACATTATATGTCATATTTATGCATTTTCGGAACTAACCTATTAACAAGATGCCGAAGTGCCAGTTCCTGTTTTCTGCTGTTTTTGGTTTCAGAAATCCTAGTAACGAAATATTCTCGGAATCGGACGAAATCAACGCCCAGGTTCCTATTTTCCCGGAACCATCCAGAACACCCGAGAGCCGCGGAGGGGCCTGTGGGCCCCAGATGACATGGTGGCGCGGCCTGGCCCTGGCCGCGCCACCCTATGGTGTCATCGCCTCGTTGACCCTCCTGCGCCGCCTCTTCGCCTATATAAAGCCCCTGCATCGAAAACCCTTACGGAGGAAGCCACGATACGAGAAAAGTTCCAGAGCCGCCGCCGTCGCGAAGCCAAGATCTGGGGGACAGGAGTCTCTGTTCCGGCACCCTGCCGGAGCGGGGAAGTGCCCCGGAAGGCTTCTCCATCGACACCGCTGCCATCTCCACCGCCATCTTCATCACCGCTGCTGCTCCCATGAGAAGGGAGTAGTTCTCCATTGAGGCTCGGGGCTGTACCGGTAGCTATGTGGTTAATCTCTCTCCTATGTACTTCAATACAATGATCTCATGAGCTGCTTTACATGATTGAGATTCATCTGAGTTTTGTATCACAATTTATCTATGTGCTACTCTAGTGATGTGTTATTAAAGTAGTTTTATTCCTCCTGCATGTGTGCAAAGGTGACAGTGCGTGCACCGTGTTAGTACTTGGTTTATGCTATGATCATGATCTCTTGTAGATTGCGAAGTTAACTATTGCTATGATAATATTGATGTGATCTATTCCTCCTACATATGCATGAAGGTGACAGTGTGCATGCTATGCTAGTACTTGGTTTAGTCGTTTTGATCTATCTTACACTTAAGGTTACTTAAACATGAGCATTATTGTGGAGCTTGTTAACTCCGGCATTGAGGGTTCGTGTAATCCTACGCAATGTGTTCATCATCCAACAAAAGTGTAGAGTATGTATTTATCTATTCTGTTATGTGATCAATGTTGAGAGTGTCCACTAGTGAAAGTGTAATCCCTAGGCCTTGTTCCTAAATACTGCTGAGTTACTACTGCTTGTTTACTGTTTTACTGCGTTACTACTGCTGCAATACTACCACCATCAACTACACGCCAGCAAGCTATTTTCTGGCACCGTTGCTACTGCTCATATATATTTATACCACTGTATTTCACTATCTCTTCGCCGAACTAGTGCACCTATTAGGTGTGTTGGGGACACAAGAGACTTCTTGCTTTGTGGTTGCAGGGTTGCATGAGAGGGATATCTTTGACCTCTTCCTCCCGAGTTCGATAAACCTTGGGTGATCCACTTAAGGGAAAACTTGCTGCTGTTCTACAAACCTCTGCACTTGGAGGCCCAACACTGTCTACAGGAAAAGAGGGGGAACGTAGACATCAAGCACTTTTCTGGCGCCGTTGCCGGGGAGGAAAGGTAAAAGGTACTCCCACTCCGGATCTCGGCTACTAAGCTATTCTCCGGCGCCATTGTAAGTACTCGAAGCTATTTCCTTTAGACTCTGCAATTGCGACATTTGGTTTCTTGTTTACACTAGTTAGGCATAATGGAAAACAACAAAAATATGAGAGATCTTTATGAACTTTATCTTGAATTAGGACATGATGTGTTTGAAGAAAGAATTAAAAAACCCATGGAACTTTATATGCATGATAATGGGAATGTTATTAGTATGAATGCTTTGAACACCATTGTTGCTAATGCTATGGAAAATTCTAAGCTTGGGGAAGCTGGCTTTGATGAGCATGATATTTTTAGTCCCCCAAGCATTGAGGAGAAAATTTACTTTGATGATACTTTGCCTCCCATTTATGATGATTATAATGATAGTAGTCTTTTGTTACCACCTGTTATGGAGGATAAATTTGATTATGATTACAATATACCTCCTATATTTGATAGCTACTTTGTTGAATTTGCTCCCACTACAATTAATAAGAGTGACTATGCTTATGTTGGGAGTAGTAATTATTTTATGCATGAGACTCATGATAATAATGCTTTATGTGATAGTTATATTGTTGAGTTTGCTCATGATGCTACTGAAAGTTATTATGAGAGAGGAAAATATGGTTGTAAAAATTTTCATGTTACTAAAACACCTCTCTATGTGCTGAAATTTTTGAAGCTACACTTGTTTTATCTTCCTATGCTTGTTACTTTGCTCTTCATGAACTTGTTTATTTACAAGATTCTTATGCATAGGAAGCATGTTAGACTTAAATGTGTTTTGAATTTGCCTCTTGATGCTCTCTTTTGCTTCAACTTCTATTTCTTGCGAGTGCATCATTAAAACTGCTGAGCCCATCTTAATGGCTATAAAGAAAGAACTTTTTGGGAGATAACCCATGTGTTTATTTTACTACAGAAATTTTTGTTTTGTTGATTCTTGGAAGTTGTTTACTACTGTAGCAACCTCTCCTTATCATGTTTTTGTGCCAAGTAAAGTTTCTATGCTAAAGTTGATGTTATATTTGGGATCGCTGCGCAGAAACAGCATTGCTGTCTGTCACGAATCTGGGCACAGGCCTCTGTAGAAAATTCGAAAAAATCTGCCAATTTACGAGCGTGATCCTCAGATATGTACGCAACTTTCATTAGTTTTGAGTTTTTCCATTTGAGCAAGTCTGGTGCCATCTTAAAATTCGTCTTTACGGACTGTTCTGTTTTTGACAGATTCTGCCTTTTATTTCGCATTGCCTCTTTTGCTATGTTGGATGAATTTCTTTGATCCATTAATGTCCAGTAGCTTTATGCAATGTCCAGAAGTGAAAAGAATGTTTGTGTCACCTCTGAACATGTGAATTTTTGATTATGCACTAACCCTCTAATGAGTTTGCTTGAAGTTTGGTGTGAAGGAAGTTTTCAAGGGTCAAGAGAGGAGGATGATATACTACGATCAAGAAGAATGAAAAGTCTAAGCTTGGGGATGCCCCGGTGGTTCATCCCTGCATATTTCAAGAAGACTCAAGCATCTAAGCTTGGGGATGCCCAAGGCATCCCCTTCTTCATCGACAAAATTATCAGGTTCCTTCTCTTGAAACTATATTTTTATTCGGTCACATCTTATGTACTTTACTTGGAGCGTCTGTTTGTTTTTGTTTTTGTTTGCGTTTGAATAAATTGGATTACATCATCCTTGTGTGGGAGAGAGACACGCTCCGCTGTTGCATATGGACAAATATGTCCTTAGGCTTTACTCATAATGTTCAAGGCGAAGTTTCTTCTTCGTTAAATTGTTATATGGTTGGAATTGGAAAATGCTACATGTAGTAATTGGTAAAATGTCTTGGATAATGTGATACTTGGCAATTCTTGTGCTCATGTTTAAGCTCTTGCATCATATACTTTGCACCTATTAGTGAAGAAATACATAGAGCATGCTAAAATTTGGTTTGCATAATTGGTCTCTCTAAGGTCTAGATAATTTCTAGTATTGAGTTTGAACAACAAGGAAGACGGTGTAGAGTCTTATAATGTTTACAATATGTCTTTTATGTGAGTCTTGCTGCACTTGTTCATCCTTGAGTTTGCTTCAAATAACCTTGCTAGCCTAAACCTTGTATCGAGAGGGAATACTTCTCATGCATCCAAAATCCTTGAGCCAACCACTATGCCATTTGTGTCCACCATACCTACCTACTACATGGTATTTACCCGCCATTCCAAAGTAAATTGCTTGAGTGCTACCTTTAAAATTCCATCATTCACCTTTGCAATATATAGCTCATGGGACAAAATAGCCTTAAAAACTATCGTAGTATTGAATATGTACTTATGCACTTTATATTTTATTAAGTTGCTTGTTGTGCGATAACCATGCTTCTGGGGAACGCCATCAACTATTGTTGAATATCATGTGAGTTGCTATGCATGTCCGTCTTGTCTGAAGGTCTATCATTTTAGTGGTTGGAGCATGCAAAATTGTTAGAGAAGAACATTGGGCCGCTAACTAAAGCCATGAATCATGGTGGAAGTTTCAGTTTTGGACATATATCCTCAATCTCATATGAGAATAATAACTTTGCTACATGCTTATGCATTAAAGAGGAGTCCATTATCTGTTGTCCATGTTGTCCCGGTATGGATGTCTAAGTTGAGAATAATCAAAAGCGAGAAATCCGAAATGCGAGCATTCTCCTTGGACCTTTGTACAGGCGGCATGGAGGTACCCCTTTGTGACACTTGGTTGAAACATGGCATGCAAAGATCCGGTAGTCCAAGTTAAGTAGGACAAGGTGCGGGCACTATTAGTATACTATGCGTGAGACTTGCAACTTGTAAGATATAATTTTCATAACTCATATGCTTTATTACTACCGTTGACAAAATTGTTTCATGTTTTCAAAATAAAAGCTCTAGCACAAATACAGCAATCGATGCTTTCCTCATTGAAGGACCATTCTTTTACTTTTATTGTTGAGTCAGTTTACCTATCTCCTTCCACCTTAAGAAGCAAACACTTGTGTGAACTGTGCATTGATTCCTACATACTTGCATATTGCACTTGTTATACTACTTTATGTTGACAATATCCACGAGATATACATGTTATAAGTTGAAAGCACCGCTGAAACTTAATCTTCCTTTGTGTTGCTTCAACACCTTTACTTTGATTTATTGCTTTATGAGTTAACTCTTATGCAAGACTTATTGATGCTTGTCTTGAAGTACTATTCATGAAAAGTCTTTGCTTTATGATTCACTTGTTTACTCATGTCATTACCATTGTTTTGATCGCTGCATTCATTACATATGTTTACAATATGATCAAGGTTATGATGGCATGTCACTTAAGAAATTATCTTTGTTATCGTTTTACCTGCTCGGGACGAGCAGAACTAAGCTTGGGGATGCTGATACGTCTCCAACGTATCGATAATTTCTTATGTTCCATGCCACTTTATTGATGATACCTACATGTTTTATACACATTATATGTCATATTTATGCATTTTCTGGAACTAACCTATTAACAAGATGCCGAAGTGCCAGTTCCTGTTTTCTGCTGTTTTTGGTTTCAGAAATCCTAGTAACGAAATATTCTCGGAATCGGACGAAATCAACGCCCAGGTTCCTATTTTCCCCGGAACCATCCAGAACACCCGAGAGCCGCCAGAGGGGGGCCCTGTGGGCCCCAGATGACATGGTGGCGCGGCCGGCCCTGGCCGCGCCACCCTATGGTGTCATCGCCTCGTTGACCCTCCTGCGCCGCCTCTTCGCCTATATAAAGCCCCTGCATCGAAAACCCTTACGGAGGAAGCCACGATACGAGAAAAGTTCCAGAGCCGCCGCCGTCGCGAAGCCAAGATCGGGGACAGGAGTCTCTGTTCCGGCACCCTGCCGGAGGGGAAGTGCCCCGGAAGGCTTCTCCATCGACACCGCTGCCATCTCCACCGCCATCTTCATCACCGCTGCTGCTCCCATGAGGAGGGAGTAGTTCTCCATTGAGGCTCGGGGCTGTACCGGTAGCTATGTGGTTAATCTCTCTCCTATGTACTTCAATACAATGATCTCATGAGCTGCTTTACATGATTGAGATTCATCTGAGTTTTGTATCACAATTTATCTATGTGCTACTCTAGTGATGTGTTATTAAAGTAGTTTTATTCCTCCTGCATGTGTGCAAAGGTGACAGTGCGTGCACCGTGTTAGTACTTGGTTTATGCTATGATCATGATCTCTTGTAGATTGCGAAGTTAACTATTGCTATGATAATATTGATGTGATCTATTCCTCCTACATATGCATGAAGGTGACAGTGTGCATGCTATGCTAGTACTTGGTTTAGTCGTTTTGATCTATCTTACACTTAAGGTTACTTAAACATGAGCATTATTGTGGAGCTTGTTAACTCCGGCATTGAGGGTTCGTGTAATCCTACGCAATGTGTTCATCATCCAACAAAAGTGTAGAGTATGTATTTATCTATTCTGTTATGTGATCAATGTTGAGAGTGTCCACTAGTGAAAGTGTAATCCCTAGGCCTTGTTCCTAAATACTGCTGAGTTACTACTGCTTGTTTACTGTTTTACTGCGTTACTACTGCTGCAATACTACCACCATCAACTACACGCCAGCAAGCTTTTGGCACCGTTGCTACTGCTCATATATATTTATACCACCTGTATTTCACTATCTCTTCGCCGAACTAGTGCACCTATTAGGTGTGTTGGGGACACAAGAGACTTCTTGCTTTGTGGTTGCAGGGTTGCATGAGAGGGATATCTTTGACCTCTTCCTCCCCGAGTTCGATAAACCTTGGGTGATCCACTTAAGGGAAAACTTGCTGCTGTTCTACAAACCTCTGCACTTGGAGGCCCAACAGTCTACAGGAAAGGAGGGGAACGTAGATCATTAACATAGGACCATCATCTAGAGATTTATCATAAACATTTGCTAAGCAAAATTCTTTAGTACCATGCATTTCGACATCAGGCACAAACAAAGCATTATCATAAGATTTATCAAAGTAGCATGGATTATCATAGATAACAGTAGCATAATCATTCTCGCAAGTTTTCCTCATAGGTAATATTTCAAGAGAATCCACAGGAACATAACATTCATCCTCTTTCGGTAAGCATGGAGGACAATCAAATAGTGTAAGAGATAAATAGTTACTCTCATTAGAAGGTTGGCATGGGTAGCTAATCCATTCTTCCTCCTTTTGTTCATTACTCTCCTCTTCTTTTTCATCCAATGAGCTTTCAGGTTCATCAATTTCCTCCTCTTTTTCATCTAATGAGCTTTCAGGTTCATCAATTTCTTCTTCCACAGGTTCCTGCAAATTGTGAGTGCATTCTTGTGCATTAATGAGTCTCTCTTTATAATCAATGATATAAGGATTATCACTGTAGCTTTCTATGCAAAAATTAAGGATAGAAGAGACATAATCTTTAAGGTCCTTACAAACAACACAAGTTTCATAATTTTTAACATGAAGGATTCTATCTCAGAGGCTCCCATAAATATGACAAATTGTTCTACCTCTTCGAACCCAAGATGAATATAGTTATTCCAATTATAGTTCTTAATTAAAACTTCCTCACTAAAGCCACATTGAAATTTAAGATGTTTAGTATCCTGTTTAGAGCAACAGTTTATATCATGGCGTTTAAGCAAGATTTTAGCAATTGTATTCAATTTTTCTATCACAACACTCATCACTTCACCCGCTCTTGATTCTCTATAATTATTATATAATTCAATAAGCTCCAACATAGTTATGCGTTCTTCCATAACAACAGTTTTTAATTTTTAGGTTTTTCAAATTTTTATGGATTTTTGGGTATATAGGGAAAATAAAACAAGACAAAAAGAAACTAAGCAAAAGTAAACTAAGCAAAATAATACTAGACAGAAATAAACTAAGCAGAAATAAACTAGACAGAAGTAAACTAAGTAAAACAAAATAAAATAAAACAGAGAGAGAGGTAGAGTGTACTCCCCAGGTGAACTTATGAGTAGAGCTATGCCTCCCCGGCAACGGCGCCACAAAATAGTCTTGATAACCCACAAGTATAGGGGATCGCAACGTCTTCGAGGGAAGTAAAACCCAAATTTATTGATTCGACACAAGGGGAGGTAAAGAATACTTATAAGCCTTAACAACTAAGTTGTCAATTCAGCTGCACCTGGAAAAGCACTAGTAACAGGGGTGATGTGAAAGCAGCAGTAATATGAGAGCAGTAGTAACAGTAACACAGCAGTAGCAGTAATATGAGAGCAATGGCACCAGAAAATAGTTGATACTACTTCCAATGACATGTAGAACGAGTATATGATGATGAAAGATGGACCGGGGTTCCCAGCTATCTACACTAGTGGTAACTCTCCAATAACAAGTGTTGGGTGAACAAATTACAGTTGGGCAATTGATAGGATTGAAATAGCATTAAGACAGAACATCAAGCCTATTAATCATGTAGGCATGTTTCCGATATATAGTCATACGTGCTCGCAATGAGAAACTTGTACAACATCTTTTGTCCTACCAGCCGGTGGCAGCCGGGCCTCTAGGGAATCTACTGGAAATTAAGGTACTCCTTTTAATAGAGCACCGGAGCAAAGCATTAACACTCCGTGAAAACATGTGATCCTCATATCTAAGCCTTCCCCTCCAGTTGTCCCAATTTCTGTCACTTTGGGGCCTTTGGTTCCGGACATAGACATGTGCATACAACTTGTAGATACAATCTAAGCAATAAGAATAGAGCTTAAATCTAAGATCATGCCACTCGGGCCCTAGTGACAAGCATTAAACACAACAAGATTGCAGCAACAATAACTTCACAAACTTTGTAGATAGACAATCATAACGTAACAATCCATCAGATCCCAACAAACACAACACCGATTACATTAGATGAATCTCAATCATGTAAGGCAGCTCATGAGATCATTGTATTGAAGTACATGGGGAGAGTATACCAACTAGCTACAGCTAGAACCCGTAGTCCATGGTGGAACTACTCACGGAGCATGATGGAGGCGGTGGCGTCGATGGAGATGGCTTCCGGGGCACTTCCCCGTCCGGCGGGTGCCGGAGAGTTCTGTCCCACGAATTGGAGTTTCGCGATGGCGGCGGCGCCCTGGAGTCTTTCTGGAGTTTCGTCAATCGGTACTGCGTTTTTAGGTCGAAAGGGCTTAAATAGGCGAAGAGGCGGCGCGGGAGGGCTGACAGGGTAGCCCCACGGAGGCCGGCGGCTAGGCCGGGCGCGCCGCCCACATGTGTGGTGGCCCCTGGCTCTCCTCCGACTCCCCTTCGGTGTTCTGGATGCTTCCGGGAAAAATAGGATCTTTGGCGTTGATTTCGTCCAATTCCGAGAATATTGCCCGAACAGCCTTTCGGAACCAAACAGAAAACGAACTGGCACTGTGGCATCTTGTTAATAGGTTAGTTCCGGAAAATGCATAAAAACATTATAAAGTGCGAGCAAAACATGTAAGTATTGTCATAAAACAAGCATGGAACATCAGAAATTATAGGTACGTTGGAGACGTATCACATAGCTCATCGGAATAAAAGCAACCTTTTGAAGAAATGTTTATAAAAACATGCAATTGCATTTGACTTTCTGGTCTAATTTCGTAGCTAGTGCATAAAACACCTTTTTCCTATAATGAACTTGTTGAATACGCTCGTACTCATACCTCTTATAACCCCATGCTTAGATTGTCTGAATCACCTGGAGGAGGCCACTGAAGGACCAGAAGGAGCAGATGGGATCTTCTATGAAGAACCAGACCTCTCTGGAGGAGTAGAGGGGGTAGACTACCTTATCGTGTACGGAACCAGGGAGGTTCCGGAAGAAGACAATGCTTGAGGTCACCGAGTAGTAGTAGTAGTAGTAGTAGTAGTCGAGCAGCACGAACTCTATAGTATTTAGCTGCTCGAGTAGAAATGGTGCTAAGCCTTCTTAGACCTATATTGTATAAGTTAAGTATGGTTCACCTAGAACTTTTGAGTTATCCTCTATGGACCCAGGAGGAGCTCCTATGTGATATACATATATGGCTTGTAATCTTAAGTGAGTGAAATAAAGACCAGCTGTGCTTCTGTTGTACTACTCTAAGGGATGTAATATTTGCGGATTGGTACTTCGCACATGTTATGTCAACGACTGGCATACTACAACATGAAGTGGTATGCAGGGTCACCACACGAAACCACTCATTGGAGCTCACTTGTATCATGCTCCCAAGAGGCCTCTTTTTTTCAACGCGTGCTCAATTGAGGTTGACATTGTCTTCTGCGTACCTACACACACAATAGGCAAAGAAAAGAAAAGAATGTGTGTGCATGGTAGATGAACACATCATCTATCATGATGTTCCATTTCTTTTGCACATCACCATTAGCATTAAGCAAAGCATCCTAATATATATGGTGTATATGCGGAGTAAACATGGAAGCATGCTCAACATGGACATATGCAAATCTCTAAAATTTGAGAGAGCTATGGGGGAAATCTCATTTACAAGCATATTAACATTATTGCAAACCAAGCATTGGAAAGAGCAAGTGTTCAACATTTTGGTTGCATTAATGGGAGAATATTGCAAACATCTAGAACAAAACATGTTCAAGGTTTTATCATAGCATGGCATGGTCAAATTGTTGCAAGAAAGTAATTCCACATGTTCAACATTGTTATCAAGCAAAACATGACATGGGAATAAGAACGGAGCATGTGACATAGCAATTGTATCATCAATATCATGCATGCACTCATCAATCTTCATGCATGGCATCATCAACACCTATGTTGTTACCTTTGTAGTCCCTCTCATATGATGTAGGTGTTGTGGAAGTTGTAGGATCCATGTGGTCGACTTGCTCATCTTCTTGTAAGCATGGTGTGATATGATCATCTTTATGCACCATGTACATCTTCTTGTCTGTGATCGGCGCTTCATCATCCATGGAACCTAGTGCAACATGAGAAGACACAATAGAGGGATAGGTTAAGGTGTTAGAAAATGAAATGGCCTCCATGGACCTATCAACTACCTCTCTCAACTCACTCGGTATATCACTCATGTCCTCCAAATGGGAGCACTCAATCTCACATATGGGGTGGGAGTCACTCAACTCACCATCACTCTCACTCAAGTGGGCTAAGTGGCTCTAATGCTCACATGGGATTGGTACCATATCATCATTTAAGCATATAGGAGTAGGCTCGGTTTTCTCATCTCCATGTGCCTCCTTGGTTGAAGGGAAATTCCCATGCTCAACCATCTCAACTCCATCGCCTCCCAAATTGACCTCATGTGGTGGTGCCATAGTGTCGTTGAGAGCTAGGCTCGAATCATCTTCACCTTGACTTGGGCTTGTCGACCTTCATCTTGAAGTGTACGTGCCATGGGCCTCTTGGCGGCTTGGGCATCTATATCATCGAAGTTTAACTTCTTGGCGCTTGGCATTGTGCATTGCCACATTATGTGACCCTTGGCCTTGCACACATCACATAGGAGATTGGGACATTCCCGTGGAGGGTGGCCTTGTTGCTTGCACTTGTAGCATCGGAGTCCATAGGCATGTGATGATGTAGGGGCCATTGTGGTGGTGGCATAAGAAGTGGAAGTCACCTTATGAGGAAGGTCCGCTAGATGTGCACTTGACACCCTTGGAGTGGTAGACACCCTATGATGGTGTTTTTCGCCTTCATGTCGAGGCTCTCGTCTTCTTGCATCATCACCATGTCTTGAGGGGTGTTGTCGACGATCCTTGGGAGATGTTGCTCGATGGCGATCATGAGGTGACTTGTGTCAGTGGTGATCATGTTGTGACTTATGTCGATGGAGTCCATGAGGTGGTGATGGTCGACGACGGTCATGAGATGGTATGTGTCGATGAAGATCCTCGTCGTGCCTAGATGATGGCTCATGTGCCTTGGAACGTTTCTTGTGGCGCCTTGTTGAGCTCGGAGAAGAGTGTCGATGACGATCATGTTGGGGATGCTCTTGATGATCCACATGATGAGCTCGATGTAAATGATCGTGTGCATAAGCACTCTCGTGGTGGCGCCGTCTTGAAGGTCATGTATCTTCATATGTAGCTCCGTTGGCCAAGATGGGGTACTTGGAAGCACCGGTGTTGTTCATGGTGGAGGCGAGGTGAGGTTCCACCATGGTATCGATGTCGTACTCGTGGTGTTGCTCCACCATGTCGTCCATGCTTGGCGAGCCATTGTCGGTGTAGAGCTCCTCGATGTCGGTCATGTCGACGATGCTTGGGGAGCCATAGTTTGTGTTGAGCTCCACATGGGCCGCCATATCCGCGGTGCTTGCGGCGCTAACATCCTCATAGTACTCCATGTAGTCCTCTGTAGCCTCTTCTTCGCTATCCATGTTAGTCACAAGGCAAGGTATATGTATATGGTGGAAGGAAAACTACACAAGTATCTCACCTTTCAGGATAATATCAAGACAATGGTTCAAGTCAAGAGCAAAGTCAAAATTTATCGGGGTTACTCACACACACCCTCAAAACACACGCAAAAGGCTAAGAACTCTATATGTGGTAGGAGTGGAGTGGATAGCAAACAAAAAAGACCAACAGAAAAGTCTATTGTCAAATGTGCGTAAAATCCAAAATCAAATGTCAAACATGGTGATCTATGTCAAGGAAACATGGAAACACATACAACAAGATGCAATGGGGTTAGCGCCACCAAGAAAGTGAGCAATGAACAAAATGGGTCATAACAAAGACTATTAGCTCGTTGTCACGCCAACACAAGAGAGGCCGTAGCTTGGTCACATATGAGAGAAGCAACAAGATTTGCACAAGATGCCAATCTTCTCTTATCTCTCTTAGAGCTTACAACCTTTGCACTTCTCGGTATCGGTGGCACACACACTCTTTTTGTATTTCTTTTCCTTTTTTCACCTTTTTTCTATGCTTAGAATCTTTATTTTCCTCTATGTGTCTGCCACACTTTTTCTTCTTTTATATCTTTCTCACCGAGCTTGCTTCGGAGCTTTGCTCGACTCAACGCACACACACCCTCACGGTCGTGACACTTGTGCAATTCTTCGCAACACTCGAAAAGTCACTCTCAATGGAATAGGTCTACAAAGAAAGAAATGGGGCTACAAGGGGTGAGGGGGGAAAGTTATACCTACTGATGTTAGGTGGTGTTGGAACACGAACTTGCGATGATGTAGTGGTGTCGATGATGGTGTCGAAGTTGCCCCGGAATCCGGGGTGCCAAAGGGGTCGCCTCGGTGTTGATGTAGGCGCGAACGTGTATGGTACAACCAATGCACTCCAAATCAGAAACCGAACACAAAAGTCAATGCCCAAAAATTTGAATCAAAACATGCGGTTGAAGTTGTTAAAATTTTTAGAGTCAAATGGGCTCTGAAAAGTTGTCAAGATTTGGAGCAAAAAGATGTGTCAAAACTGATATCAAACCGTGTCAAAATTTGAAGTCAAAAGTCGATGGAATTTTGTGTCGGAGGGTAGTACCCTAGGAGGTACCGGTTAAAAAGGCAAAGTATACAGTGGAGTTGGAACGCGGGCGGTGGTACCGCTCTATTCAGACCGGTGGTGCCGGTTGGGGGCTAGCGGTGGTACCTGTCAGAACCCAAACGAAGATAGAGAGAGGGATTATGCAACACTGGTTCATTCCTTCACAGCAGTGTACATATTTTTAAGAGTACAGGTCGTGTCTAACTAACCCACGTATGGGATGCCGTAAGACTAGGTCCTAATGAACGTTACAAGGTACACTATGTTCATGACTGTACACACGATCCCTAACACCCCGCCGCAGTCTTGTCGTTGCCGTCGGGCAAGACACATAGACTGGAACGAAAGTACTCAAATGATGCCGTTGACAACCCCTTTGTCATCACATATGCCAGCTGTTGTGTAGTTGGGACATGAACAACCCGAAGTTCATCAAGAGCCACCTACTCCCGCACAAAGTGGATATCCAACTCTATGTGTTTAGTGCGTCGATGATGCACTGGATTGGTGGTCATGTAAACGGCTGAAATATTATCGCAGAACATCACGTTGCCTTCGGAATGGAACAGCCGAGCTCACCAAGAAGTTGCCTGAGCCAAACACAGTCAGCGACCGCGGTCGCCACAGCCCGGTATTCAGCCTCCGCGCTGGAACGTGACACCGTGGCCTGGCGCTTGGATGACCAGCTGACGAGAGCACCGCCAAGATAGATGCAGTAGCCCGAAGTGGAGCGACGTGTATCCGGGCAACCGGCCCAGTCCGCGTCGGAGTAGGCAACGATGTAGTGGTGCCACGAACGTATCTGAGAATACGTTTGATGATGGCAAGATGACAGTCCCGTGGATCTTGCATGTGTAAGCAAGCCTGCTGAACTGCATACGCCAAGTCTGGCCTCGTCATGGTCAAGTACTGTAAGGCGCCGGCGAGGCTCCTGTATTCCAACGGGTCCGACACAGGAGAGCCAGCATCAGCTGCAACCTTAGGAGAGGTGTAGATCGGGGTTGTGGCTGTCTTGCAATCCACCATGCCTGCACGTGCCAAAATCTCCTCTGCATATTGCGCCTGGCTGAGGAAGAAACTGCGAGGAGTGCGGCACACGCTGATGCCGAGGAAGAAGTATAGTGCACCCATATCTTTCATGGCGAACTCGCGCTGGAGTTTGTCGATGATGGCCTGAAGCAGCGAAGTCGATGAAGCAGCCAACACGATGTCGTCGACGTACAAGACGAGGTACGCGCTGTCGGAACCCCGCCGCAAGATGAACAATGATGCATCAGAGCGGGAAGCCGTGAAGCCAAGAGTGGTGGCGAAGTCGGCGAAGAGGCAGAACCAGGCCCTGGGCGCCTGTCTCAGGCCATACAAGGCCTTGGTGAGCCTGCAGACATGGTCGCGGTGGCGCGGGTTGATGAAGCCGGCCGGCTGGAAGCAGTGAACCTCTCATCGAGGACACCGTGTAGAAAGGCGTTGTTGACGTCCAACTGGTGCACCGGCCAGTTACGCGAGGACGCCAGAGTGAGGACGGCGCGGATCGTCACCGGCTTGACGACCGGCGAGAAATTTTCGCCGAAGTCGATTCCAGGCCGCTGGGAAAATTCACGCACGACCCAATGCGCCTTGTACCGCTCCAAAGAGCCATCGGCCTTCGTCTTGATCCTGAAAACCACTTGCCTGTGACAACATTAGTCCGCAGTGGTCGAGGTACGAGCGTCCAGGTGGAGTTAGCCAGGAGGGCGTCGTACTCGGCTTGCATGGCGGCGCGCCAATTGGTATCCCGAAGAGCGGCATGCACAGAGGTGGGGAGGGGAGAAATAGTGGTTTCCACAAGATGCACGTAGCGAGGTTTGGCTTCTGGATGCCATCGCGAGCACGAGTGACCATGGGATGGCGTACAGGAGAAGGGGTCGAGGGAGATGGAGTGGCAGCGGCCGGCGGTGTGCCAGGGGATGTGCCGAAAGAGGGAGGCCCGTGGGCTAGCGAGGGGGAGCTGGACCGAGCGGGAGGAAGGGAAAGGAACGGAAAAACCGTCTCCACGAACGTGACGTGTCTGGAAAAGATGATTTTGGGGTGCACGGGATCGTAGCACCGGTATCCTTTGTGACCGTCTGGATAACCGAGAAAAACGCACGCGGTCGATCGAGGGGCAAGCTTGTGGGGAGTGGTGGTGAGAATATTGGGATAACAAAGACACCCAAAAACCCGAAGGATCCGATAGTCCGGAATAACGCCGTGGAGAGCTTCGTACGGTGTGGTGAGTAGGTTGGGCTTGCAGGTTCGTCTATTGAGGAGAAAGGTGGAAGTGGCTAAAGCTTCTGCCCACCAAGGAGGCGGCATGGATGCATGGAGAAGAAGCGTGTGAATGCCATCGTTTAGGGTGCGAAGAATCCGCTCAGCCTTGCCGTTCTGTTGAGATGTGTAGGGACAAGAAAGACGTAGTAGGGCGCCATGGGAAGCGAAGAGAGCACGATTTGCTAAGTTATCGAATTCTCTACCATTGTCTGTTTGTAAGGCTTTAATGGGATGGGAGAATTGCGTATGGACGAAGGAGAAAAAGTGCTTGAGAAGGTTGTGAACTTCAGACTTACGACGAATGGGGAAAGTCCAAACAAAGTGGGTGAAATCATCAAGAATTACTAAGTAATATTGATAACCTGATGCTAAGTACAGGACTGGTCCAAAGATCGCAATGACAGAGTTCAAACGGAACAGTAGTAATGGTAGATGAAGGACTAAAAGAAAGCCTAGTGTGCTTCCCTAGTTGAGAAGCCTCACAATGAGTAGCCTGACTTTTATTACAAGTGAATTGAAAATATTGAGATGCCTTCTGGAGGACCGGAGCACCAGGATGGCGAAGGCGCTGGTGCCATAGCGTGGCGGAGACGGTGGCTTGGAGACAATGGCAGGATGGCACGAACGGGTACAGATCGCCTGACGAGTCACATCGGTGAAGCACCTTCCCAGTAGCTAGGTCCTTGATAGAAAATCCAAACGGGTCAAATTCAATAGAAACATAATTTTCACGAGTAAAGGAACGAACAGAGACTAGATTCTTGATAAGGTTGGGTGAGATTAGAGTTTTATGGAGATAGAAAGTGTGTGGGAAGGGAGGGAAACAGATCTTGTGTCGGTGATGGGAAGAACAGAGCCATCGCCGACGATTATTTGAGTAGGAGATGAAGGGGATGGAGAGGAGGAGGCTATACCAGAACCGGATCCCATATGTGAAGACGCGCCGTTGTCCATGATCCATTCACCACCAGGAGTTGAGGATGATTGCATCGACATCTGGTTCAGTGCAGGAATGAGGGCAGCTTGATCCCACTGAGGTTGCTGGCCGTGGGGCGCAGTCATGGCAGAGAGCCCAGTGGGCGCGACGGAGGCCTGAGGACGAGCGCCGAGCAGGCCCGGAGCTGACCACGCCTGGAAGGTGCCAGCCACGGCAGGTGCGGCAGGTGCAGGCGCGGGAGCACGGGAAGCAGCAGGAGGCGGGCGATAGACAGGAGGTGCCACGCCGCCGCTCCCGCCGGATGAAGAGCCGCCGCCATAGGTGGTGATCCCGTTGGAGGGATTTTGCTTGCGCTTCTTCTTGCGGCCGTTGGAGTCTTGCCCACCGGCGTTGTTGGAGTAGGAGCCGTAGCCGTACAAGGCCTGCGGAGGGAGGGCAGGCACCGGGGCTGGCGCAGCCGTAGGCACCGGGGCGGCGTGGTACGCGGGGGCCACCAGGGCCTGGTGGGCGGCGATGCGCGCCTAGTTTGCAAGCCATTGTTCCTCCAACGGGAGGAAGGGGCACACTTTGACGAAGCCCGGAACGCGGCTGTGGTGACCCGACATACCACTGCATGGTGTAGTATGCAAGTCTGATATAACACCAATGAAACACCGTTCCACTAGTATTATATCGCTCAGGGTGGTACAACAGAAACATATGCGGGTCCAAGGCATGTCTATAGAATTACACACAGACTCTATTACATAAGATCACCATAGCCTCCTACTTTACAATGAGGTAAAACTGCAAATAAACTCCAGAAGAACGACTCGTAGTCTAAACCTATCACGAACTCTATTTGTAGAGTATTTACCTAGCTACAGAGGCTAAGAATAGATTCTAGCGAAATAGAAACTAGGTTTAGGAAGCTAGTTCCCTTCTATTGCTAATCTAGGTTTTCCCTTTTTGGATGTGGTGTTTGACTCCTCTGACAGGATCCTGTCCCTTGGAGTAGTTATTGACTCCTCGGCCTTCGAGTTGCACTGTAGATCCTCCTCCGATGCCTCCAGATCTAAGCAGGGGATTTAAGAGTGGGATGAGTACGAGCGTACTCAACAAGTTCATTATAGGAAAGAGGTGTTTTAATGCACTAGCTACGGCATTAGACCAGAAAGTCTAATACCAATGCAGGTTTTCATAATCATTTCTTCAAAAGGTTGCTTTTATTCATAAGAACTATGTCCGTCAGCCTTCACCGGTTTACTAGAACTTCATGGAGTTCCTTTCCGGCAGCGTTCGCAGTTCCAAAACCCGGAACAGGGAGTGACAGGTCACGTTCGTTACACTCCAGAGGTGTGTTGCTTTACCCATAAGAGATCTTAACCTTGGTGCCAACCGGGCAATTTCCCCGTCCACACTTCCTTTGGTGTGAGGCCCGGTATAAGGTCATAGCCAATTATATTCCTCCGCTACCTTGCACACCCACCCTTTGTTGCATACCCCGACCCTGGGTCCTCGCCGGTCCCATTATTACCATTTTAGGGTGGACCCCGACCAGGACAACAGTTCTGGGCTCTTACCATAAACTCCTTCGCCGGTAGCTGCAACCCATCATAGACCGCAATACCGTGGCGACTTTAGGCTTCCCCAGCCACCAAATGATCCTCGGGCTACAAGTGTCTACAGACTATGCCGTGGGGACTTTGGGCTTCCCCAGCCACCAAATGCACCCTTGGAATACAAGTGTCTACGGTAAAGAGCGTCCGTTGATGTATAAGAGGTGGAAATACAATTGACTATTCCGTCCCACTCCAGATCTTATGGTTAACACGGGTATTACGGCACAAGAATCACTGGACGACATTTGTTGTTTAATCCTAGATGGATATAAACCCGTGCAATGGAACCTCCACCATATCAACACATACCATGGTTCCATTGTCCACCACATAGTCATATTCATAGTTATGAAAATAGTATTTTTGATTTTTATGCAAGAGTGATAAGTATAGTACTTTGCAAGTAGTTTAGTAAAAATACTCAAATGACATGAGCAAGTGATGAACTTGCCTTTCTTGGCTGCAAGATTATGCAGACAAGGTCTTCGATACGTAATAACTCCAAATTCTGAAATAGCATCATCGTCCGGTAAGGACGATGTTTAAAAGATTGCAAGGATGCAATAATGCATAAGTATGAGATGCAATCGTTCTAAGCGTGACCTAACCCCGATGATTTAGGATTAGTGAGTTATAATGATTAGTTCAAAGTGTGTTGCACTTTTAGAGTGATTCACATACAAGGTTCTTATTCAGTTGTGATTACTTGGTATCAATAACAGGTAGATAATAAAGCATAGTAATCAATTGAGCACACAAGGAATGATAATTGGCATAATGTTAACACGTAAAGAACAGTTGTCAGTTTTAGTACTATATAGCATGGTTAATGATTGATTATCATATCCTTTAAAAGAATAACTTTTGAAGAACATGTTCTTTGATAAAGAACAATTATGATAATTAGGTTGGTGGGGTTCTATGGTTGACTATGATTTCATCTAGTTTCTGGAGTATGTATTAGATGGATCACAACCTAGTTGGATTCATCAACACCAAGGCTTGTAGGGTTGAGTTAAGCCTAGGCATCCTAAGAAGTTATTCATACAAGGTTGCTATCAAGATTGGTTCATCATATTGGTGATAGCTAGCTAGGGTTTATAGGTCCTTATAAGCAGGGTTGATGATAATTCTTTATCTACTTCAAAAGAATAACTTTTGAAGAACATACTTCTTAAATAATAAGAAGTATGACAATTAGGGTTGAGGTGGTCTAGGTTTTACTGTTGGTTCTATTAAGTAAGGAATAATTGGCTCCTAAATAGGATGGTTGGTAAGTATCCAACACTAGTAGGGTTTAGTGGAATATGGTTAGGTAATGCTCAAGATTTGGCATAGTTGCTCCTGAGGTTCATCACATTGGTGTGATGCTAAGCATGGATAACTAAGCTTGGTGTCTCAGAAGATAGGATCTAGGGTTGGTCCTATTTGATCAGCTAAGCATGAACACCTGTAATACCAATGTATTAAAGATGGGCCTCTATTATTTTATGTGGACATAGGTATGTCTTTAGTTGCTAATCATGGCTCTATGTTTTGAAAAGGAAAATATCATGATCACATGTTCTAACCTAGGGTTTAGGTTAGAAGCAATTTAGGGTTCACATGTAATATTGGAGCTAGGGTTCCTAATGGAGTTAGGGTTTTAGGGTTTCTCATGAAATGATAGGTTTCTAGTTTTCTCCCATATAGAACTAGGGTTTACTATTTACCATATAGTTCTATGATTAATAACTTTGTTTTAAATTTGAAGTTATTAATAGCTTCAAAATAATATTGAATATGGAATTTATTATTTTTAAACAATTAATAATTAGGGTAATTATTAATCAGGGTTTAAATCTCTCTAATAATGATTTAACAAAATAACAAATAAAGAAAATTAGTTTTAATGTTTTCTTTATTTATTTACTAGTTTTTATTTAATTTTGGAATTTTTTTTACTAATTATTGAGGTTTAATTGAATTTAGAATTAATAAATAAGACTTAATTAACAAGTATTAAATAATTGAATCTTTATTAAAAATATAAATTTCATTTTATATTTTTATTGGATAGATTTTTCTTTTATAAGAATTTTGATGTCTCATTTGTATTTTTGTGAGTTAAATTGAATTTCCTAGATTTATTTGAAGTTGCAGCAATTTATGAATTTGAAATTAAACAAACGGAATACTAAACCTACCCGGCATTCTACCCACAGAGACACTGACCTGTGGGCCAGAGGTCCACGTAAGACGCCACGCAAGTGTGGACCAAGTCAAAATCGTTGGTGGTTCTTGGCTCACGGTGACCGGCGTCCAGTCGCCGATGGTCGCCGGCGTTGCCGTTTTCCCGCGGGGGCGTGTGTAGGTGCGTTGGAAAGAGGGCGACGAGACGAACGTGATGGTGGTTGCGCCGCTCCGAATAGGTCACCGGAGCATGCCCGGCGGTGAGGTACCGCGGCGGCGCACTCCGGTCTCCTAGCTACTGCTAGCTATGCGCATCGACAACTCGAAATAATGAGCTCCAGAGATGTGCAAGATCGACCTGAGGCTGTTGGTGAGCTCGGTGAAGCTCAGGGAGGCTTGGTTCGCCGGAATTCACAGCTGCCGGTGTCGGAGAAGATGATCTCGCCGGCGTCGATTTTGGGTGCCTCAGCTCAATTCCTCCCGTGGACTGGGCTTGTCGATGACGTCGGTCACGGTGGTATGCTTCGCTTGGCTCGGGGAGGCCTCTATCGCCGGCAGTAATGGAGACTGGCGGAGCCAGGGTTTCGGAATAGATGAATCATGGAGAGGAAAGAGGGGAAACGGAGCTAATTCGTTGTCCAGGGTACTTATAGGGCTCGGTGGCATGCCTCGTCACGCATTGGAGCCCTGGGACGTCGACAGCGAGAGAGAGGAGGAAGGGCACGGCGTCGTGCTGGCCGGCATGCGGGAGGAAGGGGATGAGGATGACTCCTCGTGATATTTTGGCCGAAGGGTTACCCTGGGCCAAGCTGGGCTGTGCTGGGCTGGTGCCTGATGGGCTGCTGGGCAGGCTGCTGCTGGGCTGCTCGGATCTGACAGGTAAGCCCTCCTCTGCTCTTATTTTCTTTCCTGTTTTTATTTCCTGTTTTCCTTTTCTATTTTGTATTCTGTTTTAAATCCAATTCAAATTATTTTATACCCTGCAGGTAATTTATACTTTGAATATTTTCTGACTAAATAAAGGGCCATTGTATTTCTGAGTTATTCTGGAATAACCATTTGACATAAGTGAGCTTTATTGTGAATCTTAGTTAAGCATGATTTTATGCACTATTTTTTTAACTTCTCTTATCTTGTGTATCAATTTTATTTTGAATGATTATGGTTGATGCTTTCAATCCAAAGTATTTCAGAGATTGTTCTTAGGGCTTGGTTTCTATTTGAGGAATTGGTCTCTTGCATATTATTTCATGTGAGCAACACTTTATTAAGGTTTTGTAGGTTTGATGATAACCCATATTAAAACTAACATTAGTGTTATGGTCTCTTAATCCTTTGAAATATCTAGAGTAAATATTACTCTCCTCAAGGTTGGGTCTTAATTATATAGGTAAGTGGTTGATAATCACACTTATGGTTTTAATTATAAGATGTATCACAAGGTTTTCCTCAGGTTTAACAAATGAAGTATAAGATTTTATTACTATGCCATACTAGGGTTCTAATGATATTCACCTAATGTCAATTGGTTTGAATTTCAATTATGGCCTAGGTTCATATTATGATCACCATAGTGATACATAAACTAGGGTTGAGATATACTCCTAATTTGTAGAGTTGGGATGTCATCATATTGCATTTGCTAGGGTTTAATCTCCCCTAACCAAAATAATATGGTTACTTGCTTAATTGTTTATGTTCTCTTTTAATTACTAAGGACTTGAGAATTAGTTTTGTCTTTTACCAATAGACTTCTATTATTATCCTAAACCTATTGTTGAGGTAACTAAAGTTGTTATAGTTCGTTTTATAGTTAACTCTGGTCATATGGATGGATGGTTTCTCACCATATTAAGTATGGAGTTTTACTCTAAGGTCTTCTTAGATTCTTTAATTTATGAAATATAGATATGGTAGGATTCTACTTATGATCACCAAGTGGTTCACAAGTAAAGGTTGGAATATAAGCCTAGGGTTGCTTACCAGTTACCTCCCTATGATTTCATGTGATGAATGATATCTACTTATCCTATTAGGGTTTAACTTATCCTCACATATCACCAAAGCATGATCATGGATTAGGCATGATCAACTTGTTCTTAATATCTCTACCTCAAGTTCTTAGGGTTTATGATCATCACTCAATTTATAATGATCAAGGTTTGGCTTCCTAAGGTATCTCTCATTAAATGGGTTTCTCACTTCCATGATCAAGCATTGTCTTGATGAACTAAGGTATAGCACTTCTATTTTACTTTCTAGGATGGGCTATTATGGTGGCCTCTATAGTTTATATCCCAGGAGAATGCCTGAGATAATAACTTATAGTTCTACTTAAAGGATGATGATTTAATCATCAGGACATATGGATAGTTCTCTCCCTCAAATTCAAGGGTTGCCTCAACTAACTTGAGTGTAACACTATATCTTGAGCTCTCTTTCATAGGAATAGTTATTCTAGGGTTTATGGTGTACTCCTAATATTTCCTTAGGTATCTAGGCTAAGACTCCATTTGTCTAACTTAATTGGATTGGTTTCATCCTTACTTTATTAGTTCATGAATGTAATCTTATTCCATGGGTTATTAGGTTATCTCACCACTCCAAATGGTTAATCTCCTAATACTTAGTTCCAATGTTATCCTTTATTCTTAAACAGGTGAAGCTAGGTTTGGTATGAATGGTCTCTCTCAATTGGGAATGACTTGAATAATATCTCAAGGTTATGTTCTTAAGATGATGTTTTGATTACATGGATGTATATCCAGGGTTTAGCTCAAAGTTTGTCATTGCTTCTCTACTAAATAACATAGAACTCTCACCTCTCTAGGTTTGATGTACAATAATTTGGAATGGAGAAGAATATATACTTCTGGAGTGGATCTCCTTGTTATAATTCCAATGTTGAAGTGGAATAAATACCATGAGGTTTCATGGTAGGATCATGGATTAGTTTTCAGACATGGAAAAGATAAGTGAATAATGGTTTCTTCATTTTATTAATACTTGATTTACCATTGAATATATGTTCATATGTTATGGCAAATAATACCATATTATGATCTTATTAGGATCAAGTAATTGATCCTTTATTAATATGTTATTGTGTTGGTTTTAGTTCCATTTGATCTAACCCTTTAGATCAAATCATCTATACTCAAAACAAGGTTTTAAACAGAGTCACATTGAGGTTTATAGCGCTTGACTTGATGAGCTACTTCAATTCCACCAAGGTCAAGTGAAACTTCATTTACTGTGACTGTTTTACTTTAAAGCGCGAAAATTCCCCGGATTTTCTATGCATGAATGCAATGCACACATATGTTTCCTCTATTTTTGTAACCCCAATACCTAGGATATTATAGTCTCTACCCCTTAAACTAAACTTCGTCCTCGAAGTTTGAACTCTCTCATGTTTCCGAAGTGTGGATTTGACTTGTGCAGACTACGGCTTTTCTTGAACAGCGTATTGATCTCACTGGATATCATTGAATATATCCCTTGTCCAGATTCTTCCTGGAATCCACTAGTGTTTGTCTCTGAGTCATGGTTTCTTACTTCAATTCCATGATTTCTTTCAATATCATAATCTTGTTTCCTTTCTCATTGAGGATTCAATGATTGGAATTCTGCTGCTACTAGTCTCATTTGAAGGCTGATTTGATAATAAACTCCTAATTGCTAAATAGGTCTTTGTTTTCCCTTACTACCAAAAGTGCAATAGTCTTAATGGTTTACTTCCCTAGGAATGGATTAGACTCATTTAATCCATCCAGTCATGGTTTATAGTTGATACCTATAACTATTTTGGTTCCTTTAGGTTCCATGAAAGGAATCTTTCAATTAGTATTTAGTTTTGGTATGATCAATCTTCTTCAGTCTTTGGTCATCTTGAGCTTTATTGGGTCTACGGTATTTCCTTCGTCCAACTTCATTAAATTTAGCTTACTTGAGCTATCGTACTTCTGGGTAGATATTACTCACTTTCTCAAGTTTTAGTCCAATTATTACTTCCTCGAGGTATAAACCTCGGCTTCTGGTCTGACATCCTTCTGAAAGTAATGTTCAACAACCTTATGAAAATAAGATTGAACTTCCTCTCAGTTCAGACCTTCTTCTTCTATCTGGCTCAAAGTATTGAGTCATTGTACATCCAACTCCATTTTTACTCTACCCCTTAGAGTTTTCTTATGTCTTCAACTCCTTTTCTTCCAACCATTGGATTGATGGTTGGAATATAGGTCTAAGTATAGCTTATGGTTTGTACTCTTCTAGGTCTTGTGAAGAATATCTGTGGTGCATCCACTCAATTGTGGACATCCAATGTTAATTCTTCGACTAAATGATTATAGGTCATTGCTATTTGGTTGACAAAATTTTATTTGTTCACAACTTCTTGGTATGAAGAATCCAAATATGGACTAGTTGATATCAATTGTGGCTATTTGATATCTAAAACTGGATTCTATTATAGGTTCTGATTAACTGGACGAGACATCTTCTAATTTATCTCGCAGTATTGATCCTATATCAACTATGGTCTTCTGATATCAACTATGGTCTTCTTATATCTGCTATGATTTCATATATCATCTTCCTTTCTTCAGAGTTTATTTTGCAAGAAAACCACTATGAATATAGTATCCAAAGTGATTTCCCATGCATTCCCTCTTCTATATTAATTATGGATCTGCTTCAGCTTCACCATAATCACCAGATTTCTCACCTTCATGCTTCTTCCGTACTGGAGAGAGTTTGGGTAGCACCGATTGAAGAGAAGCTGGTCCAACATCGTCTCAGATGGTTTGGACATATCGAACGGAGGCCTCCGGAAGCGCCAGTGCATAGCGGACGGATAAAGCGTGATGAGAATGTTAAGAGGGGTCGTGGTAGACCAAACTTGACATGGGAGGAGTCCGTTAAGAGAGACCTAAAGGTTTGGAATATCGACAAAGATTTAGCCATGGATAGGGGTGCGTGGAAGTTAGCTATCCACGTTCCGGAACCATGACTTGGTTTCGAGATCTTATGGGTTTCAACTCTAGCCTACCCCAACTTGTTTGGGACTGAAAGGCTTGGTTGTTGTTGTTCTTGTATGCTTCTTCCGTACTAAAGTACTCCTCTGTTGAGGCAAAGCATGAGTTTTGGTTGATACTTCCTTCGGAGTTTTGTGGTTGCTTCCCACAATTTTGCTTCCTTCTTCTGATGAACCTTCATCTTGTCTTCAGAATCTTTAGAATTCGTCACTTCCTCACATGAATACCATTACCCTCTAGATCTATAACATCAAGTAAGAACTTGATATTGCAACATGCATTTGCATATCAAGGTCAAACTTCATGTATGGATCTAGTCAAACAATGAAAATCCAATAAAATCCAAGAAGATTCAGCTTTGTGTTTATAATACACACCATGATAAGCCTGAATATAATAGTTGAGTAAGACATCTCTAAACCTTAGGCTCTGATGTGTAGTATATAACACCACATAAAATAGGTTTATATCGTGATACTTAGCACTTATATATATGGGAGTCTACTATTTGTCTCAACCTTTACCTTAATTGCACATTTGCAATGAGATAAACTTGGAAACAAAGTGGTCTAGGATAGTTAAGGTTAACCTAATTTTCTTTGAAAGTCCTAACTTCGCTTCCATTTTGTTGAGGACTACCTCACATGGTATTTCAGGATGCTAACATTGCTACCCTAAACACATAATTATGGAAATACAGCTCCTACACTTCCAAGTGTTTATACTATCATAAGACTATGGTCATGATGTGCTTGGCACACTTCCCATGGTTTTGAAGCACAATCTTACACTATTGTTGAACAACTGGCTTCTTATTATACTTATCTTAATTATTTATTATGTTCTAGTCCATCACATAATGATTCTCAGGTGAATCTTATATGATTACTATCTCTACCTTGTAGATAGACATATTTTATTCCTATCACTCTTCCTTACCTCCCATGATTGATTCATCATGGTCTATACTACCTCACATAACTCATATCTATCCCTTACTATCAATTGTTTCACAAGTTTGGATAGATTTTACTTAACCATTACTTGTCTTAGTATCCTCTTCTAGTAGGATATCTTTTTTATATACATATTTCAATCAGTTGTTATCACTCCTATTACAGGTCTAGCTAGATAACTCTTACTTAAACAAAACATGTGTTGGTATACATCTTCCAATAGGATATCTTCCTTATGCATGGTTGTATCCTCTCTTTGGACTACCATGTATTGTATAGCAACTATGGATTAGCTAACTAACTTCACTTAAGAAATATAGGTAAGAAAGGTTGACTCAAGTGTGTTAGGATTATTCTCAAGTGAATATCCATCTCAAGTCATAAGAACTATTTGGTTTAGCTAAGACAACTTCCTATAGACACTACCAATCCTATAGGTCTCCTTTAAAGGGTTTTAATCCTAGGTTCAAAGCATTTGCTCTGATACCAACTGTGGTGACCCAGCATACCACTGCATGGTGTAGTATGCAAGTCTGATATAACACCAATGAAACACCGTTCCACTAGTATTATATCGCTCAGAGTGGTACAACAGAAACATATGCGGGTCCAAGGCATGTCTATAGAATTACACACATACTCTGTTACATAAGATCACCATAGCCTCCTACTTTACAATGAGGTAAAAATGCAAATAAACTCCAGAAGAACGACTCGTAGTCTAAACCTATCACGAACTCTATTTGTAGAGTATTTACCTAGCTACAAAGGCTAAGAATAGATTCTAGCTAAATAGGAGCTAGGTTTAGGAAGCTAGTTCCCTTCTATTGCTAATCTAGGTTTTCCCTTGTTGGATGTGGTGTTTGACTCCTCTGACAGGGTCCTGTCCCTTGGAGTAGTTATTGACTCATCGGCCTTCGAGTTGCACTGTAGATCCTCCTCCGATGCCTCCAGATCTGGGGGATTTAAGAGTGGGATGAGTACGAGCGTACTCAACAAATTCATTATAGGAAAGAGGTGTTTTAATGCACTAGCTACGGCATTAGACCAAAAAGTCTAATACCAATGCAGGTTTTCATAATCATTTCTTCAAAAGGTTGCTTTTATTCAGAAGAACCTTCACCGATTTACTAGAACTTCATGGAGTTCCTTTCCGGCGTTCCAGTTCCGGAAGGGAGTGGGGGTCACAATTTGTTACACTGCAGAGGTGTGTTGCTTTACCCATAAGAGATCTTAACCTTGGTGCAGGCAATTTCCCGTCCACAATTCCTTTGGTGTGAAGCCCGGTATAAGGTCATAGCCAATTATATTCCTCCGCTACCTCGCACACCCACCCTTTGTTGCATACCCCGACCCTGGGTCCTCGCCGGTCCCATTATTCCCATTTTAGGGTGGACCCCGACCACGACAATAGTTCTGGGCTCTTACCATAAACTCCTTCGCCGGTAGCTGCAACCCATCATAGACCGCAATACCGTGGGGACTTTAGGCTTCCCCAGCCACCAAATGATCCTCGGGCTACAAGTGTCTACGGACTATGCCGTGGGGACTTTAGGCTTCCCCAGCCACCAAATGCACCCTTGGAATACAAATGTCTACGGTGCGTCCGTTGATGTACAAGAGGTGGAAATACAATTGACTATTCCGTCCCACTCAGATCTTATGGTTAACACGGGTATTACGGCACAAGAATCACTGGACGACATTTGTTGTTTAATCCTAGATGGTTATAAACCCTTTTAATGGAACCACCATATCAACACATACCATGGTTCCATTGCCCACCACATAGTCATATTCATAGTTATGAAAATAGTATTTTTGATTTTTATGCAAGAGTGATAAGTATAGTACTTTGCAAGTAGTTATTAAAAATACTCAAATGACATGAGCAAGTGATGAACTTGCCTTTCTTGGCTGCAAGATTATGCAGACAAGGTCTTCGATACGTAATAACTCCAAATTCTGAAATAGCATCATCGTCCGGTAAGGACGATGTTTAAAAGATTGCCAAGGATGCAATAATGCATAAGTATGAGATGCAATCGTTCTAAGCGTGACCTAACCCCGATGATTTAGGATTAGTGAGTTATAATGATTAGTTCAAAGTGTGTTGCACTTTTAGAGTGATTCACATACTGTTATCACCAGATTTTGGCTAAATCAGGAGATGGGCCGCGATGGAGATGGGCTTGAAAGATATACACGTGGAAAGTCTCTGAATCGGCCTTGTACGAGAATTTGGGCTAGATTGCCCGTGTATATCTTTCAAGCCCATCTCCATCGTAACATACAGATGGTACCCGCATCAGCGATGAATCCCATCATCAAGCCTTGGCCATTTCGAGGTTGGGGCATGGATATGATCGGCAAAATCAATCCTCCGTCGAGCAAAGGCCATGTGTGGGTTCTGGCCATTACAGATTATTTTACTAAATGGGTGGAGGCCGTCCCTATGAAGGCAGTGGCATCGTCAGATGTTATCAATTTCGTGAAAGAACATGTCATTCACAGATTCGGGATGCCCCAGACTATCACGACCGATGGAGGTTCGTTTCTAAGGAATTTAGAAAGTTCTGGGAGGACATGGGAATTAAGCTGATCCGATCGTCTCCATACTATGCTCAAGCAAATGGGCAAGCTAAAGCGTCCAACAAGAGCCTTATCATGCTGATCAAGAGGAAAATCGACGAGTACCCTAGACGCTGGCACGAGGTATTGTCAGAGGCTTTGTGGGCGTATCGCATGTCATGTCATGGAGCGATAAAAACCTCGCCATACCATCTGGTCTATGGACAAGAAGCCGTGCTACCCTGGGAAATCACGGCTGGCTCGAGACGGGTTGCGTTTCAGAATGACTTAACCACTGAAGAATATGCAGCCCGATGAGTGACAAGATTGAGGATGTAACGGAACTCAGACTATGGTCACTTGAGAAAATCAAGGAGAATAAAGCCAAGGTGGCTCGCGCATATAATAAGAAGGTGAGACCAAAGGAGTTCCAAGTTGGTGATCTGGTATGGGAAGCTGTATTGCCATTAGGGACTAAGGATGCAGCGTATGGTAAATGGTCTCCAAATTGGCACGGGCCGTACAAAGTCGACCAAGTTTTAAAGGGGAATGCATACATGCTCGAGCAGTTGGATGGTGTGAAGTTCCCAGTTTGTCAATGGCCAGCATCTCAAGAAGTATTTCCCAAGTATGTGGGATGATGGGCAGTAAAACATGGAGGCCGATGCACGAAATCGGCTAGTAAAAAAACAATTCTCTCCCAAGTATGGGGATGATGAACAGTGGAATATGGGGGCCGATGTATGAAATCGGCCGGAAAACAGAAAAAGATATATGCAAAGCAACAGGATGCTAAACACAGCCGATGCACAGACATCGACTTCAGAATAAAACAGCCGATGCGCAGCCATCGACTTTAGAGGTGTAAAGTATCATGATCAGGTATCAAGTTACCGTCTGAATTTGAGGAATGCTTGCTTGAGCCTGTCTAATTTGGTGATTGAGTTGGCCTTATGGGCGTTTGATGGTGAAAGACCGATACGCTGCTATCGGTTCTTGGTGCGTTGATCCACTTTGACAATCGGAAAATTAGGAGACATTCGGAAAATCAAATTTCATTGATTCAAAGAGGGATTCGAAGAACAATTTACAAGGAAGAGCCGATGGCTCTCAAAAGGATCATCCGATGCCTAATGCACTACCACTACTAGCTACCTACTCCCTAATCTAAGGGCCGTCGCTGCCCTCCTCGTCGCCATCCTCGCCGTTGTCGGCGCTGCTGCGGCGGCGTCCGTCGCTGCGATGAAGAAGCCGCGGCGGGGGCTGTCCTCCTCTCTCGTCGTCGTCGTCATCCGACCCGGCGCGCGCTTGGCCGGTGGGTACCCCGGGAGGAGGAGTCCTCCTCCGTCTCCTCCGCCTCCTCTTCCTCCTCGCCAGGAGGTCCCTCCCATGAGAAGAGGTCGTCGTCGCTCGCCGCCTCCAGCTCACCGTCGACGAGGAACCGGAGGTCTTCTTCCCCGTCGGTGAGGGGCTCGTCGTCCTCCGACTCGATGGAGGAGTCCCAATCCCTCGCATCCCAATACTCGGGGGCTAGAGCCTCGTAGATGGCCGCCAGATTAACTTCCGGTTCTTGCTCGCTGGAGGAGGAGGAGTGGAAGGAAAGGCCGGAAGAGGCAGAGGAGGAAGAAGAAGACATGGTTGCAGAGAGGGGTTTTTTGCCGATGGCTAGTACGGAGCAGGGGGATGAAGAAGCGAACTGCTCGACGCGGTTAAATAAAGGGGACATAGTGGAGATTTAATGTTACGGTGGTTTCCGAGGAACATGGTGCCAAAACTGTCAAATCGTGCAGAGAAGTTGAGAAGGCAAGGCATCATGATGAAAGGATACTGTGACGGTTCTGCTCTGCCACGACGTGACCCTACGAAGAAAAAACAGAGTGGTTTTGAAATTATCATTGCCAAAACCAGGGGGGCATGTGTTATCACCAGATTTTGGCCAAATCAGGAGATGGGCCGCGATGGAGATGGGCTTGAAAGATATACACGTGGAAAGTCTCTGAATCGGCCTTGTACGAGAATTTGGGCTAGATTGCCCGTGTATCGGTATATTAGATTGCATCTTAGTTTAGAATTAAGAGATAGAGTTTAGCCCGTACACGGTTGTATTCCCGAATTAGAAAGTCCACGGACTATAAATATGTACCTAGGGTTATTGAGAAAGGAGGACGATCACGTTCACAACAAACACAAACCAGGCGCATCGCCACCCCTTGTTTCGAGGGTTTCTTCCGGTAAGCATCATGCTGCCTAGATCACATCTTGCGATCTAGGCGTATCGTTTATTCATTATCTGGTATTGCTCGTATTGAAGCGTTGATGGCGAGTAACATTGTTTATCTTAGGTGTCTTGGGGCTTGCATCGATGCTCTTATGATCTGCTTGCTTAGCTACGCTGCCCCTCGATATCTAGCTGCCCACCTATCTTAGGTGTAAGGGTGCCCTTGCTTTGTGTTTATTTAGTAGATTCGATCTGTTACGGTTGCTCCTTGTTCTTCAAGGATTAGTTTAATATCTGCATAGTTAGGCCTTGCAAACGGGTTGAACGATCCGGTAAACGTAGAGAATGGTTTGCCGATCCTAGAAGGGACGTTCGGGAATCGACATCATGTTGGTTTTTAGGCCTCTTCTAGGGTTAGTTTTATTATCTTACGTATCTCAGGCTCAACCACGTGTAGGATGTTCCGGTTATGGTGAAAACCCCTAAACTGCAGTAGATCGAGTTAGCTTAGTATTGATAAAGCAAGACACCCATGTTATTGCATATCTATTATGAACCATGTGTTAATCGGCTCCCTTGAGCCGATCTACAGGGTAACCTGAGAGCGCCCGGGGGCTCATTTAATGTTTACGTGTCTACCATGCGAAGCTAATCGAAGCGATCCAACACCTTACTGACCAGGTATAGGTCTGGTGGCACGCCCTTGCGCCCGCCAGGACGTGTGCCCGAGCACCGGGCCGTTGACCGAGGGACCAAGGCCCACAGCAGTCTTGGAGCCTCCGGCTCTTCGTGTTGCTTAGTCGCTGCCCGCCGGTGGGTTTGGCAGGGCAACACGTGCAGCACGCCACGTTGGGACACTCTCTAACAACCACGTCAACATCTCTGCCGGTGAGATGTCGGACGGAACGATCATACGAAGATCTTCCAGAAGAGCAAGAAGAAGTATGATGAGCTCAAGGCTGTCCTCGGCGATCTCATCGGCTCTTTGAAAGAACCCGTACACATGGTATTAGGTTCAAAGGATTCACACCCGAAGGCGTGCTCGAGGGACTAGATCTGTCTCTCCCTTCGGAGGAACGCACCAGAGCCTCGCCGGAAATTAATTATATGGTGGCTCATTCTTTACATCGTTATTCTGACAGCCTGGTGAACGCTTTCGAGCGTGTTGCGCTTCGCGTGGTGCAGGAAATCATGAAGCATCAGTACTCCCCAACAGGACCTGCCTGAGGAACTCACCAGGGAGAGATGCTAGTTCTACACCAGACCATAAGCTGCCATTCACGTTGCCTCGAGCACAGGGTTCAGAGCATACGTCGTCTACAAGGTTGGAGCGATCCTAGCGATTGCCAATTCCTGTATGAGCCGCCTAAGGAGATCCCACATGGATACGTGTGCACGTACGTGCCGGACTGCAACAATAGCTGAGCGCACGAACCAGATTACAGCGGAGGGATTTGGAGCAGGAGGGATTCTGATGAGACAGCCGAAAAGCAGTGGCTAGCTAAAGATGCCACCGAACAAGTCATGAAAGCTCAGCCTGCCAGGACATACCACGGATCAAATCGGTACGATCTTGAGAGACCGGTTCAACATCTGCCGCCAAAGATACAATCGGCTACTCAAAGCCGTATCCTAATGAATATGACTTGATTCCGTTGCCGCAAATATCGGCTCCCTGACTTCACAAAGTTCAGTGGATGAGGTCTAGTCGATTGAGCATGTGAGCCGATATTTAGCACATTGGCATGGTCAGCATCAGACCCGCTACGTGTAAGGTTCTTTGCGCAATCTCTCACGGTCCAGCTTTTGGGTGGTATACCTCGTTGCCACCAGATTCGGTTCGGACATGGAAGCAACTGGAAGAGCAGTTTCACGTACAATATCACTCGAAGCTACCAAAGCTGGCATTGCCGATCTGGCCGGGTGCGGCAAAGGCGAGGAGAGACGATGTCTGAATACATTCAGCGTTCAAGAACCGATGTTATTCGGTTCGTTATATGAAAAGAAGTCGATGATCCGGTAGCAGGCCTCTCAGCGCTCAAGTCCGACTTTCAAGTGGACCCCAATTCAGCACATCTGGTCCTAAGGCGACATTGTATGAACAGCGCCATCCAGTGCAAGAGAGAAGTTCAAGCGCCGGAAATAGCCCTGGTCGAGGGAAGAAGATGAGGACTGAAGATCGGGAAGTGCGTCATGACTGAATGGGCTCGGGGGCGTACCCGTGTCCTGCAAATGGGTGAAACAACCAAGGCCTGCAAAAGGGGTTTGACTTTGACATAAGCAAAGCTGAGCAGATTTTCGATCTCTGCTGAAGGAAAAACAGTGAAGTTACCCGAAGGCCATAAATTCCCTACGGTGCAAGAAATAAACGGGAGACCGTACTGCAAATGGCACCACTCATTCACCCATGTCACTGCAAGAGTTGCGTCGGCAGATTCAAATAGCAATAGAGTCGGAACGATTGATCTTGAGTCAGTTTGCCATGAAAGTGGACACACATCGTTTGGCGTCAACATGGTGGAACTCAATCGCTCCATGAGGCTGCGAGCCAGGTTGCTCTTTGAATGTTAACATGGCAGGGCTTGTAAACCGCCATGGCAAGGATAAAGGAGAAAGGTCACTCCTTGGCAAGGATAAAGAGGCGATCGACCGGCGATATGATATGACGGTACCGACCGAGAAGAAGTGAGGCGTCGCGGTCAGCGACCACTCTCCCCGCGCATCTCCTTAACAAATATGAGCATCAGTATGGCGACGTCGGTGCTTCGACGTGGACGATGAGAGATATCGATCCCGATCTGATCCGGAAATAGTCAATATGATAGAGACGACGAAGGACATGAGCGTCGCGCTAAGGGGAGGTCAAGAGAACAGGAAGACATGAGACAACTCTTGGATTTTCCTTTCTTTAAACTGCTTTGGGACTCAGAATGAGCGATTGCCCCAATTGATGTTGCCCGAGGAATGTAGACAGCGAAGAAGGGCGCAAGTGAGGTTTCGATGTTCAGCGTCTAGGGCCTCTCCCACCTCAGAACAGACGCTGAGTCATCTCGAGATGAAGATTTCGAGGAGTCAGAAGATGAAGAAGAAGCAGGATATTACCGCCAAGGTGGTGCCCTGATGGACTCAGCCACTCGCGTAGTGCAACGGCTACGTAACTTGGAGAAGCCGAGGCGCCAGTACCTGTATGAGGAAAGCTCGGCCCGACCGGCTGTAAAAATTCAGCAACGTTGGAGACTGAGGCACGGCCCACGAGAAGAGTAGCGCCACAACAGACAAAAGCCGTGCGGGCATCGGTGCACGCATGGACTATCACCGCCATCAGAGTTTCGTACTCCAGGACCGAAGAAGTGCCGGTAGCACAATTTTATTACGGTCCGGCGTTATCTTTGAGAAGCCACGAGAGAGCTACGGGCATTTGAAAGCCACTGTACCTACGAGGATATATCAATGGGCAGCCTGTTGGCAAGATGTTGGTCGACACCAGGCGGGTCATATAATGCGTACTCCATGTTACACGTTTGGGACGCTCAACGAAGATCTGATCAAGACCAACATCACACTAAGCAATGACCAAGCATCAGAAGCACAAGGCGTTCTGAACGTGGAGCTAACCGTCGGAAAACCATCCCTACGTCGTTCTTCATCGTCGACAGCAAAAGCACTTACGTTGTCCTGCTAGGGAGAGATTGGATCCGCCAACTGCTGCGTTCCATCCACAATGCACCAATGCCTGATTCAGTGGGATGGAGATGAAGTGGAGGTTGTTCATGCGGATGACTCGATCGAGATCTCATTAGGTTGGCATGAACATTTGGGATCTGAAGCGACCAAGAACAAGCTCTCTGGAATCAGTTTGGGCGGCTGTGGCGCGCCGAGAAGCTTCAAAAAAGCGAGGGTAGGCTGGTTATCACCGACGGCTTGAGTAGCAAGATCAAGTCAGCATGGCCGATGCGTGTAAAGCGATCCTAGATCGGCCCCAAAAATAAAAAGCAATGATCTCACTTCAAGCATGTCACGTAGTCGTAGTGGAGCACCAATAAGTTGTAAACCCTCATTGAGCAATGCAATGAAAAAGGAGGCCGATTCCAGCGATCGGCCAAAATTATCCTCAACATCTGTGTTCAGCATCGATCTAGCAGGCGACGGAAAGCTAGGATATGGGTTTACATCAGCTGATGAACTAGAAGAGATTGACATTGGTCCTGGGGATAAACCACGACCAACATTTGTCAGCAAAAAGTTGGATCCGCATCTGAGGGGCCTGATGATAGCTTTGTGAAATAATACCCGGTTGACTTTTATAGGATTACAGAGATGCACGGGGTTAGGCAAAAGGGAGCATCATTGAGCATCGGCTCCCTCTCAAGAAAGGATTTCGGCCGTTCCGTGAGCACGACAGATGAAGGCCGAAATCTTAGAAGAAGTCAAAGAAGAGATCTAGAAAATGTTGCACGGGGTTCATCGGAGCCATGCAGGTATGCGAATTAGTTTCTAATGCCGTACCTGTGGGAGAGAAAAGGATGACGATGGCGCGTCGCCATAGATTTTCGGAATCTCAATAGTGCCACTCCAAAGGATGAGTATCCAATGCCGGTAGCAGAGACATTGATCAATGCGGCTGCTGGTCATAAGGTTTTAAGCTTCATGGATGGCAATGCCGGCTACAACCAAATTTTCATGGCTCCAGAAGATATACCCAAGAATGCATTCAGAGTACCAGGATCGGTGGGCTTGTTTGAATACGTAGTCATGACATTTGGACTGAATAATGCCGGCGCAACATACCAAAGAGCCATGAATTACATCTTTCATTATCTAATCGGCAAGTTGGTGGAGATTTACATTGACGACGTGGTAGTCAAGTCTGTTTCAGTGGACGGACACTTAGAGGATTTGGGACACGTCCTGGACCGAACTCGGAAGTTCGGACTAAGAACGAAGAAGTGTGCCTTTGGTGTAACGGCCGGTCAGTTCCTAGGTTTTTTGGTTCATGAACGGGGAATTGAGATCGGCCTGAAGAAAAGTCAGGAGGCAGTACGAACAATGAAGCCGCCTACCACGAAGAAAGAACTGCGTCTCATCGGCAAAATCAATTTCGTCAGAAGGTTCATCTCCAACCTATCAGGGACGAATCGAGCCGTTCATGGGACTGGTTAAAATCAAATCTGATGAGGAGTTTCGGCGGGGGGCGAGCAACAGCGGGCGCTTAGCCAAATCAAAGAGTATCCTAAGCCACTTGTGTTAGTGCGCTTGACAAAGCGAGGCGATTACCATATACACGTCAGGTGGTGACACTTCCCATTGCTTAGGTGGTGGTGCAAGTTTATGATGGCTGGAGAAACTAGTGTTGAGCCACCGGCGAGGAAAGGATGTTGGATGCGAAACTAGGTACCTGAGATCGAAAAAGTTATGCCTCACACTATTTTACCTGCACCAAGCTTCACCACATCTTGTGGACTGTCATCGTCATATGCAAATCGGATGTCATCAAACATATGTTGTCGGCTCCTGTGTTGAAAGGCCGACTCGGTAAGTGGATGTTTGCATTATCGGAATTTGATCTCCGGTATCAACCTGCGAAAGCAGTCAAGGGACAAGCGTTAGCCGATCTTATTGCTGAGCGAATCAACACCGATATAGCAGCATTGTCTGTACGTGCATGGGCCATGTTCTTCGATGGATCGGTTTGTGACGATGGTTGCGGCATCGGCATTCTGCTCGTCTCGCCTCGGGGGGCAGAATACTCCTTCTCCATCAGATTATCTACCCCTTGCACCAACAATGTAGCAGAATATGAGGCAATACGCAAGGGAATGGAGTTGCTATTAGAAGCCGGGGCAGAAGCAGTGGAACTTTTTGGAGACTCCAAATTGGTGATTTCCCAACTCACGGAGGAATACAAATGTGAGAGCGAGTCGCTCTTCCCATTATGGATGCAATGCCGTGAGCTGATGGCCCAGTTCAGGTATATAAACTTCAATTGGATCCCAAGGTCGCAAAATACCGAGGCGAACGATCTCGCACAAACGGCGTCAGGATACAAGGACGTAGCCGATGGAGCCGATTTTCAGGTGCAGGTTCAGCCAGAACCGAGATGATTGGAGACGATATCTTCAGGTATGAAGAATCCGGCTCGGGGGCACCTAAACGGATAAGATATAGGGCCATGAAGTACGTCCTGATTGGATGACATGTTCTACAGGACTTTGGAAGGGTTACTTCTCAAATGTTTGGGACCAGCCGAGTCCAATCGGCTCTTGCATGAGGTACATGAAGGTGCTTGTGGAACTCACCAATCGGCTCATAAGATGAAGTGGCTGATCAGGGAGATCGGGATTTTATTGTCCCACCATGCTTGAGGATTGTTTTAAGTACTATAAAGGGTGTCAAGCATGTCAGAAGTTTGGGAGCATTCAGATGGTACCCGCATCAGCAATGAATCCCATCATCAAGCCTTGGCCATTTCGAGGTTGGGGCATGGATATGATCGGCAAAATCAATCCTCCGTCGAGCAAAGGCCATGTGTGGGTTCTGGCCATTACAGATTATTTCACTAAATGGGTGGAGGCCGTCCCTATGAAGGCAGTGGCATCGTCAGATGTTATCAATTTCGTGAAAGAACATGTCATTCATAGATTCGGGATTCCCCAGACTATCACGACCGATGGAGGTTCGGTCTTCGTTTCTCGCGAATTTAGAAAGTTCTGTGAGGACATGGGAATTAAGCTGATCCGATCGTCTCCATACTATGCTCAAGCAAATGGGCAAGCTGAAGCGTCCAACAAGCCTTATCAAAAGCTGATCAAGAGGAGAAATCGACGCGAGTACCTGAAATGGCCCAGAGTGTGACGGAGGCTTTGTGGGTATGCGCATGTCATGTCATGGAGCGATAAAAACCTCGCCATACCATCTGGTCTATGGACAAAGCCGTGCTACCCTGGGGAAATCCCGACTGGCTCGAGACGGTTTGCGTTCCAGAATGACTTAACCAGCGAGAAGAATATGCAGCACGATGAGTGACAGCATTGAGGATGTAACGGAACTCAGACTATGGTCACTTGAGAAAATCAAGGAGAATAAAGCCAAGGTGGCTCGCGCATATAATAAGAAGGTGAGGCCAAAGGAGTTCCAAGTTGGTGATCTGGTATGGGAAGTTGTATTGCCATTAGGGACTAAGGATGCAGCGTATGGTAAATGGTCTCCAAATTGGCACGGGCCGTACAAAGTCGACCAAGTTTTAAAGGGGAATGCATACATGCTCGAGCAGTTGGATGGTGTGAAGTTCCCAGTGGCTGTCAATGGCCAGCATCTCAAGAAGTATTTCCCAAGTATGGGATGATGGGCAGTAAAACATGGAGGCCGATGCACGAAATCGGCCAGTAAAAAAAACAATTCTCTCCCAAGTATGGGGATGATGAACAGTGGAATATGGGGGCCGATGTATGAAATCGGCCGGAAGACAGAAAAAGATATATGCAAAGCAACAGGATGCTAAACACAGCCGATGCACAGACATCGACTTTAGAATAAAATAGCCGATGCGCAGCCATCGACTTTAGAGGTGTAAAGTATCATGATCAGGTATCAAGTTACCGTCTGAATTTGAGGAATGCTTGCTTGAGCCTGTCTAATTTGGTGATTGAGTTGGCCTTATGGGCGTTTGATGGTGAAAGACCGATACGCTGCTATCGGTTCTTGGTGCGTTGATCCACTTTGACAATCGGAAAATTAGGAGACATTCGGAAAATCAAATTTCATTGATTCAAAGAGGGATTCGAAGAACAATTTACAAGGAAGAGCCGATGGCTCTCAAAAGGATCATCCGATGCCTAATGCACTACCACTACTAGCCCTACACTACTCCCTAATCTAAGGGCCGTCGCTGCCCTCGTCATCGCCATCACACGTGTCGGCCCTGCTGCGACGTGGCCCGTCACAAATCGGCCCCCAGCCGGTAGGCCGCCGGCAGAGAGAAGCTGCATCTCGTCGTCGTCGTGGGTCATCGACCGGCGCGAGAGCGCTGGCCGGTGGGTGCCCCGCGGAGGAAGAGTCCTCTCAGGTCTCTCGCCCTCCTCTTCCTCCTCGTCGGAGGAGAGGGGTCCGCCTCCCATGAGAAGAGGTCGTCGTGGCTGCGCCGCCTCCGGCTCCCGTCGGCCGAGCCCAGGAGTGCTCTTCCCCGTCGGTGAGGAGCACCAAGTCGTCCTCAGAGCTCGATGGAGGAGTCCAATCTCGCATCCCAATACTCGAGGATAGAGCCT
The DNA here is from genome assembly GCA_030979885.1 of Lolium multiflorum. Classification (NCBI taxonomy): domain Eukaryota; kingdom Viridiplantae; phylum Streptophyta; class Magnoliopsida; order Poales; family Poaceae; genus Lolium; species Lolium multiflorum. The sequence continues at coordinate 154,153,238 of CM061748.1, forward strand.
GCGTGCATGGCGCGTTAACTTCGGTTCTTGCTCGGCTTGGAGGAGGGAGGAGTGGAAGAGAAAAGGCTCCGGAAAAGAAGCGGAGGAGGAAGAAGAAGACATGGTTGCGGGGAGGGGTTTTTGCCGATAGCTAGTACGCAGGGGGATGAAGAAGCGAACTGCTCGACGCGGTTAAATAAAGGGGACATAGTGGAAATTCAATGCCACGTGGTTTCCGAGGAACATGGTGCCAAAACTGTCAAATCGTACAGGAAAAGTTGAGAAGGCAAGGCATCATGATGAAAGGGCGCTGTCGGTTCTGCTCTGCCACGACGTGACCCTACGAAGAAAAAAACAGAGTGGTTTTGAAATTATCATTGCCAAAACCAGGGGGCATGTGTTATCACTAGATTTTGGCTAAATCGGGGAGATGGGCACGATGGATATGGGCTTGAAGGATTTACACGTGGAATGTCTCTGAATCGGCCTTGTGCGAGAATTTGGGCTAGATTGCCCGTATCTGTATATTAGATTGCATCTTAGTTTAGAATGAGATAGAGTTTGCTTGGTGTTAGGTTTATTCCCGAATTAGAAAGTCCACGGACTATAAATATGTACCTAGGGTTTATTGAAAGGAATCATCGTTCACAACAAACACAAACGGTATACTTACCTTGTTTCGAGAGGTTTCTTTCAGATGACATCATCTTTGCCTAGATCACCATCTTGCGATCTAAGCGTCTCCTTATTCATTATCTGGTATTACTTTCATCTTGAAGCGTTGTTGATGGCGAGTAATATTGTTTATCTTAGGTGTCTTGGGGCTTGTCGATGCTCTTATGATCTACACTTGCTTAGCTACGGCGCCTAAACATCTAGCGCCTACCTAACTTGGGGTGTAAGGGCAGCGCTTACTGTCTTTATTTAGTAGATTTGATCTGTTATGATTTGCTCCCTTGTTCTTCAAGGATTAGTTTGATAGGTTAGGCCTTGCAAGCGGGTTGAACGATCCGGTGTAGTGCGTTGGGTATGGTTTGCCGATCCTAGAAGGCGTTCGAGATCAAACATCATGTTGGTTTAGGCCTCTTCTAGGGTTGGTTTTGCATTTATCTTACGTGTCGCGATTTCGACCACGTGGCAGGATGTTCGATTATCTGCGGTGAAAACCCTAAGCGTCATAGATCAGTTAAGCTTAGTATTGATAAGCAAGACACCCATGTTATTGCATATCTATTATGAACCTTAGTTGTCATTTCATGAGCACGATCTGAGGCGTAACACGAAACGTCGAAGCTCATTTAATGTTATGTCTACCATGCGGAAACTAATCGAAGCGATCAACACCTTACGACTGAGGTGTCAAGTCAGTGTAACGCCTGCTACACGGCCGTCAGGGCGTGTGCTGGGAAACGCTGCCAGACGTTGACCAAGGGACCAAGGCCCACGATGAGTCATGAACCTCCGTCTTAGTGTTACTTGTCGCTGCCATGGTCGGTTTTGGCAGGCAACACATGCAAGGTTCTTATTGATTGTGATTACATGGACAGGTACATAATAAAGCATAGTAATCAATTGAGCACACAAAGAATGATAATTGGCATAATGTTAACATGTAAAGTACAGTTGTTAATTTTAGTACTATATGGCATAGTTAATGATTACTTGTTATATTCTTCAAAAGAATAACTTTTGAAGAACATGTTCTTCGATAAAGAACAAGTATGATAATTAGGTTGGTGGGGTTCTATGGTTGACTATGATTTCATCTAGTTTCTGGAGTATGTATTAGATGGATCACAACCTAGTTGGATTCATCAACACCAAGGCTTGTAGGGTTGAGTTAAGCCTAGGCATCCTAAGCATTTATTCATACAAGGTTGCTATCAAGATTGGTTCATCTTATTGGTGATAGCTAGCTAGAGAGGTTTACCATAGTTCACTTATACTTGAGGTTGGTAAGTAATTCTTGCATCTATAAAATAACTTTTGAAGAACATATGTAAATAATAAGAAGTATGACAATTAGGGTTGAGGTGGTCTGGGTTTTATTGTTGGTTCTATTAAGTAAGGAATAATTGGCTCCTTAAATAGGATGGTTGGTAAGTATCCAACACTAGTAGGGTTTAGTGGAATATGGTTAGGTAATGCTCAAGATTTGGCATAGTTGCTCCTGAGGTTCATCACATTGGTGTGATGCTAAGCATGGATAACTAAGCTTGGTGTCTCAGAAGATAGGATCTAGGGTTGGTCCTATTTGATCAGCTAAGCATGAACACATGTAATACCAATGTATTAAAGATGGGCCTCTATTATTTTATGTGGACATAGGTGTCTTTAGTTGCTAATTATGGTTCTATGGATCAAAAGGAAAATATCATGACATGTTCTAACCTAGGGTTTAGGTTAGAAGCAATTTAGGGTTCACATGTAATATTGGAGCTAGGGTTCCTAATGGAGTTAGGGTTTTAGGGTTTCTCATGAAATGATAGGTTTCTAGTTTTCTCCCATATAGAACTAGGGTTTACTATTTACCATATAGTTCTATGATTAATAACTTTGTTTTAAATTTGAAGTTATTAATAGCTTCAAAATAATATTGAATATGGCATTTATTATTTTAAACAATTAACAATTAGGGTAATTATTAATCAGGGTTTAAATCTCTCTAGTAATGATTTAACAAAATAACAAATAAAGAAAATTAGTTTTAATGTTTTATTTATTTATTTACTGGTTTTTATTTAATTTTGGATATTTTTCTAATTATTGAAGTTTAATTGAATTTAGAATTAATAAATAAGGCTTAAATAACAAGTATTAAATAATTGAATCTTTATGAAAAAATATAAATTTCATTTTATATTTTTATTGGATAGATTTTTCTTTTATAAGAATTTTGATATCTCATTTGTATTTTTCTGAGCTTTTACGAATTTTCTAGATTTATTTGAAGTTGCAGTAATTTTCTGGAATTAACTTTAAATGAAAGAATACTAAATATACCCGGGTTATAACTACCCTTAGCCACTTATATGTGGGCCAGGGGCCAGGTCAGCGGCCACGTCGGTTTGACCAAGTCAAAATTAATGACTGGGCATGGCTCACGGTGGCCGGCGGGCAGACGTCGTCGGCGGCGATGATTCCGGCCACGCGCGGATGAGCTACTGGTTCCATTCGAACCAGTGCATCACGAGGGACCTAAAGATAGCGGCGCCGCTCCGGTTAGGTCACCGGAGCTTGATCGGCGGCGAGGTACTGCGACGGCATCCGTCGGTGCTCAAACACGGCGACGATCTAGACCACTATCGAGCATGCCGAGCACTCGAGGAGGAAGAGGAGCTCACCCTGAGCATGCAGGGCTTGATGGCGAGGCAAGGGGTGGTCGGCATCGCCGGAATTGCCAGCTCCGGCGTCGGAGAAGATGATCTCGCCGGCGTCGATTTTGGGTGCCTCAGCTCAATTCCTCCCGTGGACTGGGCTTGTCGATGACGTCGGTCACGGTGGTATGCTTCGCTTGGCTCGGGGAGGCCTCTATCGCCGGCAGTAATGGAGACTGGCGGAGCCAGGGTTTCGGAATAGATGAATCATGGAGAGGAAAGAGGGGAAACGGAGCTAATTCGTTGTCCAGGGTACTTATAGGGCTCGGTGGCATGCCTCGTCACGCATTGGAGCCCTGGGACGTCGACAGCGAGAGAGAGGAGGAAGGGCACGGCGTCGTGCTGGCCGGCATGCGGGAGGAAGGGGATGAGGATGACTCCTCGTGATATTTTGGCCGAAGGGTTACCCTGGGCCAAGCTGGGCTGTGCTGGGCTGGTGCCTGATGGGCTGCTGGGCAGGCTGCTGCTGGGCTGCTCGGATCTGACAGGTAAGCCCTCCTCTGCTCTTATTTTCTTTCCTGTTTTTATTTCCTGTTTTCCTTTTCTATTTTGTATTCTGTTTTAAATCCAATTCAAATTATTTTATACCCTGCAGGTAATTTATACTTTGAATATTTTATGACTAAATAAAGGGCCATTGTATTTCTGAGTTATTCTGGAATAACCATTTGACATAAGTGAGCTTTATTGTGAATCTTAGTTAAGCATGATTTTATGCACTATTTTTTTAACTTCTCTTATCTTGTGTATCAATTTTATTTTGAATGATTATGGTTGATGCTTTCAAAGTATTTCAGAGATTGTTCTTAGGGCTTGGTTTCTATTTGAGGAATTGGTCACTTGCATATTATTTCATGTGAGCAACATTTTATTAAGGTTTTGTAGGTTTGATGATAACCCATATTAAAGTTGAGGTAACTAAAGTTGTTATAGTTCGTTTTATAGTTAACTTTGGTCATATGGATGGATGGTTTCTCACCATATTAAGTATAGAGTTTGACTCTAAGGTTTTCTTAGATTCTTTAATTTATGAAATATAGATATGGTAGGATTCTACTTATGATCACCAAGTGGTTCACAAGTAAAGGTTGGAATATAAGCCTAGGGTTGCTTACCAGTTACCTCCCTATGATTTCATGTGATGAATGATATCTACTTATCCTATTAGGGTTTAACTTATCCTCACATATCACCAAAGCATGATCATGGATTAGGCATGATCAACTTGTTCTTAATATCTCTACCTCAAGTTCTTAGGGTTTATGATCATCACTCAATTTATAATGATCAAGGTTTGGCTTCCTAAGGTATCTCTCATTAAATGGGTTTCTCACTTCCATGATCAAGCATTGTCTTGATGAACTAAGGTATAGCACTTCTATTTTACTTTCTAGGATGGGCTATTATGGTGGCCTCTATAGTTTATATCCCAGGAGAATGCCTGAGATAATAACTTATAGTTCTACTTAAGGGATGATGATTTAATCATCAGGACATATGGATAGTTCTCTCCCTCAAATTCAAGTGTTGCCTCAACTACTTGAGTGTAACACCATAGCTTGGGCTCTCTTATAAAGGAATAGTTATTCTAGGGTTTATGGTGTACTCAATATCTCCTTAGGTATCTAGGCTAAGATTCCATATGTCTAACTTAACTGGATTGGTTTCCTCCTTACTTTATCAGTTCATGGATGTAATCTTATTCCATGTGATATTAGGTTATCTCACCACTCCAAATGGAAATGGTTTACAAACTTAGTTCCAAGGTTATCCTTTATTCTTAAATAGGTGAAGCTATAGGTTTGGTATGAATGAGGAATTCTCTCAATTGGGAATAGCTTGCTGAATAATTGTTACCTGCCAAAAACCCACCGTGGGCAATATATGGTTAAGCAACTTACGAAGAGCGAGGGAGGCTCCCAAGGCAGCTTAGTGGACCACCTGGCGTCGTCCGCTTAAGTCTTCGGCCCGATCACAGGGTTGCTAGGGGCGCCACCCTGACCTAGACGATCTGAAGGTGTTAGATTGCTTAAATTGTTCATGGTAGACACGTAAACATTAAATCTGAGCCTCGGCTCTCAGGTTGCCATGTGGATCGGCTCAAGGCGGGTCGCCTTTATGGTTCACGTTGGATTTTAATGACATGGGGATCTGCTTGATCAAAACAAAGCTAAACAGATCTACGACAGTTTAGGGTTTTGCCATAACCGGAACGTCTGACGTAGTCGGGCTGTGATCTGGAAGATGATTACAAGCTACCCCTAAGAGCCTAAAAACCAACATAACGTTAATTCTAGGAACATCCCTTGTAGGAGCAGTGAACAACACACAACGCTTTTCAGGATCATCGACCCGGCTATAACGCCTAACTATGCAGATATTCAACTAATCCTTGGAGCAGGAGCAACTATAACAGATCGGATCTACTAGTATGATCAAGCAAGATGCTGCCACCCCGAGACTAGGTGTAAAGAGCTGACAGCGTAGCTAAGCAAGCAGATCATAAGAGCATCAATGCAAGCCCCTAAACACCTAATGATAAGTAGTGCTGCTACTTCATCAACAGCGCTTCCATACGAGCAGCACAAGGTAGAAGCGAATAAGCATTATCTTGCCTAGATCGCGAGATGAGATCTAGGCAGCATGATGCTGACCCGGAAGAAACCCTCGAAGAAGGGTGGCGATCACGCTTTGATTTGTGTTTGTTGTGAGCGTGATTGTCCCTCCTTTTCGATAACCCTAGATACATATTTATAGTCCAAGGGACTTTCTAATTAGCGTGCACTAACCATGCAGGCGGAACTCTATCTGATAATTCTAAATACGATCTGATCTACTATATTACGGATACACGGGCCACTTAGCCCAAACTCTTAGCGCAAGGCCGCTTCGAAGGTGGTACGTCCTTCAAGCACATCTTCACTTACGGCCCATCTCATGATTTGGCCAAAATCGGGTGTGATAACACATGCCCCCTTGGTTTTGATAATGATAATTGCAAAACCATACATCTCGAAGGGTCATGTCATTCAGCGAGCTGAGCCGTCATGATTCTTCATCATGACATTGCCCTCTCAACTTCTGCGCAATTCGCACTAGTTTGGCATCATGTCCTCGAGAACCGTCATGGCATTAAATCTTCACTGCATCCCCTTTATTTATCTGTGCCGGACGGTTCGCCACTTCATCCCCTTGCTCTGTTCTATCCACCAGCACCAAAAAACCCTCTTCCCCTGCAGCAATGTCTTCCTCTTCTTCTACCTCCTCAGGCCTCTCCCTCCAATCTTCGCCAAAGAATGAAGACGACCTCCACTCCAGGGCGAACCCCATCTCCTCCGACAAGGAGGAGGAAAAAGTAAAGAAGGAAGAGGCCCCTCCTCCGCCAAGTACCCGCCGACAAAGCGCTCCCGCATGTGGGCGGACAGCGAGGACGATGATGATGACGAGGAAGGAGAAGAAGATGAGGAGGATGATTCCTCCTCTTCCGCTGGGTATCCACCGACAAAGCGTTTCCGCGCTTGGGCGGACAGTGAGGATGATTATGATGACGAGGAAGAAGAGGCTCCAGCCGAAGACCTGGGTAGCAACGACGAGGAAGTCTCCGGAAGCAGCGTCGACGGCGGCTCCGGCACCGACGATGAGGCCAGCGAGGATTAGCACTGTAGGATTAGTAGTCCCTGAGCAATCGGCTCTTCTTTTGTTCTTCCTTTCTTGAGCAACCGGCTCCTCATTGTAAAAATCCTCTCTTATTAATGAAGAAAATTCCTCTCAATCACCTTTGCCTCTTTGTCAATTTGGCCGATTGTTCAACGAAGTCATTGCTCAAAGAGCCGATGGCAAAGCATCGGCCTGCATTCCAAACGCAATTCAAGGCGAAACAGCTGCCTTTTCACGGTCAAACAGATACAGACCATGTTCAAAATATCCTTCAATCTCTAGAGTCGATGACCGTGCATCGGCTATATTTTTTCTTATTATATTTTTTATTTTTTACCGGTTTCATACATCGGCCCCCCATTTTATTCTTTATTGGCCGATTTCGTGTATCGGCCTCCATATCTTACTGTCCATCATCCCACATACTTGGGAAATACTTCTTGAGATGCTGGCCATTGACGGCTACTGGGAACTTCACGCCATCCAGCTGCTCGAGCATGTACGCATTCCCTTTCAAAACCTGGACAACTTTGTACGGGCCATGCCAATTTGGAGACCATTTACCATACATTTTATCCCTCGTCCCCAACGGCAATACAGCTTCCCATACCAGATCATCAACTTGGAACTCTTTTGGCTTCACTTTCTTATTATATGCACGAGCCACCTTGGCTTTATTCTCCTTGATTTTCTCAAGTGACCATAGTCTAAGTTCCGTCGCATCCTCAATGCTGTCACTCATCAGGGCTGCATATTCTTCAGCAGTTAAATCATTCTGAAACGTGACCCGTCTTGACCCTGCCTTAACTTCCCAGGGTAACACAGCTTCTTGTCCATCGACCAGCTGGTACGGGGTGGTTTTTATTGCTCCATGACACGACATGCGGTAAGCCCACAGCGCCTCTGACAACACCTCATGCCATCGTTTAGGGTGCTCGTCGATTTTCCTCTTAATCAGCTTGATCAAGCTTTTGTTGGATGCTTCAGCCTGTTTGCTTGAGCATAATATGGAGACGATCGGATTAACTTGATCCCCATGTCATCGCAGAACTTTTTCATCTCTTTCGAAACGAAGACCGAACCTCCATCGGTCGTAATAGTTTGGGGAATCCCGAATCTATGAATGACATGTTCCAACACGAAATTGATAACGTCTTCCGATGCTACTTTCTTCATAGGGACCGCCTCCACCCATTTCGTGAAGTAATCTGTAATGGCCAGAACCCATCTATGGCCCTTGCTCGACGAAGGATGAATTTCTCCGATCATATCCATACCCCATCCTCGGAATGGCCAAGGTTTGATGATAGGATTCATTGCTGATGCGGGTACCATCTGAATGCTCAAACTTCTGACATGCTTGACACCCTTTATAATACTGGAAGCAATCTTCAAGCATGGTAGGCCAATAAAATCCCGAGCGCCTAATCAGCCACTTCATCTTATGAGCCACTGGTGAGTTCCACAAGCACCCTCATGCACCTCGTGCAAGAGCCGATTGGACTCGGCTGGTCCCAGACATTTGAGAAGTAATCCTTCCAATGTTCTATAAAACATGTCATCGCCAATCAGTACGTACTTCATGGCTCTGTATCTTGTACGCTTAGGTGCCCCCGAGCCGGATCCTTCAAGTAATTGAAGATATCGGCTCTCCAATCATCTGGTTCCAGGAGTTGCACTTGAAAATCGGCTTCACCTGCTACATCCTTGTATCCTGACGCCGTTTGTGCGAGGTCGTTTGCCTCCGTATTTTGCGACCTTGGGATCCAATGGAAGTATATACCTGAACTGTGCCATCAGCTCACGGCATTGTACCCAAAATGGGAAGAGTGACTCGCTTTCGCACTTGTATTCTTCTGTGAGCTGAGAAATCACCAATTTGGAATCTCCAGTCTCAAGCGCTTCAACTCGGGGAGTAACTCCATTCCCTTCTGGTCGCTTAGGTACACTCCAGCCACATTGTTGGTGCCAAGGGTCAGCCAACGATAGAAGAAGGAGTATGTTGCCCCGGTGACAGGTAACAACGCCCGATAAACCAGCCATCTCTAAACCGATCCGCTTCGAAGACATGGCCCTTCTGCAGCACAGATAGAGCTGCTAAATCAGGTGTTTATTCGTTCAACAATCAGATCTGCCAGCGCTTGTCCCTTGACTGCCTTCGCCGGTTGATACCGGATCTCAAACTCCGATAGTGCAAATCCATTTGCCGAGTCGGCCTTTTAATACAGGGGCCGACAACATGTGCTTGATGACATCCGATTTATATGATGATTCTGCTGACACCAAGGATGTCTTTGGATCTTGGATGCCAGGTAAAAAATAGACAAGAACAACTTCTCCAATTTAATTTTTCACTTGTTTACGCATCCAACATCCTTCTTGAGGTGAAAACCACTTTTCCAGGCCATCATAAACTTTGCACTACCAGCGATCACGATGGAGGTGTCAGCCAACGATAAGTAAATGTAGAACGGCCTGTCTTGCTGTGGTGGAACTAACACAGGTGGCTTGGTTAGGTATTCCTTAATATCGTCAAATGCTCGTTGTTGCTGCCCCCAGCGGAACTCCTCATCGGACTTGATCTTGACCAAGCCCATGAACGGCCAATTCGTCCCGACAGGTTGGAGATAAACCTTCTGACGAAATTAATTTTTGCCGATGAGACATTGGAGCTCCTTCTTTGTGGTGGGCGGCTTCATCGTTCGCACTGCCTCTTGACTCTTCAGGCCGATCTCAATCCCGCGCTCGTGAACCAAGAACCCTAGGAACTGACCGGCCGTCACACCGAAGGCGCACTTCTTTGGATTCATTCTCAGTCCGAACTTCCGGGTTCGGTCCAGGACTTGTCGTAAATCCTCTAAGTGTCCGTTCGTCGCAACGGACTTTACCACCACGTCGTCGATGTAAATCTCCACCAATTTGCCAATTAGATCATGGAAGATGTAGTTCATGGCTCTTTGGTATGTTGCGCCGGCGTTCTTTAGTCCAAACGTCATGACCACATATTCAAACAAACCCACCGAGCCTGGTACTCTGAATGCAGTCTTGTGTATATCTTCTGGAGCCATGAAAATTTGGTTGTAGCCGGCATTGCCATCCATGAAACTCAAAATCTTATGACCAGCAGCTGCATTGATCAGGGTCTCTGCTACTGGCATTGGATACTCGTCCTTCGGAGTGGCGCTGTTAAGGTTCCGAAAATCTATGGCTACGCGCCATCGGCCATCCTTTTTCTCCACAGGTACAACATTAGAAATCCATTCCGCGTACCTGCATGGCCTGATGAACCCGGCGTCCAACATCTTCTTGATCTCCTTCTTGACTTCCTCCAAGACTTCGGCCTTCATCTGTCGTGCTCGCTGCTGGAATGGCCGAAATCCTTTCTTCAGAGGGAGCCTGTGCTCAAATGCTCCTGTCTAACCCAGGCATCTCTGTATAATCCCAGGAGCAAAGGCAATGCAGGTACTCCTTCCAGCAAGGCTATCATCCAGGCCTTTCGGATGCGGGTCTAACTTTCTTGTCATGTTGAGTGAAGTGGCTTGTCCCAGGGATATGCTCGATCTCTTCTAGCTCGTGGTGATGTAAATAACTTGACTTTCCATCCTTTGCCGGTCAATGTTGTTTTCTGAGGCAAAGCGTATATTTAGGATAATACTAGTAGATCGCTAAAATTAACCTCCTTCCCATTGTGATGCTTAATGAGGGTTTACAACTTCTCGGTCTCTTATTATGGTGGCGTGACTCGTTTGGAGGCATGTTCACCTTAATGTAGATAAATAAATCTCTGAGGAGATCACGGACCTTTGTGCTTGTGCCCAGTGATCTTACCGCATCAGCATCGGCCCGGCTTTGTGCGTCGGCTTTACGTCTGTTTAGGGCGCCATACTTTCTTTGGCGGGCGCGTCTTCGTCTCCAATGTTTGCTGAATTTTCGCGGCGGCCAGATCGGGCCGCGCTTTTCTCAACGTGTACGAGTGCGTGCCTCCCGGCTTCTTCCGGGTTTCGTGGCCGTTTGCCTAAGCTTACAGTAGGTAGGTCCATCGGGGCACCACCTTGGTCGGTGATACCTCTCTTCTCCATCCGACTCCTCAAAGTCTTCTTCTTGAGATGACTCGCAGCTTGTTTATTATGAGGTGGGAGAGGCCCGCTCGAACACTGAAACTTCATTTGCCCTCCTCCTTTGTTTGCATTCTGGGCAGTTCTCGATTGTTGGCAATCGGCTCATTCTTGAGTCCCAGCAATGTTTGAAGAAGGGACAGTTCCAGTGCTTATCCACGTTGTCTTGCTCCCTTGACCTCCCTCTAGCGTGGCGTTCGCTTGTACCCGTCGTTGTTTCTATCATACTGACGATACCTCCTGCTTCTGCACCAGACCGACGATATCTTTCATCGTCTTCGTCGTAGCGCCGATGTCGGTCGTATTGCTGCTCATATTTGTTGAGGAGATCACGGAGAGTGGGCTTTGATACCGTGTGCTTCTCACCTCCTCCTCGGTTAGGTATCGTCTATCATCATCCTGGGGCCGGTCGCGTGGAACGGCCTCCTCTTTGTCCTTGCCACGAGAGTGGCTGCTCTACTTTGTCAGTGCTATGGCGGCTCACAGAAGCCTGCCATGTTGACACCCAAGGAGAACCACGGCTCCCTTATAGAGTGGCTGAGATCCACCATATTGACGCCAGGAGACGAACGTGTGCCTCCTTTGACCTTGATGCCGTGCGAACGGGTCTTCTCAAAGGGGCCGATGAGTTCGGCTTCAACGATGGCCTTCAGCTCATCGTACTTCTTCTTGTGTTCCTCCGGCAGATCTGCGTACGTGACTGGTTCGTCCGCCATCTCAGCTGCAGATGTTGACGTGGATGTTACGAAGATTGTCCCCACCGGGAGCGTGCGAATAATGACACTGCCAAAACCCACCGGCGGGCAATGGTTAAGCAACACGAAGAGTCGGGAAGTCCCAAGGCCGCTTAGTGGACCCTGGCACCTCGCGTCGTCCTGCATTCTTTTGACCACGTCTGCGGTTGCTAGAAGGCGTGCCACGACTGGGCCGATCGGGAAAGGTGTTGGGTTAGCGATTGTTCTGCATGGTAGACACGTAAGCAGTAAATACGAGCCCTATCGGCTCTCGAGGTTGCCACGTGGATCGGCTCCAAAAGGCGATAAGCCCCTATCGGATTGATTGGATTTGCGATGACGCCGGGGATCACCAGCGATCAAAACAAAGCTAAAGCGATCTGACAGTTTAGGGTTTTCACCGCATAACCGGAGCGTCCTATGGTCGGGCCTAGCAGATACGGAAGATGATGCAAACTACCCCTACAAGAGGCCTAAACAACATTAAGTTAATTCCCGGAACATCCCTTGTAGGAACGGTAAACAACACCTAGCACGCACTACCGGATCATCCAACCCCAGCATAAGGCCTAACTATGAGCAGATATTAAGCTAATCCTTGAAGAACAAGGAGAAACTATAACAGATCGGATCTAAGTAACGATCAACAGATACTGCTGCCACCCGAATGGAGACAGAGGCGACTAGAGCGAAACGGCATTGCCTTGAGATATGCGAGAAAGCATCGATGCAAGCCCCTAAACACCTAATGATAAGTAGTACTGCTCACCATAACGCGTTTCAGCAGCACAGATTAGCGAATAAGCATTATCGCACAGATCGAATCACGATCTAGAGGCGTATGATCATATCTGAAAGCCTCGAAGGAAGGGTGGCGTCGCCTGATTTGTGTTTGTTGTGAGCGTGATTGTCTCCTTTCGATAACCTAGATACATGACATAGTCAAGGACTTTCTAATTGAGCATGCACCTAGCAGGTACACGGGCGGACTCTATCATTAATTCTAAACTCAATCCCCGATCTACTACTCTTCTGGTCCCATGGGCAATTTAGCCCAAACTCTTAACGCAAGGCCGCTTCGAAGATGCTCCGTGTGTAAGCCCATCTTCAATCACGGCCCACCTCTGATTTGGCCAAAATCTGGTGATAACAATAATATCTCAAGGTTATGTTCTTAGATGATGTTTTGACTTGGATGTATATCCAAGGTTTAGCTCAAAGTTAGTCATTGCTTCTCTACTAAATAACATAGGACTCTCAGCTCTCTAGGTTTGATGTATAATAATTTGGAATGGAGAAGAATATAGAGTGGATCTCCTTGTTATAATTCCAATGTTGAAGTGGAATGAATACCATGAGGTTTCATGGTAGGATCATAGATTAGTCTTAGAGACATGGAAAAGATAAGTGAAGAATGGTTTCTTCATTTTATTGTTACTTGATTTCCAATTGAATATATGTTAATATGTTATGGCAAATAATACCATATTATGATCTTTAATAAGATCAAGTAATTGATCCTTGATTAATATGTTATTGTGTTGGTTTTAGTTTCATTTGATCTAACCCTTAGGATCAAATCATCTCTACCCAAAACAAGGTTTTAACAAAGTCACATTGAGGTTTCTAGCGCTTGACTTGATGAGCTACTTCAATTCCACCAAGGTCAAGTGAAACTTCAGTTACTGTGACTGTTTTACTTTAAAGCGCGAAAATTCCCCCGATTTTCTATGCATGAATGCAATGCACACATCTGTTTCCTCTATTTTTGTAACCCCAATACCTGGGATATTACAGCGGTCGCGCGTGAGGTAGGGGATCGCGTTCTGGAGGCGCTCATCGAGTCCACGCAAGACAACGCGGACGAGCTCACGTTCCTTGACTGGCGCGCCCAGGTCACGAAGGGTGTCCGCCATCTGCTTCAGGCGGGTGGTGTACTCGACGATGGAGTGATCTCCCTGTGGGAAACTGTGGAAGCCATCAAGCAAATAAGTGGCCCGCGCATCACGGTTGTTGCGGAAGAGGGCGCGGATGGACCGCCAGAGGGAGTAGGCGGTGTCGCGGCGTTCCTCGACGATCTCCAGCGTTCACGGCGTCACCGTGGCACTGTGCCACGAGAGGATGGCAAAGTTGTTGAGGACCCAATCAGAGGATCGTTGGGCGCGCGAGCCATCGACATGGTCCGTGAGCCCAAACTTGGCGAGCGCTGTGAGGAACTGGCGGTGCCATAGGCCATAATTCTCCTTATCGAAGTCGAGGATGACCAGCACGTGATCCCGGATGCGAAGGGCCTGAAGCTGGATCGTGGGCAGGGGCTGTGTTGCGACGGGCAAGCCGAAGTCCTCGTCGGAGCTGGAACCGGACGAGTTTGAATCAGACGAGCCCATGGTGGATTGGGTTGAGGAGAAGAGAGGGGCAGTAGAAGAAAGGATGCTGGATCTAACAGCCTGATATCGTGTCAGTGATGGTATTCGTAGCATAGAAAACAAAAAATTTCCTACCGCAAGAACGAATAACAAGCCAAGATGCAATCTAGAAGATGGTAGCAACGAGAAGATCATGAGACTAACCCTCGAAGATTTCCAAAGCCTACGAGATTAGATCTCGTGGTGGATGTAGTCGATCACTTCTTGCAAAAGCGCGTAGAAGATCTTGACGGTGCCAGTCGGGCAGCACCTCCGTACTCGGTCACCGTTCGGTGTTGATAACGACGTCCTCCTCCCCGTTCCAGCGGGCAGCGGATGTAGTAGATCCTCCTCGGAATCCCGCCAGCACGACGGCGTGGTGGCGGTGGTGGTGGAGATCTCCGGCAGGGCTTCGCCGCAAGCGCTGCGGGAGAAGAAGGAGGAGGAGGGAGCTAGGGTTTGGGCGCAGGGTGGTGCTGCGACTTGGGGAGCTAGGGCTGCGACTTGTGGTGCCTTTGGGGTGCCCCTTGGTCCCTTTAAATAGGTGGCCAAGCCCCTTGGGTCGTCCATAAACCTGCCCCCAAGTTTGACTGAGTTCTGATAGGTTTCCGGTTCCGAAAACCTAGTCCTACTCGAACTCTTTTGCCAATTCCGAAATTGCATTAAGGAAAGACTCCTTTTCCCTTAAGGCAACATGGTTGCACCTATTATGGAACCCTCCGGACTTCCTTAGACATCCCGGGTCGTCCCGGACACTTCCGGAACCTTCCATAATATTCCGGACTATTCCGGTCCTTCCAAAACCTTCTAGAAGCTCCGGTCAAAACACCGGACTTTTTCCGAACCCCGAAATGACTTCCCATATATGAATCTTATTCTCTCGGACCATTCCGGACCTCCTCGTGATGTCCTGGATCCCATCGAGACTCCGGCAAACATTCGAACTCCATTCCATATTCCATATCTACTTAAAACAACATCAAACCTTAAGTGTGTCACCCTACGGTTGTGAACTATGCAGACATGGTTGAGACTTCTCTCCGACCAATAACCAATAGCGGGATACATAATGGCTCCCACATATTCAACGATAACTTAGTGATCGATTGAACCATTTACATACGACACCGATTCCCTTTGTCTGCGATATTTTACTTGTCCGAGGTTTTATCATCGGTATCTCCATACCTTGTTCAACCTCGTCTCCGACAAGTACTCTTTATAAATGCCTTGGTATATATCTGTTATGAACCATTCATATGCTTGCAAGCTAATCAGACGACATTCCACCGAGAGGGCCCAGAGTATATCTATCCGTCAACGGGATGGACAATATCCACTCTTGATCCATATGCCTCAACTCATACTTTCCGAATACTTAATCCCACCTTTATAACCACCCATTTACGCAGTGGCGTTTGATGTAATCAAAGTACCCTTCCGGTATAAGTGATTTACATGATCTCATGGTCGAAGGACTAGGTAACTATGTATCGAAAGCTTATAGCAAACTGAACTTAATGACATGATCTTATGCTACGCTTATTTGGGTGTATGTCCATTATATCATTCACCTAATGACATAACCTTGTTATTAATAACATCCAATGTTCATGATCACGAAACCATGATCATCTATTAATCAACAAGCTAGTTATACAAGAGGCTTACTGGACTCCTTGTTGTTTACATAACACACATGTATCAATGTTTCGGTTAATACAATTATAGCATGGTATGTAAACATTTATCATAAACACAAAGATATATCATAATAACCATTTTATTATTGCCTCTTGGGCATATCTCCAACAGTCTCCCACTTGCACTACAGTCAATAATCTAGTTTACATTTGTAAAGATATAACACCTTGGCCTTCTGGTGCGTTATCATGTTTTGCTCACGGAGAGGTTTTAGTCAACGGATCTGACATGCTCAGAAACGTATGTATTTTGCAATTCATTTGCGTCTCAACGCATCACTCATTTTCCAAATGAGTCGGCATTAAATATGTTTGGTCTTCTGGTGGAACCTTAATTCCGCGGTCTGAAATATGTCACTAATATTGTCACACACAATATAGCTTCAAAGTTCTGACACTATCGGAACTACACCAAATTCTCAAAGAACTTCTTGACTTAGTCATTGTCAAAACAATGACATTCTCTGCCTTTGTAGAATCCTTCACAATATTTAGAACTCATCTAAATCTAGCATAGACATCTTCTAGCTCATTGTGCTACCTTTTAAACAACACTTAGCCTAATTGAGATTGAAATTTATTTTTATATGTGACCAAACTAATATCGGTGCAACACCTTACAGCGATTTGTTTGTCATTACCCCATATAAAACTATATATATATATCCTTGGTTCTTCTAAAGTACCCAAGGATATTCTTACTGTCGTCCAATGATCATCATATGAATCATTCTGGTACATGCTCACAACACTTTAGAGCATAGGATATCTGATTGTGTACATATTATCGTGATCTAAAATCACTCATGTGTTTTTTACTCATTGAGTGTCATATACACTCAAGTCTTGTTAAACCTTCACATGAAAAGAACACCTTCTTAATATTTTTATATTGAACTACTTCAATATCCATTCTATGTACTTTGACTTAAACTTATTATGTGTTTCAATCTATCTTCATAGATCTTGACACTAAATATGTTTCAGTTCATATCCTTTCATTGATTTTAATTCTCAATGAAACCTTTTAATCAATTATATAATTACACTATTTATAATCAACGATATGTCATCTACATAAAGTATTACAAATATGTCTAGCGCTCCCACTTAATTTCTTGCAAATGCAAGCATCTTCATCGTTTGATGAAATCAAAACTCTTAGACTATTTCATCCGGTGAAGATTCCAACTCCATGATACTCACTTCATCCAATTGAAGTTCGTATACCTATCTAGTATTCCACGGACTAGCAAAACTCTTGGTTGTATCTTGTATACACCTTTAATACATACTTCTGTTAAGTAATATATTTTGCCATCCTACTAGCATATCTCATAAAAGAAATATGTAGCGATTACTAGAATAATCCACATAGACTATAAGCATCGCTACAGAAGATCTAATCTTATTGTAGTCAACTCTTTGAACTTTGTCATAAACAACTTTTTGACAAGTCGTGCTTCTTCAAGGATATTCCAACCAAGTCCATCAATTTTATAGATCTATTTACTTTCAAAAAATATTCATCTATCTTGGATTTCATGGCGCATAGCCATTTTAACGGAGTCAGGGCCCATCATAACTTCTTTGTATGTAGTTGGTTTATCATTGTTCAAAATCAATCATTTGTCCACAAATCATTTATTTGATCACAAAGTAAACCATATCTACAAGGTTCAATAGGTACTGCGATCACTAGTACTGATGCCGCTTGGGCTTTGCGGGCTACGAGCAAGAGCACGATATGGGGTGGCCCGATCTTCTCAGTAAGCAACGGTGGTGATGATGATCACGGGATGAACACAGCGGAGATAACACGATGATGAAGTGGATGATAACTTGTATGACGCAACGAAGTCTCTCGATTGGTCCCTGTCGCCAATGCAACAGCTCTCAACCCTGCAAGATATTCGCAACTCCACACACTTGCGCACGTAGCCGACCACGAAGCGGTAAGTTGCAACCGTCTAATTCCCAATGGAATAGCAGATCACACAAGACTTTCAGGGTATACACCAAATCAATGCAATATGGTGTAGGAATTTGATAGAGTTGCAAAGCAATCAACTATAAACTAGGGTTTATCTTAAACATGGTCTAAACCTAATTTGCGGGCATCCTGGGCACTTATATAGGGGTTCAGGACGACCAGGGGTCGAAAAGTTACATAGAAAACCGACCCAGATCGCATTTGGTCGAGACAGACTCGGAGTCGTTCGGTCAAGCGGCCGGTCGACCAAGGCTCGGACCGAGCCATCGGGTTTCAACAGGATTCCACGGTGGTGACCGGGCTAGTCCGGGGCCCCACGGATGGTTGCCCGGTGTGCACCGGCTGACGTTCCGGTCAGCGCCAAGTGATGCGCATAGATGTACACGTCCGTTGGGAACCCCAAGAGGATGGTATGTCAATTTTATCAACTCTATCAACTCTAGAAGCAAGAATATCAATTTTATCAAGCTTTTCCTCAACAGATTTGTTAAAAGCAGTTTGTGTACTAATAAATTCTTTAAGCATAGCTTCAAGACCAAGAAGTACACTCCTATTATTGTTGTAAGAATTCCCATAAGAATTACCATAACCATTACCATTAGCAGAAGGATATGGCCTATAGTTATTACGAGAATTGTTCCTATAAGCATTGTTGTTGAAATTATTATTTTTAATGAAATTCACATCAACATTTTCTTCTTGAGCAACCAATGAAGCTAAAGGAACATTATTAGGATCAACATTAGATCTACCATTCACAAGCATAGACATAATCATATCAATCTTATCACTCAAGGAGGAGGTTTCTTCAACAGAATTTACCTTCTTACCTTGTGGAGCTCTTTACGTGTGCCCAGAGTAATTTATCATCATATCATCAAGAAGTTTTGTAGCCGCCCCCAAAGTGATGGACATAAAGGTACCTCCAGCAGCTGAATCCAATAAATTCCGAAGAAAAATTTAGTCCTGCATAGAAGGTTTGGATGATCATCCAAGTAGTCAGTCCATGGGTTGGGCAATTCTTTACCAAAGATTTCATTCTCTCACATGCTTGAGCAACATGTTCATTATCTAATTGCTTAAAATTCATTATGCTACTTCTCAAAGATATAATTTTAGCGGGAGGATAATATCTACCAATAAAAGCATCCTTACATTTAGTCCATGAATCAATACTATTCTTAGGCAAAGATAGCAACCAATCTTTAGCTCTTCCTCTTAATGAGAAAGGAAACAATTTCAATTTTATAATATCACCATCTACATCCTTATACTTTTGCATTTCACAAAGTTCAACAAAATTATTAAGATGGGCAGGCATCAAAGTAACACCAGAAAATTGCTCTCTCATGACAAGATTCAGTAAAGCAGGTTTAATTTCAAAGAATTCTGCTGTAGTAGCAGGTGGAGCAATAGGTGTGCATATGAAATCATTATTATTTGTGGTTGTGAAGTCACACAACTTAGTGTTTTTAGGGGTATTCATTTTAGCAGCAGTAAATAAAGCAAACTAGATAAAGTAAATGCAAGTAACTAATTTTTGTGTTTTTATATAGAGAGCAAGACAGTAAATAAAGTAAAGCTAGCAACTAATTTTTGTGTGTTTTGTTTAAGTGAAGCAAAAAAGTAGTAAATAAAATAAAGCAAGACAAAAACAAAGTAAAGAGATTGGATTGTGGAGACTCCCCTTGCAGCGTGTCTTGATCTCCCCGGCAACGGCGCCAGAAAAAGTGCTTGATGCGCGTAGATGTACACGTCCGTTGGGAACCCCAAGAGGAAGGTATGATGCGCACAGCGGCAAGTTTCCCTCAGAAAGAAACCAAGGGTTTAATCGGACCAGTAGGAGTCAAGAAGCACGGTGAAGGTTGATGGCGGCGGCGAAATGTAATGCGGCGCAACACCAGGGATTCGGCGCCAACATGGAACCTACACAACACAACCAAAGCACTTTGCCCCAACGAAGTGAGGTTGTCAATCTCACCGGCTTGCTGTAACAAAGGATTAACCGTATTGTGTGGAAGATGATTGTTTAGAAAACAGTAAAGAACAATTATTGCAGTAGATTGTATGCGTTGTAAAGAATAGGACCGGGGTCCACAGTTCACTAGAGGTGTCTCTCCCATAAGATAAATAGCATGTTGGTGAACAAATTACAGTCGGGCAATTGACAAATAGAGAGGGCATGACAATGCACATACATGATATGATAAATATAGTGAAATTTAATTGGGCATTACGACAAAGTACATAGACCGCTATCCGGCATGCATCTATGAAAAAGTCCACCTTCAGGTTATCATCCGAACCCCTTCCGGTATTAAGTTGCAAACAACAGACAATTGCATTAAGTATGGTGCGTAATGTAATCAACAACTACATCCTTAGCATCAATGTTTTATCCCTAGTGGCAACAGCACATCCACAACCTTAGAACTTTCTGTCATCCCAGATTTAATGGAGGCATGAACCCACTATCGAGCATAAATACTCCCTCTTAGAGTTAAGAGCAAAAACTTGGCCAGAGCCTCTACTAATAACGGAGATCATGCAAGATCATAAACAACACATAGAGTAATAGATTGATAATCACCATAACATAGTATTCTCTATCCATCGGATCCCGACAAACACAACATATAGTATTACAGATAGATGATCTTGATCATGTTAGGCAGCTCACAAGATCCAACAATGAAGCACATAAGGAGAAGACGACCATCTAGCTGCTGCTATGGACCCATAGTCAAGGGTGAACTACTCACTCATCACTCCGGGCGATCATGGCGATGAAGAGTCCTCCGGAGATGATTCCCCTCTCCCGGCAGTCTGGAGGGGCGTCTCAGAATCCCAGAGATGGGATTGGCGCGGCGGCGTCTCTGGAAGGTTTTCCGTGTCGTTGCTCTCGGTACTGGGGGTTTCGCGACGGAGACTTTAAGTAGGCGGAAGGGCAAGTCAGGGGGCCACACGAGGGCCCCACACAACAGGCCGGCGCGGCCAAGGCTTGGGCCGCGCCGCCCTAGCGTGTGGCCGCCTCGTGGCCCCACTTCGTTTCCTCTTCGGTCTTCTGGAAGCTTCGTGCAAAAATAGGACCCTGGGCGTTGATTTCGTCCAATTCCGAGAATATTTCCTTACTAGGATTTCTGAAACCAAAAACAGCAGAAAACAACAACTGGCTCTTCGGCATCTTGTTAATAGGTTAGTGCAGGAAAATGCATAAATATGACATAAAGTATGCATAAAACATGTAGTTATCATCAATAATGTAGCATGGAACATAAGAAATTATCGATACGTTTGAGACGTATCAAGCATCCCCAAGCTTAGTTCGCTGAGACCCCGGTTGTGGCCCGATCTCGCGAATGACCCAAGGAATCAAGGGGAAAGAGGGGAGAGGCGGAAGAGCATGAAGAACACGAAGAACACACGAAGAATCACGCACACCAACCCGATACAATCGATGCTTACCCTCACGGCTCGATGGACCGTGCCAATAGAATCCGCCCGGAAGAGACTCGAGGTAGAATTCCGAGAGGAGAGACCGGTGAGGAGGACGAATCAGGAGTGAGAGAGAGTGCAAGCACTAGAATCTCTTACTACCAAATCCATACATCCACAAGGGTTGCCTTGATTACAGAGGGATGATACCCAAGGGAGACTAAGCTCAAAGTTAGGTTTGAGTTCTAAACAAGTCTAAACAGTAAAGGAGGGGTCCAGCTACTTAAATAGGCAAGCACAGCCAGCAAGGGCGAACAGGTACGCGAATGGATAAGTCAAGGCAGTTTGGTGGGGTATTCCCGTCGGATCCGGTTGTGCGTCCGGTCAGACCGGGCCTGGGACCGGGCTGTCCGGTCAGGGGTCCGATCTGACCGGGCCTGTGACCGGACTGTCCGGTCATGGGTCCGGTCGACCGGTCGCCAGCCGGGATTCTGCGAGGAATCCGGTCCTGGGTCCGGTCGTCGTCCGGTACGAGGGAGCTGGCCCGGTTTGCGCCCGGTTGACCGGGCCTGTGGCCGGGGCGTCCGGTCGTGGGTCCGGTCTGACCGGGTCCTGGACCGGCCAGCGTCCTTTTCTTCCTTGGCGATCTTCGGGCGACGGTGGCTTCGGCTTCATGTTCATCTCCAGGTTCTGCTGCTCCTCCCCTTCCCTTGACCATGACGTCTCATCCTCTCCGGGGTCTTGGTGCTCCATGTACCTAATCACACAAAGTGTTTCGACATGAGGTAGCATTCCATCCAATGGGGAGTCGAGGTCGAGGGTAGTGAGGAGCGAGTTCACCTTGTCATGTATTGCTTTGGCTCGAGCCCGTGTCATGGGTCCACTTGGGGGACTTGTTGGCCTTGATGTAGTGTCGTTGGCGAGCGAGGCTACATCATCTCCCCCCCTTGGGAGAGAGTCGTCCTCGACTCTTGTTCCTCCTCATCTCCATGATGTGGGGAGAGGTCCGAGATGTTGAAAGTGTTGCTCACCAAGTACTTGGATGTTGGTATGTCGATGACGTAGGCGTTGTTGTTGATGCGCTTGAGTACCTTGAAAGGCCCATCTCCTCTTGGCTTGAGCTTGGAGTTGCGTTCTTGAGGGAACCTTTCTTTCCTTAGATGAACCCAAACTAGGTCTCCTTCTTCAAACACTCGTTCTTTCTTCTTGGCGTTGAGGCGGTTAGCTTGGCGAAGGACATGGTCTTGTATGGTTGCTCTTGTTTCTTCATGTAGTTTCTTCATGGCGGTGGTGCGCTCGTCGAAGTCCATGTTGGTCCTTTGATGAAGAGGGAGTGGAAGGATGTCGAGTGCCGTTGGAGGTTCGAATCCATAGACGACCATGAAGGGACTCCGTAATGTTGTGGAGTGCTTGGCTCGATTGTAGGCGAACTCCGCGTGGGGGAGGCAATCTTCCCATGACTTCAAGTTTTTCTTCACAAGTGTGCGAAGGAGTGTGGAGAGGCTTCGATTGACCACTTCGGTTTGTCCATCGGTTTGAGGGTGCGAGGACGATGAGAACAAGAGCTTGACTCCAAACTTTGCCATAAGCGACTTCCATAGATAACTCATGAACTTGACGTCTCGATCCGACACAATGCTTGCCGGTATCCCATGTAGGCGAACCACTTCCCTGAAAAACAATGAAGCAATGTGTGAAGCATCATCGCTCTTATGACATGGTATAAAATGTGCCATTTTTGAGAACCTATCCACTACCACAAAGATTGAATCATGCCCATGCTTTGTTCTTGGTAAGCCTAACACAAAGTCCATGCTTATATCCGACCAAGGTGCATATGGAATGGGTAAAGGTATGTAAAGACCATGGGGGTTGGATGTTGACTTAGCTTGTAAGCACGTTGTGCAACGGTTGCAAAGGCGCTCCACGTCTCGCTTCATGCGTGGCCAATAGTAGTGTGTGGATAGCATCGAAAGAGTCTTGTCGCGTCCAAAATGACCCATGAGGCCACCTCCATGTGACTCTTGCAAAAGCAACTTACGAAGAGAAGACTCGGGTATGCAAACTTTGTTAGCTTTAAACAAGTAGCCATCATGCAAATAGAAATCATCAAAACCTCGGTCAATGGAACACTTTTCAAAGATTGGTCCAAAGAAAGAATCGGAAGGGTAAAGTTCTTTGATCTCCTCAAGACCCAAAATGTGAAACTCCAAGCGGGTGAGTAGGAGAGTAATCTTGCGGGAAAGTGCATCCGCAACCACATTTTCCTTGCCCTTTTTGTATTTGATTACATAAGGGAAGGACTCTATGAACTCAACCCACTTAGCATGTCTCTTGTTCAAATTGTGTTGACTTTTCAAATATTTCAAGGACTCATGATCCGAGTGGATGACAAACTCTTTTGGCCAAAGGTAATGTTGCCAAACTTCAAGAACACGAACCAAAGCATAAAGCTCCTTGTCATATATAGGATAGTTGAGGCGTGCGCCATCCAACTTCTCGCTATAGTATGCCACGGGTTTTCCATTTTGCATGAGGACACCACCGATTCCAAGGCCACTCGCATCACATTCTATTTCAAATGTCTTGGCAAAATCGGGAAGAGCAAGTAGTGGTGCCTCGGTGAGTCTCTTTTTCAATTCATCAAAAGCTTTTTGTTGCGCTTTGCCCCAAACGAACGGAACATTCTTTTTTGTAAGCTCGTTTAAAGGGCAAGCAATGGTGCTGAAATCTTTCACAAAGCGGCGGTAAAATCCGGCAAGTCCATGGAAGCTTCTAACTTGACCAACATTTGTGGGAGTGGGCCAATTGTGGATGGCCTCAACTTTGGAAGAATCAACTTCAATCCCATTGGCGGAAACCACAAAACCAAGAAAAACCAATTTGTTTTGAGCGAAATGGCATTTTGGAAGGTTGGCAAAGAGCTTCTCGTGGCGCAAGATGCATAAGACTTCTCTCACATGTTGAACATGGTCCTCGAGATTTTTGCTATAGATGAGAATATCATCAAAGTAGACAACCACACTCTTGCCAATGAGAGGTCGCAAGATGTGATTCATAAGACGCATAAAAGTGGAAGGAGCATTGGAAAGACCAAACGGCATGACGAGCCATTCATAGAGACCAAGCTTGGTCTTGAATGCCGTCTTCCATTCATCACCAATTGCCATGCGAATTTGGTGGTAGCCACTACGCAAATCAATCTTAGAGAAAATGGTGGCACCACTCAATTCATCAAGCATGTCATCTAAACGCGGAATGGGATGTCGATAACGGACGGTAATGGCATTGATAGGGCGGCAATCCATACACATCCGTTGCGTCTCATCCGGTTTAGGCACAAGAATGACGGGAACGGCACAAGGGCTAAGGCTTTCTCGGACATACCCTTTAGCGAGGAGGTCTTGAATTTGGCGTTGGATCTCCTTGGTATCCTCGGGGTTGGTGCGGTAGGCGGCGCGGTTTGGTAGGGGAGCGCCGGGTATGAGGTCGATGCGATGCTCGATGCCCCGAAGCGGTGGTAGTCCATGTGGTAGCTCATCGGGGAAGACGTCTTGGAACTCCTTCAAAAGAGACAACAAAGACGAAGGAATGTTGGTTAAGTCATTAGTCTCCGACGAGAGGCCCTTGCAAATGAGCACGTAGTGTATGGTGGTGGATGGGTTGTCTTTCACTTCTCTCCACTCGCTTTTGGTGGCTAGGAGGACACTCTTTCTCTCACTCATATGTGGGTGGTGGCGCTCACTCTCTTTTTGGTGGGTCGCTCCCTCTCCTCTCAACTCACTATGGTGGATGTGGTGTTGTGCCCTCGCTAAAGCCTTCGCATTGTCGGCGATGATTTGGCTAGGAGTCATTGGGCGAAGCTCGAACTTCTTGTCCTTGACCTTGAAGGTGTATGCATTGGAGAAACCATCATGTATGGCCTTCTTGTCAAATTGCCATGGGCGGCCAAGCAACATGTGGCACACGGTCATAGGCACCACGTCACACTCGACGGTGTCTTCATAGGGTCCTATCTTGAAGTTGACGGTGACGGTGTGTTGAATCTTGACATTGCCCTTGTCACTCAACCATTGGACATGGTATGGATGAGGATGCTTGCGAAGCGTGAGGTTGAGCTTCTCACATAGCTCGGTGCTTGCCAAGTTGTGGCAACTCCCACCATCGATGATGACCTTGATAGACTTGCCACCAATGCCGGCACGCGTTTGGAAGATGTTGCATCTTTGGTCTTCCATAGCTTGGGGTTGAGTGGTGAGCACTCGAGTGACCACAAGAGAAGGGCTTGGATCATGTGTGCATAAGAGAGGGTCTTCTCCACTTTCTTCATCATAGTCTTCCTCATTAGCAACGGCGGCTTGCACTAGGGCTTCATATTCACCTTCACTTAGAGTCTCTATGTCACCATTCTCCATAGTGATCATGACCTTGGTGTTCTTGCACTCAAAGGACTTGTGGCCTTGGGTGCCACACTTGAAGCAAGTGACATTGGAGGGTCCCGTAGAGGCCTTAGAGGAGGCGGTGGAGGATACCGTTTGCTTCATGCGACTTTGTATGGAAGGTTGCTTGGAAGGTGTAGAGGATGCGGTTGGCTTGACACTTGTTGTAGGAGTTGATGTGGCAAGCTTGGAGGCGAAGTATTGCTTGGACTTCGAGTACTTGATGTCCTCATTCACTTGACGCTCGGCCTTGGAAGCTTGGTGAACCAACTCAACCATGTTGGAGTATTGTTGGAACTCCACAATCCTCTTGATGGGGTAGTTGAGGCCATTGAAGAACCTAGCGATGGTTTGGTTCTCGGACTCTTGGATGTTTGCTCTCATCATGGTTAACTCCATCTCCTTGAAGAATTCCTCAACGGTCTTGGTGCCTTGCTTCAACTTTTGTAGCTTGTTGAAGAGATCGGTCTTGTAGTGTGTAGGGACAAAGCGGGCTTGCATCTCCTCCTTCATGTCTTCCCAAGTATCAATTGGAGGATCACCCTTTTCTTCCCTAAGAGTGACAACTTGTTCCCACCAAGTGTTGGCATAATCTTCAAACTCGAGGGAGGCCATGGCTACTTTCTTGGCACCGGAGTAGTTATGGATGCGGAAGATCTTGTCAACCTTGAGTGCCCATGAGAGGTAGGCCTCGGCGTCGTCTTCACCCTTGAATTTGGGCATGTTGAACTTGAGCTTTCCATACATATTCTCTTCATCTTCCATGTTCCTTCGGCGAGGACGGATGCCTTCATCTCTTGCAACTTGAGGTGGTAGAGGAGGTCTTCCACGACCAACCATAGCATTGGGTTGGCGTTGGAGGTGAACACTAGCTTCACTTGGCTCATGTTGAGGATGTTGTTGCGGGTCTTGGCGAGGTTGTTGGCGTTGCCCAATTATGGCCCTCTCATCTTGATCATGTTGTGGTTGTCCTCGGCCCCTTTGGTCATGGCGAGGATGGTTCCGGAGGTCACGCCTTGGTGGATCTTGATGACCTTGGTCTTGAGCATCCACATGGGCTTGACGATGAGGTGCCGGGTCCATGTTGTGGAGGACGTTGTCTTGGGGTTGGTCGTCATGCCCATGGTGGGCATGGCGAGCCGCTTGATGACGATCTTGGTGAAGAGCTTGTTCTTGTTGCGGACGTTCATGAGGACGAGCATGGCGATGGAACTCTCCTCGCCTTGAGTTGGAGCGAGAATCATCATGACGAGCGTGCGGTCGACGAGAGCGATGATGATCTCCATGCCTTGAGTCGGAGCTTGAGGACGAATGGTGATCATGGGAGTAGTCATCATGTGAGGTAGTCGATGACGATGAGGAAGTAGAGCGATGTCGATGTCGGCGTCCCAAGTTGTTGATGGCGCGCTCGAGGCTATCCATGCGCCGCTCCATGTTTGCATCATTGGCCGTCACTTGGTCATGCAAGTTGTCCGTAGCTTCACGAAGAAGATTCATATCTTGGTTCACTTGGCCGAAGTTGTGAGCCACTTCTTCATATTGTTGGTCGATGCGTGTCTCGAACAAATTGAGTTGATCCTTGAACTCTTGGCGTTGCACCCATAGGTTGTGTTGGGTGGCCAACCTCTCGGAGGGGTGTAGGACCTCATCCTCCTTTCCTTGGTCTCCATGCCTATCCATGATCACAAGACAAGAACTATGTTGTGGATGTTAGTGGAAGGAGACTACCTCTCACTCTTACCGTGGCAAGATAGTATTGAGGCAATCAACCAAGGCGAAAGTAAGACCAATTGTATCGGGACACACACAAAGGCACACGCAAAAGCTAGCAAATATGGTGTTAGGAGTGGATGGTGGAAAACCAAAAGACGAAATCCAAAATCGAGTATGTTGTTAAGAGTGGGTAAGGTCCAAAAATCCAAGTGTCAAAGTGGCGATCACTATAAACACGGAAAAATGTGGAACTCACACACGGGATGAGCGGGGTTAGTGCAACCAAGGAACGAGCGGAAAAAGGAAAAACCCAAAACAAGGGTGCTCAATGTCACACTAACTCAAGAAGAGATCGAAGCTAGGTTGCATAGAGTAGAAACACCAAGATTCGCACGAGGTCTCTCTTCTCTATCTCTCTTGCTTGCTTAAAAGCTTTTCACTCTTTTTGTATCGGTGCACACTTTTTTTTTCACTAGCACACTATGCTCTTACTCTTTTGCTGGCCACTCAGGCTCTACTTACGAGCTTTACTCACACAACGCACACCCTCACGGTCGGGACCTCGTGCGATGTTTGTAACCTCGAAAGCTTCGCTCGTGGGATAGATCAAAAAGAAGAGGGCTACAAGGGTTCTGCAAGTTATACCTGCGATGGTGGAGATGATGGTGGTGGTGGTGGTCGGCGGTGGTGTTAGACGATGTCGAACGAGGAGCCCGGTCGGTGGTCCGGTCGGACCGGGTGTGGCGCCGGCTGCTCCGGTCGGTGGGCCGGTTGACCGGCTTCTGGACCGGCTGCTCCGGTGTGCGGCCGGTTGACCGGGTTCTGCGCCGGACGGTCCGGTCTGGGGGCCGGTTGACCGGGTTCGAAACCGGATTCGTCGATTTGGAGCTTTCTCTCTCCTGTTCTTCCCCAAACCAAAACCAAATCGGCCAAAACGAAGGGAAACGATGGAATTGGAGGCTCAAAGGTGGGGAAATAGTAGATCAAGCACAACAACACCAGATCCACGGAGCAAAACCACTCAAAACTCAACCAAATCACAGATCCGTCCAAAGGCAATTTAGGGCTTTTTTTTTTTTTTTCTAGAAACGAAATTGGGTGGGTGGAGGGTCAAATCCGCGGAAACCAAAGGCTGCTGATACCATATGATGAGGTCTGAGACCCCGATTGTGGCCCGATCTCGCGAATGACCCAAGGAATCAAGGGGGAAAGAGGGGGAGAGGCGGAAGAGCCGAAGAACACGAAGCGTGACGACGAAACCCACGTCAACACCGTAGAACCGGGAACAACTAATCTGGGCTGGCCCCATCCCTGAGCGGCCGCAAAGCCTCCTGGTCGCGCGCGATGCAAATTGCAAGGGCGTGCCACACTATACCTGGTCAGGAAGGTGTGGATGATGCCTCGCTTAGTTTCCTGCAGGGCACACACGTACACGTTAAATACGAGCCTCGATCGGCTCTCAGGTTATCCTGTGAATCGGCTCATGGAGCCGATCCACCCATGATTCGTCCAAGGTGGCCGAATATATGGTGGTCCTGCTTGATCAAGATGAAGCATATGAGATCCACGACGATTTAGGGTTTTCACCGCATAATCGGATCGTCCTACTCACGATTGGGCCTCGCGCTCGCGCACGGTGATCGTAAGCCAATCCTAGACAAGGCCTAAAAACCAACACGAGGTTGATCCTCGGAACATCCTGTCTAGGGCCAGCAAACTACACCCTACGCGCCGCTGGATCCTCCAACCCTTTGTAAGGCCTAACTATTGCAGATGTTAAACTAATCCTTGATGAATCAAGGAGCAACCGTAACGGATCAGATCTACTAAATAACGATCAAGCGGGGTGCCGCCCCTGCACCCATGATGAGGTACAAGGACGGCTAGATGCGCAAGGGTTGCACTACGACACATATGATACTAAGAACAATGCTAACCCTAACACATCTATGATAACTACGTTGCTGCCATCAAAAAGTACGAGCAGCGCATGAACAACGTGGGCAGGCTCGTGCTGCTAGATCGAGATGCGATCTAGGCAGCATGGTGCTTAGGAGAAACCCTTGAGACGAAGGGGTTGGCGATGCGCCGAGATTGGTTTGTGTTGAACGTTGGTTGTTGTTTATTCCATAAACCCTAGGTACATATTTATAGTCCAGGGGACTTTCTAATGTGGGCGTGCACCAAACCGTGCACGAGATAAACTCTAACTTCTACGCTAAGATGCGATCTAATATGTTACAGATACATGGGCAATTTAGCCCAACTTGGTATAAAAGGCCGATTCACGTATTTCTTCCATGTACAATCTTCATCCATCTTGATCGCGGCCCACCTCTGACTTGGTCAAATTCTGGTGATAACACATGCCCCCTGGTTTTGATGATAATTGCAAAACCATATGCATCCTTCGAAGGGTCATGTCGTGGAAGAGCCGTCGTAGTTTTCTTCATGATGACGCCTTGCCTCCTAGTCTTCTCTGCATGACTTGGTGATTCTGGCACTACGTCCTCGGGAACTGCTTAGGTATTAAACCACGTATTCTCCCTTTATTTAGCCACTTCCTGTGGCTTCACCGTCGGCACACCGAAAAAACCCTCCTCCACCGCCATGACCTCCTCTTCGTCTTCTTCCTCATCAGGTCTTTCCACCCAATCCTCCACCTCCCGCGAGCCAACGCCTGAATGGGGTCCACAGGAGGCCCATGCGGCCGACATCCGCCGCGCCATAGCCGACGGGGACGAGTCGACCCACGACTCCTTCGTCTGGTCCGAAGACGACCAATCTTTAACGGACGGGGAGAGCGACCTTCGCTTTCTTGCTGTCGGGCAGTCGGAGGAGGAAAGCGACGACGACGGCTTCTCCTGGGACGGCTACTCCTCCACTGAGGAGGTGAAGGAAGAGGAGGAGGATACCACCTCCTCCGACGAACCGCCGGCCAAGCGTCTCTGCCCCTGGGCGGGCAACATCTGCGACTTCGACAGCGACTATGGCGACGCTAGCGAAGAAGATGAGGACAATGAAGGTCCCGCCGGTGGTTTCTCCAGCAGTGAGGATGAGCCGGCCGGGAGCAGCGCTGATGATGGCGAGGATGAGGACAGCAGCGGCCCTTAGATAGGATAGAGCTAGGAGCAGTAGATGGGACAACATTCCTCCTAGCAACTCCCTTTGAGAGCAATCGGCTCTTTATGTAAGAAATCTCTGCTTATCAATGAAGAAGTTCCCTTTAACTTGATTTTGCCGATTTCTTTTATACTGAGTCCGCCGATTGTCAATCCGGTAGATGCTTAATGAGCCGATGGCAAAGCATCAGCTTTCAAATGGATTGCAAAACAGATCGATCTGATTGCCTTCTCAGATGTCGACTTGCAGTCCATGGAATTCAGACCCAAACCTCCAATCGAACAGGTCCGACGCGCAGCTTGAGACCCAAAGGCCTTTAGACTTTTAACATCATCCGAATATGATGTTCGTCCTGATAACAAAACTCCTGGGTTAATGCTCCCAGGAAAGCCTGACGACCTTGACGTTGAAGCTGACACCTCTGCTCAACAAGTGTTTGCTCACAGCTTTTCCAGCGATGTCGCACTCCTGTGCCGCAACGAACTGGCCTAAGGTCTAACCACTGATGATGGCCCCCTCCTTCAAACTCCTCCCGTCAACCCTGGTGGTTTTACTCTGCAAGAACTCTCTCGTTCAGCATGGTTATGATGCAGAGACAGCCAATTTCAACACCATTGGCTCGCTGCCCCCCGAGCCTCGATCAAGGCGAGAGTGAGGTTGCACCAGCTGCATTGGGCCACTATCAGCCCCTCTACTGTAGTGCAGCATCAGCCGATTCTGACCGAATCGGTTGTCAACGGCAGAGAACTTCCCAGGTGAGCTGCCCCCCAAGTCTCTTTGATCCGATGAGGCAACCTTTGGTGAAAATGAAGTTCAGTCCAACTGGATGACCGCCGGTTGTTCTCGTGATCCTAGCCTGATCTGCACATCCATGCTGTTCCTGATGTTTGGCCAGGGTTGTGATCCTCAAACCTGCCGGCAAACCTCAACACCTTAAATGAGAAAAAGGGCCGTCTTGGACGCCCAAACTGATGCTTCTGTCGATGCTGCCGAGCTTGAAGTCTTGCTCTTGAGAAGTCGCCAGGCAATCTCAATGAAGTGCCTGCTCTGGTTAGGCTTCCGCTTAAATCCCTTGAGTCGATGGCCGTGCATCGGCTTTGAATTCTTAAGTCGATGACTACGCATCGGCTGTGCTCAAAAATTTCTGTATTTTCGATTTTTATTAGCCGATCGATTCATGAATCGGCTTCTCCTGGGTACATACTTCGTGGCTTTGTACCTTCTTCGTGTATACCCCCAGTGAATCCTTCAAGCGATTGAAGATATCGGCTTTCAGCCAATTCAAGCTTTCCTCGCCACTCACCATGCGAAATAGCACATCAGTAAACAAGGGTGGTGCGAGTAATTTTAGCCGATCGCTGGAATCGTCTTCCCTTGTACTTCGATGATTTACAGAATGTTGAGATTTCGAAAATCTATGGCAACGCGCCACCGGCCATCCTTTTTCTCCACAGGTATTACATTGGAAATCCTCTCAGCGTACCTGCATGGCCTGATGAACCCAGCGTCCAACAACTTCTTGATCTCCTTCTTGACTTCCTCAATCTCTCTAGTTCGTAAACCCAGCCATGTAACGCCTTCTAAGTTCAATGCTTTTCATCGTTTGGGGCCGATCGTGTGGATCGGCCTCCTCTTCACCTTTCCCGCGGGAGCGACTGCTCTCGGGCTTATCCTCGCAATGGCGATCTGCGAGCCCTGCCCTATTGATATCAGACGAGCCACCGGCTCGCGTCTTATGCAGTGGCTGAGATCGACCATGTTGACCTCCGGAAACGGCTGCGTGTCAACTTTCATGGCAAACTGATCGAAGAGTAACCGGCCTTGCTCTATCGCCATCTGAATCTGTCCGCGCAAGACTTTGCAGTCGTTGGTGGCATGGGTGAACGTGTCATGCCATTTGCAGTATGGTCTGCCGTTCATCTCTTGTAACGTGGGGATTTTGTGGCCGTCGGGTAACTTCAGCTGTTTTTCCTTCAGGAGCCAATCAAAAATTTGCTCCGTTTTGCTTAAATCAAAGTCAAACCCTTTTGCATTGCCCACTTGCAGGACACGGGTTTTGCCCCAGGTCCACTCAACACTAGTGAACTCCTGATCTCTTGCAGAACCTTCATCTTTGTCCTTCTCGATCAGGGTGACGCGCTTGTACTTGTCCTGGTACAATTCTGGATGGCGCTGTTCATATGTTGTCCACTTCTGGACCAACCGATGCGTCTGCATCGGCATCAGCCGATGCCTGTGCATCGGCTTTAGCCTGTTTGGGGCGCCATACTTTCTTTGGCGGGCGCGCCTTTGTCTCCACTATTTGCTGGATTTTCGCGGCCAGATCGGGCCGCGCTCAACATGTACAGGTACTGTGCCTCGGCTTCTTCCAGGCCGCTGCACCCGGCGCTTCTGAGAATGGCTGAGTCCATCGGGGCACCACCTTGGCTGGTGGTCCCATCTTCTTCTCTATCTGACTCCTCGGTCTTCTTCTTGGGATGACTCGAGTCCGTTTGCTACGAGGTGGGAGAGGTCCTAGAGCGTTTGAACACTGCAACTTGTTGTCCCTTCTCCTTTGTTGAATTCTGGGCAGCTCTCGATTGTCGGCAATCGGCTCATTCCCCGAGTCCCAGCAATGTTTGAAGAAGGGACAGTTCCAGTGCTTGTCCATGTTGTCTTGCTCCTTTGACCTCCCCTCGGCGCGACGTTCGTATGTCGTCATTCATCTGTCTTTGACGATACCCCATGTTTGCATTGGACTGTCGATATTCTTCATCGTCGTCGTCGTAGCGGCGACGTCGGTCGACCGCTGTTCATATTTGCTGAGAGATGCACGGATAATGGGCGTGGATACCGCATGCTTCTCACCTCCTCCTCGGCCAGGTATCGTTTATCGTCGTCTTGGGGCCGGTCACGTGGAGCGGCCTCCTTTCTCTTTGCCACGAGGTGGCTGCTCTCTGCTTTGTCCGCGCCATGGCGAACCACGAACCCTGCCATATTGGCATCGAAAGAGAACCCTGGCTCTCTTATGGAGTGGCTGAGATCGACCGTGTTGACATCAGGCAACGGACGTGTGTCTCCGTCGAGCTTGATGCCGTGCGAACGGGTCTTCCCACAGGAGCCGACGAGTTCGGTTCCGAGGACCGCCTTGACCTTGTTATGCTTCTTCTTGAGCTTGTCAGCCAGGTCCTCGTACTTGACCGGAGTGCTTTCCGCCATCTCGGATGTAGATGGCGATGTGGTGGATGTTGAAGATTGTCCCACCGGGCGTGCCAGAATGTGTTGACGTCAGAAACCCCCTGGCGGGCAGAGACGGGCAACACCGTAGAGCCGGGAACAACTAGGGCTGCGGCTGGCCCCAGTCCCTCAGAGCGACGGCCCGCAAAGCCTCCTGGTCGCGCGCCGATGCAAATTGCAAGGGCGTGCCACCTGACCTATACCTGGTCAGGAAGGTGTGGATGATGCCTCGCTTAGTTTCCTGCAGGGCACACACGTACACGTTAAATACGAGCCTCGATCGGCTCTCAGGTTATCCTGTGAATCGGCTCATGGAGCCGATCCACCCATGATTCGTCCAAGGTGGCCGAATATATGGTGGTCCTGCTTGATCAAGATAAAGCATATGAGATCCACGACGATTTAGGGTTTTCACCGCATAATCGGATCATCCTACTCACGATTGGGCCTCGCGGTGCGCACGGTGATCGTAAGCCAATCCTAGACAAGGCCTAAAAACCAACACGAGGTTGATCCTCGGAACATCCTGTCTAGGGCTAGCAAACTACACCCTACGCGCCGCTGGATCCTCCAACCCTTTGTAAGGCCTAACTATTGCAGATGTTAAACTAATCCTTGATGAATCAAGGAGCAACCGTAACGGATCAGATCTACTAAATAACGATCAAGCGGGGTGCCGCCCCTGCACCCATGATGAGGTACAAGGACGGCTAGATGCGCAAGGGTTGCACTACGACAGCATATGATACTAAGAACAATGCTAACCCTACACATCTATGATAACTACGTTGCTCGCCATCAAAGGGCTTCAGTACGAGCAACGCATGAACAACGTGGGCAGGCTCGTGCTGCTAGATCGCAAGATGCGATCTAGGCAGCATGGTGCTTACCGGAGAAACCCTTGAGACGAAGGGGTTGGCGATGCGCCGAGATTGGTTTGTGTTGAACGTTGGTTGTTGTTTATTCCATAAACCCTAGGTACATATTTATAGTCCAGGGGACTTTCTAATGTGGGCGTGCACCAAACCGTGCACGAGATAAACTCTAACTTCTACGTAGCCTAATATATTACAGATACATGGGCAATTAGCCCAACTTGGTATAAAAGGCCGATTCACGTATTTCTTCCATGTACAATCTTCATCCATCTTGATCGCGGCCCACACGAAGAACACGAAGAACACACGAAGATCCACGCACACCAACCCGATACAATCGATGCTTACCCTCACGGCTCGATGGACCGTGCCAATAGAATCCGCCCGGAAGAGACTCGAGGTAGAATTCCGAGAGGAGAGACCGGTGAGGAGGACGAATCAAGGAGTGAGAGAGAGAGTGCAAGCACTAGAATCTCTTACTACCAAATCCATACATCCACAAGGGTTGCCTTGATTACAGAGGGATGATACCCAAGGGAGACTAAGCTCAAAGTTAGGTTTGAGTTCTAAACAAGTCTAAACAGTAAAGGAGGGGTCCAGCTACTTAAATAGGCAAGCACAGCCAGCAAGGGCGAACAGGTACGCGAATGGATAAGTCAAGGCAGTTTGGTGGGGTATTCCCGTCGGATCGGTTGGGCGTCGGTCAGACAGACACAGGACCGGGCTGTCCGGTCAGGAGTCCGGTCTGACGGAACTGTGACCGAGCTGTCCGGTCATGGGAATCGACGTCGCCAACCGGGATTCTGCGAAGATCCGGTCCTGGGTCCGGTCGTCGTCCGTACGAGGGAGTTGGCCCGGTTTGCGCCCGGTTGACCGGGCCTGTGGCCGGGGCGTCCGGTCGTGGGTCCGGTCCGACCGGGTCCTGGACCGGCCAGCGTCCTTTTCTTCCTTGGCGATCTTCGGGCGACGGTGGCTTCGGCTTCATGTTCATCTCCAGGTTCTGCTGCTCCTCTCCTTCCCTTGACCATGACGTCTCATCCTCTCCGGGGTCTTGGTGCTCCATGTACCTAATCACACAAAGTGTTTCGGCATGAGGTAGCATTCCATCCAATGGGGAGTCGAGGTCGAGGGTAGTGAGGAGCGAGTTCACCTTGTCATGTATTGCTTTGGCTCGAGCCCGTGTCATGGGTCCACTTGGGGGACTTGTTGGCCTTGATGTAGTGTCGTTGGCGAGCGGGGCTTAGTTCCTCTCGTCCCGAGCAGGTAAACGATAACAAAGATAATTTCTGAAGTGACATGCCATCATAACTTGATCATACTATTGTAAGCATATGTAATGAATGCAGCGATCAAAACAATGGTAATGACATGAGTAAACAAATGAATCATATAGCAAAGACTTTTCATGAATAGTACTTCAAGACAAGCATCAATAAGTCTTGCATAAGAGTTAACTCATAAAGCAATAAATCAAAGTAAAGGTATTGAAGCAACACGAGGAAGATTAAGTTTCAGCGGTTGCTTTCAACTTATAACATGTATATCTCATGGATAGTGTCAATGTAAAGTAATATAACAAATGCAATATGCAAGTATGTAGGAATCAATGCATAGTTCACACAAGTGTTTGCTTCAAAGATAGAAAGAATAGGTAAACTGACTCAACAATAAAGTAAAAGAATGGTCCTTCAAAGAGGAAAGCATCGATTGCTATATTTGTGCTAGAGCTTTGATTTTGAAAACATATAGAGAGCATAAAGTAAAGTTTTGAGAGGTGTTTGTTGTTGTCAACGAATGGTAGTGGGCGCTCTAACCCCTTGCCGACAAACCTTCAAAGAGCGGCTCCCATTTTATTTTTATTTTTGTGTGGCACTCCTTCCAACCTTTGCTTTCACAAACCATGGCTACCGAATCCTCGGGTGCCCGCCAACAATCTCATACCATGAAGGAGTGCCTTTTTATTTTAGTTTTATTATGTTGACACTCCTCCCCACCTTTGCTTTCTCAAGCCATGGCTAACCGAATCCTTCGGGTGCCGTCCAACAATCACATACCATGGAGGAGTGTCTATTTTTGTTAATTAATTTGGGACTGGGAATCCCATTGCCAGCTCTTTTTGCAAAATTATTGGATAAGCGGATGAAGCCACTAGTCCATTGGTGAAAGTTGCCCAACAAGATTGAAAGATAAACACCACATACTTCCTCATGAGCTATAAAACATTGACACAAATCAGAGGTGATAAATTTTGAATGGTTTAAAGGTAGCACTCAAGCAATTTACTTTGGAATGGCGGAGAAATACCATGCAGTAGGTAGGTATGGTGGACACAAATGGCATGAATATTGGCTCAAGTATTTGGATGCATGAGAAGTATTCCCTCTCGATACAAGGTTTAGGCTAGCAAGGTTATTTGAAACAAACACAAGTATGAAATGGTGCAGCAAGACTCACATAAAAGACATATTGTAAGCATTATAAGACTTTACATGGTGCAGCAAGACTCACATATAAACATATTGTAAGCATTATAAGACTTTACATCGTCTCCTTGTTGTTCAAACACCTCAACCAGAAAATATCTAGACTTAGAGAGACCAATCATGCAACCAAATTTTAACAAGCTCTATGTAGTTATTCATTAATGGGTGCAAAGTACATGATGCAAGAGCTTAAACAAGATCTATATGAGCACAAAAATTGTCAAGTATCACATTATTCAAGACATTACACCATTTACCACATGCGGCATTTCCCGATTCCAACCATATAACAATTTAACGAAGAAGATTCAACCTTCGCCTTGAATATTATGAGTAAAGCCTAAGGACATATTTGTCCATATGCAACAGCGGAGCGTGTCTCTCTCCCACACAATGAATGCTAGGATCCATTTTATTCAAACAAAAACGAAAACAAACAGAAGCTCCAAGCAAAGTACATAAGATGTGACTGAATAAAAATATAGTTTCAGGGGAGGAACCTGATGATGTTGTCGATGAAGAAGGGGATGCCTTGGGCATCCCCAAGCTTAGACGCTTGAGTCTTCTTAAAATATGCAGGGGTGAACCACCGGGGCATCCCCAAGCTTAGAGCTTTCACTCCTCTTGATCATAGTATATCATACTCCTCTCTTGACCCTTGAAAACTTCCTTCACACCAAACTTCAAGCAAACTCATTAGAGGGTTAGTGCACAATTAAAAATTCACATGTTCAGAGGTGACACAATCATTTTTAACACTTCTGGACATTGCACAAAGCTACTGGACATTAATGGATCAAAGAAATTCATCCAACATAGCAAAAGCGGCAATGCGAAATAAAAGGCAGAATCTGTCAAAAACAGAACAGTCCGTAAAGACGAACCTGAAAGGGGCACTAGACTTGCTCA
The DNA here is from genome assembly GCA_030979885.1 of Lolium multiflorum. Lineage (NCBI taxonomy): Eukaryota > Viridiplantae > Streptophyta > Magnoliopsida > Poales > Poaceae > Lolium > Lolium multiflorum. The sequence goes on from CM061748.1 coordinate 154,191,397, forward strand.
AACGGAAAAACTCAAAACTAATGAAAGTTGCGTACATATCTGAGGATCACACACGTAAATTTGTAGATTTTTGATTTTTTTACAGAGACTTCTGCGCGAATTCGTGACAGACAGCAATGTTGTTTCGGCGCAGCAATCCAAATCTAGCATCAACTTTACCATAGAGACTTTACTTGGCACAAAAACATGATAAGGAGAGGTTGCTACAGTAGTAAACAACTTCCAAGACTCAAATATAAAAAAAAGTACTGTAGTAAAAACATGGGTTGTCTCCCATAAGCGCTTTTCTTTAACGCCTTTCAGCTAGGCGCAGAAAGTGTAAATCAAGTATTATCAAGAGATGAAGCATCAACATCATAATTTGTTCTAATAATAGAATCATAAGGTAACTTCATTCTTTTTCTAGGGAAGTGTTCCATACCTTTTTTGAGAGGAAATTGATATTTAATATTACCTTCCTTCATATCAATGGTAGCACCAACGGTTCGAAGAAAAGGTCTTCCCAATATAATGGGACAAGATGCATTGCATTCAATATCCAAGACAACAAAATCAACGGGGACAAGGTTATTGTTAACCATAATATGAACATTATCAACTCTCCCCAAAGGTTTCTTTTTAGCATTATCAGCGAGATTAACATCCAAATAACAATTCTTCAATGGTGGCAAGTCAAGCATATCATAGACTTTCTTAGGCATAACAGAAATACTTGCACCAAGATCACATAAAGCATTACAATCAAAATCATTGACCTTCATCTTAATGATGGGCTCCCAACCATCTTCTAACTTTCTAGGAATAGAGGTTTCAAGTTTTAGTTTCTCTTCTCTAGCTTTTATGAGAGCATTTGTAATATGTTTTGTAAAGGCCAAATTTATAGCACTAGCATTAGGACTCTTAGCAAATTTTTGTAAGAACTTTATAACTTCAGAGATGTGAAAATCATCAAAATCTAAATCATTATGAGCTATAGCAATGGGATCATTATCCCCAAGGTTGGAAAAAATTTTAGCAGTTTTATCCAAGCGTTTCAGCAGTTTTAGCAATTTCAGGCAGTTTTGTACGCTTTGCACTAGGAGTAGAAACATTGCCAACACCAATTATTTTACCATTGATAGTAGGAGGTGCAACAACATGTGAATCATTATCATTACTAGTGGTGGTAATAGTCCAAACTTTAGCTACATTATTCTCTTTAGCTAGTTTTTCATTTTCTTCTCTATCCCACCTAGCACGCAATTCAGCCATTAATCTTATATTCTCATTAATTCTAACTTGGATGGCATTTGCTGTAGTAGTAATCTTATTATCAATATCATTATTAGGCATAACTTTCAATTTTAAAAGATCAACATCAGAGGCAAGTCTATCAACTCTAGAAGCAAGAATATCAATTTTATCAAGCTTTTCCTCAACAGATTTGTTAAAAGCAGTTTGTGTACTAATAAATTCTTTAAGCATAGCTTCAAGACCAGAGGGTACACTCCTATTATTGTTGTAAGAATTCCCATAAGAATTACCATAACCATTACCATTAGCAGAAGGATATGGCCTATAGTTATTACCAGAGTGTTCCTATAAGCATTGTTGTTGAAATTATTATTTTTAATGAAATTCACATCAACATTTTCTTCTTGAGCAACCAATGAAGCTAAAGGAACATTATTAGTATCAACATTAGATCTACCATTCACAAGCATAGACATAATCACATCAATCTTATCACTCAAGGAGGAGGTTTCTTCAACAGAATTTACCTTCTTACCTTGTGGAGCTCTTTCCGTGTGCCATTCAGAGTAATTTATCATCATATCATCAAGAAGTTTTGTAGCCGCCCCAAAGTGATGGACATAAAGGTACCTCCAGCAGCTGAATCCAATAAATTCCGCGAAGAAAAATTTAGTCCTGCATAGAAGGTTTGGATGATCATCCAAGTAGTCAGTCCATGGGTTGGGCAATTCTTTACCAAAGATTTCATTCTCTCACATGCTTGAGCAACATGTTCATTATCTAATTGCTTAAAATTCATTATGCTACTTCTCAAAGATATAATTTTAGTGGGAGGATAATATCTACCAATAAAAGCATCCTTACATTTAGTCCATGAATCAATACTATTCTTAGGCAAAGATAGCAACCAATCTTTAGCTCTTCCTCTTAATGAGAAAGGAAACAATTTCAATTTTATAATATCACCATCTACATCCTTATACTTTTGCATTTCACAAAGTTCAACAAAATTATTAAGATGGGCAGCAGCATCATCAGAACTAACACCAGAAAATTTCTCTCTCATGACAAGATTCAGTAAAGCAGGTTAATTTCAAAGAATTCTGCTGTAGTAGCAGGTGGAGCAATAGGTGTGCATATGAAATCATTATTATTTGTGGTTGTGAAGTCACACAACTTAGTGTTTTCAGGGGTATTCATTTTAGCAACAGTAAATAAAGCAAACTAGATAAAGTAAATGCAAGTAACTAATTTTTTTGTGTTTTTGATATAGAGAGCAATACAGTAAATAAAGTAAAGCTAGCAACTAATTTTTGTGTGTTTTGTTTAAGTGAAGCAAACAAAGTAGTAAATAAAATAAAGCAAGACAAAAACAAAGTAAAGAGATTGGATTGTGGAGACTCCCCTTGCAGCGTGTCTTGATCTCCCCGGCAACGGCGCCAGAAAAAGTGCTTGATGCGCGTAGATGTACACGTCCGTTGGGAACCCCAAGAGGAAGGTATGATGCACAGCGGCAAGTTTTCCCTCAGAAAGAAACCAAGGTTTTAATCGGACCAGTAGGAGTCAAGAAGCACGGTGAAGGTTGATGGCGGCGAAATGTAATGCGGCGCAACACCAGGGATTCCGGCGCTAACGTGGAACCAACACAACCAAAGCACTTTGCCCCAACGAAAGAGTGAGGTTGTCAATCTCACCGGCTTGCTGTAACAAAGGATTAACCGTATTGTGCGGAAGATGATTGTTTGCAGAAAACAGAAGAACAATTTGCAGTAGATTGTATGCGATGTAAAGAATAGGACCGGGTCCACAGTTCACTAGAGGTGTCTCTCCATAAGATAAATAGCATCTTGGGTGAACAAATTACAGTCGGGCAATTGTCAAATAGAGAGGGCATGACAATGCACATACATGATATGATAAATATAGTGAAATTTAATTGGGCATTACGACAAAGTACATAGACCGCTATCCACATGCATCTATGCCTAAAAAGTCCACCTTTAGGTTATCATCCGAACCCTTCCAGTATTAAGTTGCAAACAACAGACAATTGCATTAAGTATGGTGCGTAATGTAATCAACAACTACATCCTTGGACATAGCATCAATGTTTTATCCCTAGTGGCAACAAGACATCCACAACCTTAGAACTTTCTGTCACTGTCCCACATTTAATGGAGGCATGAACCCACTATCGAGCATAAATACTCCCTCTTGGAGTTAAGAGCAAAAACTTGGCCAGAGCCTCTACTAATAACGGAGATCATGCAAGATCATAAAGAACACATAGGTAATAGATTGATAATCATCATAACATAGTATTCTCTATCCATCGGATCCCGACAAACACAACATATATACAGATAGATGATCTTGATCATGTTAGGCAGCTCACAAGATCCAACAATGAAGCACATAAGGAGAAGACGACCATCTAGCTACTGCTATGGACCCATAGTCCAGGGGTGAACTACTCACTCATCACTCCGGAGGCGATCATGGCGATGAAGAGTCCTCCGGGAGATGATTCCCCTCTCCGGCAGGGTGCCGGAGGCGATCTCCTGAATCCCCGAGATGGGATTGGTGGCGTCTGGAAAGTTTTCCGTAGCTCTCGGTCGGGGGTCGCGACGGAGACTTTAAGTAGGCGGAAGGGCAAGTGGGGGCCACACGAGGGCCCCACACAACAGGCCGCGCGGCCAAGGCTTGCGGCGCCGCCTAGCGTGTGGCCGCCTCGTGGCCCCACTCGTTTCCTCTTCGGTCTTTCGGAAGCTTCGTGCAAAAATAGGACCCCGGGCGTTGATTTCGTCCAATTCCGAGAATATTTCCTTACTAGGATTTCTGAAACCAAAAGCAGAAAAACAGCAACCGGCTCTTCGCATCTTGTTAATAGGTTAGTGCCGAAAATGCATATGACATAAAGTATGCATAAAACATGTAGTTATCATCAATAATGTAGCATGGAACATAAGAAATTATCGATACGTTTGAGACGTATCACTAAGCCGGCCCGTCCTCCGGCCGACCGGGCCTGAGACCGGTAAGTCGGTGTGGCGGTCGGTCACCGGCCGGCGCTAGCTCGGACTTCTTCTTCCCTCGCTCATGCCTCCCGCTCCTCCTCGCGAGTCCATGGGATGTCTTCATGTCCAGCTCCATGTCCAGCTCCATGTCCAGCTTACGTCCAAGCTCCTCTTCTCCTCGTGCGATGCTTGCTCCCTCTTCATACCTGATCATACATAAGTAATAGGACTTAGGCAGTATAAAGCTCTCATCGATCAAAGTATCACTTAGGAACAAATTCACCTGTTGTTTGAGTAGCTTCGCACGAGCCCTTGTCATAGGTCCAATCCTAACTTCATTGGACTTGAGCTTCACAGCAGCATCGTCTTCATCTTGCAATGACGGAGGTAGTAGTGTAGTAGGGATGTCCTCATCATCTCCCCCCTTCAAAAGGCGTCGACCTCGACGCTCCAAGGTCTTCTCCGTCATATGGTGTCAAATCAGCCACATTGAAAGAATTGCTGACACCAAACTCATCAATTGGAAGATCTATAGAGTATGCATTATCATTGATCTTGGCAAGCACTTTGTAAGGACCAACACCACGAGGAAGCAACTTGGACTTCCGTAGCTTCGGGAACCTATCCTTGCGAAAATGTACCCAGACCATATCACCAGGCTTGAACAACATCTCCTTGCGCTTCTTGTTCATCCTTGCAGCATTGTTCTTGCCTTTCTTCTCTATCAACTCTTTAGTCTTCACATGAATCTTTCGCACAAAATCTGCCCTCTTTGATGCCTCCATATTGACTCTCTCATGTATGGGTAAAGGCAACAAGTCAAGTGGAGTAATGGGTTTGAAACCATACACCACCTCAAAGGGACACAACTCTGTGGTAAAATATACTGTCCTATTGTAAGCAAACTCCACATGCGGCAAACAATCTTCCCACTCCTTCAAGTTCTTCTTGATCATGGATCTCAACAGTTGTGACAATGTTCTATTCACCACCTCAGTTTGACCATCAGTTTGGGGATGACAAGTAGTACTGAAAAGTAGCTTTGTCCCCAGCTTTCCCCAAAGTGTCTTCCAGAAGTAGCTCATAAACTTCACGTCACGATCAGAAACAATAGTCTTCGGGACTCCATGTAGACGTACAATCTCCCTGAAAAACAGGTTAGCAATATGCGACGCATCGTCGCTCTTGTGGCAGGCAATAAAGTGTGACATCTTAGAGAATCTATCCACTACCACAAATATAGAATCATGGCCTCTTTTAGTGATGGGGCCTAAGGACACGTGGGTTGCCTGATCTCACGAATTGACCAAGGAAAAGCGGGGGAGAGGAAGAACACGAAGAACACGGCGAAGAACACGATGAACACACGCAAACACACACCAACCCGATACAATTCCGGTTTACTCCCGATAGCCCGAACCACTATCCCGATAGAATCTCTCAAGAGAAAGACACGCGGTAGAATCCCCGAGAGGAAGATCGGTATACGATCGGTAGAATCACACGAGTGAGAGACCGGTGGTAGAATCACAAGTGTGAGAGACTAATCATATAAGGAGTGCCTTGATACAATAGATTTGATAATCTAAGGAGGGGGTTTCCCTAATCCCAAAGGGATGGTGGAGGCATGAGCCTAGTTCTCTCAAGTTCATTCTTCCTAATGAAGGGGGAGGTGGGAGCCTATATATAGGGAGCCACTAAAGGAGGGGTAGTTTAGGCATACAAGGGGATACATGGGACTTGGCCCGAATTGACTTGGACGCATAGGGGGCGGATTGTCCGGCCTTAGTGGGGCGGATAATCCGGCCTAGCAGTCGTGCTTCATGCGCCGTCTCTTCTTGGCGACCTCGGGCGCTCTTCTTCCTTCTTCTCTTCCATGCCTCCGTGACCTCGGCCTTGAGTGTGGTTCTTGTCGTTGATGTATCGGGCTGCATCATCTCCCCCCACTTGTAAAAGAGTCGTCCTCGACGATGAGTCTTCATGAATGTGTAGAGGAGGTAGATGACACCAACGCTTGAATGTTACTTCACTTGTCGAGAGCCCTATCAATAGCACAAGAAAAGCAAAGGAGCAATCAAAGCGTAGCCAAAGTTCAATGTATTTAGGAAGAGGGCGCAAGTAGAAGGAGGTCACCTTATCAAAGTGTCGGTGTGCTCTCATTGAGAGATCTTGTGTAGTGGAAGTGTGCGGGCGAAACCACTCATTGGAGCTCACTTGTATTATGCTCTCAAGAGCTCTTTTGGTCAACTCGTGCTCAATCGAGGTTGACCTTGTCTTCCGTGTACCTACACACACAATAGGCAAAGCAAAGAACGTGTGTGCATGGTATATGAACACATCATCCATCATGATGCTCCATTTCTTTTGCACATCACCATTAGCGTTAAGCAAAGCATCATAATAGATATGGTGAATATGCGGAGTAAACATGGGAACATGCTCAACATGGATATATGCAAAGTCTCCAAAATTTGAGAGAGCTATGGGGGCAATCTCATTTACAAGCATATTAACACTATTGCAAGCCAAGCATTGGAAAGAGAAATTGTTCATCATTTTGGTTGCATTAATGGGAGAATATTGCAAGCATGTAGCACAAAACATGTTCAACATTTTATCATGGTTGTCAACAAACCTAAGGAAAGAGCAATTGTTCATCAAGGTTGTCACAACACAAGCATCAATGTCCTCATTGCAATCAACACATGGGAAAGAGAAATTGTTCGACAAGTTGCATGCAATGGGAGATATATTGAAACACTCATAGCATGGCATGGTCATATCACAAGCAATCACATATGATCAACAATGTTGGTATCACAAGTATCACAAGGGAAAGTGAAAGAAGCATATGACATAGCAATAGGATCATCCAACTCATGCAAGCACTCACAAATCATCATGTCCACTAGTGGGATCAGCATCATCAACACCCATATGAGGTAGGTGTTGTGGAAGAGGTAGGCTCCATGTGGCCTCCATGTTCATCTTCAAGCAACAAGCATGGTGTGATATCATCATCTTCATGCACCATGTACATCTTCTCCATGATCGGTGTCTCGTCATCCATGGAACCTAATGAGACACAAGGAAACACACTAGAGGTAGAGGGTAAGATGTTAGAATTGAAAATGGCCTCACATGACCTATCAACTACCACTCTCATCTCACTTGGTGTATCACTCATGCTCTCGAAGTGGAGGCACTCAAGCTCACATATGGTGGAATCACTCATCTCACATATAGTGGAGTCGCTCATCTCACATATAGTGGAGTCCCTCATCTCCATGGCAATGGCGTCGTCGATGTCCGAGCAACCTAGCAAAGAGGAAGACAACACAAGAGGAGTAGAGGTTAAGTTGTTAGAAATCAAAACATCCTCACTCGACTCATGGGGTGTGTCACTCTTGCTCTCAAGGTGTTTGAAATAGGATTTGCACTCGGCTTTGTCTTGGAGGGTCATTTTGGCTTCTCGAGCATCTAGCTCGGCGAAGTATGCTCTCATCTCGGCTTGTTCTTGTGGGGTCATCATGTATATCTCACTAGGATAGGTGTATATGTATGGTGGAAGGAAAACTACACAAGTATCCCACCTTTCAAGAAAGTATCGGAAAAATGGTTCAAGTCAAGAGCAAAGTCGAAATGTATCGGGGTTACTCACACACACACTCAAAACACACGCAAAAGGCTAAGAAACTCTATATGTGGTGGGTAAGGAGTGGATAGCAAACGAAAAAGACCAACGGAAAAGTCTATTGTCAAATGTGGGTAAGATCCAAAGTCAAATGTCAAAAGTGGTGATCTATGTCAAGGAAACACGGAAACACACACAAGGAGAACAATGGGGTTAGCGCGACCAAGGAAGTGAGCTAAGTAACAAGATGGTCCTAACGAAGACTATAAGCTCGGTGTCACGCCAACACAAGAGAGACCGTAGCTCGGTTGCATATGAGAGAAGCAACTAGATTTGCACAAGATGTCACTCTTCTCTTTTCTCTCTTAGTGCTTACAAGCTTTGCACTCCTTTGTATCGGTGGACACACACTCTTTTTGTATTTCCTTTTCCTTTTTCTCTTTTTTTTCTATGCTTAGAAGCTTTTTATCTATGTATATGTCATATTTTTTCTTCTTTTGTGTATCTTTCTCACCGAGCTTGCTTCGAGCTTCGCTCAACACAACACACACAACAACCCTCTCACGGTCGTGACACTTGTGCAATGCTTCGCAACACTCGGAAAACCACTCTCAATAGGATAGGTACACAAAGAAAGAAATGAGACTACAAGGGGTGAGGGGAGGCAAGTTATACCTATTGATGTTAGGCGTGTCGGAACACGAACTTGCGATGGCGAAGTGGTGGTGTCGATGGTGTCGAAATGCGCCGGAATACCGGGGTGTTGATGTCGTTGCCATTGACGGACCAAAGTCACTCCAAATCGGAAACCGGAATGAAGTCAATACCCAAAAAGTTGGGTCAAAACGGTCAAAATTTGGGTCTCAAAAATTGTCAAAAGTTGGAGTCGGACTATGTGGATTATTTCAAGATTGTTGTTAAAATTTGGGAGTCAAACGGGCTCCAGAAAGTTGTCAAGATTTGGGGCAAAAAGAGGTATCAAAATTGACTGAGTTTGATGTAAAAAATTGACAAGATTTGTGTTCGGGCGGTAGTACCGGAAGTGGTACCGGTAAAACGTACAAACTGTACAGAAGGAAAACCTGCCGAGCGGTAGTAGGGGCGGTAGCACTACCGGTAGTACCGGTTAGAATTTTTCTGAAATGTGATTGTGAGCAGCGATTTGGAAATTGCTTGCGCGAAACTGGAGAGCGGTCTGGGAATCTTGCGCGAACGTGGGCTGCTACGCGTGCGTGATGCGAGGCAAACTGGAGCGTGGATGTGAAGTGGCGCTGGTTTTGTGTGGATGCTGCAGCAAATGGAAAATGGAATCAAGGCGGGGCTGTGGAGGGAGAGCAGGGCCAAGCTGCTGGGGTTCACGCACGCGCGGGTCTGGGAATTGAGCTGGACCGGGGTGAGGCGGAGTACCGGCCGCGCGATGGTTGGAGGCCAGCTGTAGGTGCTTGCTGCGGCCGCTGCGGATTTGAAAGGCTGCGTTTGGATGAAGGCGAGCGCGGCCAATGAATCGGCGGGCCAGCGCGCGGGGAAACAGCGGTGGGAGCGATGTGGTGGTGCAGTGAGCGGAAGGCGGCGGATGGCGCGTGCGGCCAGAGTGAGGATGCGCCGCGGCGGCGTTGCCCAAGAGTCAGCCAGCGGCAGTGCGCTAGGGAAAAGCTGGTAGTACGGTCAAAAATTTTCAGTTCGTCCAGTTCGTCGCTGAAGAACACGGGCGGACCAAAATTCGTCGATTTCAAGAGATATAGAAAGAATTATGTCTGAAAATTCGGGGGAAACGTAGATAAACACAAACAATATCAGATCAGATCAAAACCACAAAGAACGCAACAAATTCGAAGATCAAATTTCAAGCTATTTTTGGGGTTTTTTTTTATTTTTTTTGAAAATGGAAAGATTTGGGTTAAATTGTGCAACCTTTGCTCGATACCATATGATGGGTCCCTGACACGTGGGTTGCCTGATCTCACAATTGTGAAGGAAAGACGGGGAGAGGAAGAACATGAAAAACACGATGAACACCTCAAACACACAACAACCCGATACAATTCCGGTTTACTCCGATAGGCGAACCACTATCCCGATAGAATCTCTCGAGAGAAAGATACGCGGTAGAATCCCCGAGAGTAAGATCGGTATACGATCGGTACAATCACACGAGTGAGAGACCGGTGATAGAATCACAAGTGTGAGAGACTAATCATATAAGGAGTGCCTTGATACAATAGATTTGATAATCTAAGGAGGGGGTTTCCCTAATCCCAAAGGGACGTGGAGGCATGAGCCTAATTCTCTCAAGTTCATTCATTCTAATGAAGGGGAGGTGGGAGGGGAAATGCACTTTGGCTCATAGGAGCATTTGCTCCCATTATGTGAATTCACATTTCGAAGTGTCAAAAAATTCTAAACTAAATTTTTAAATGTACATCTAGACACTTTATGTAGGTACATAAATTTTCAAAAAAGAAACAATTTATGTGGCCCTGTAAAAAAGACAAATTTTGATGCTGTAACACGACTACGTACAGCGCATTTTTTTGTCTTTTTTGTACACACCACATAAAATGTTGTTTTTCCACGAAAACTTGTGCACGAACATAGAATGTCACGATGCACACCAAAAAATTTATGTCAATTTTTTTTGATATTTTTAAAATTAGTTTTTAATCATTTTTTATAATGGGAGCATTTGCTCATGAGCCAAACGCCACCTCCGAGGTGGGAGCCTATATATAGGGAGCCACTAAAGGAGGGTTAGTTCAGGCATACATAGGAATACATGGGACTTGACCTGAATTGGCTTAGACGCATAGGGGGTGGATTGTCCGGCCTTAGTGGGGCGGATAATCCGGCCTAGCAGTCGTGCTTCATGCGCCGTCTCTTCTTGGCGACCTCGGGCGCTCTTCTTCCTTCTTCTCTTCCATGCCTCGTGACCTCGGCCTTGAGTGTGGTTCTTGTCGTTGATGTACATGATGAAGAAGACCGTAGAATCATGGGCTCTTTTAGTACGCGGCAAACCCAACACAAAATCCATACTAATGTCTTCCCATGGTGTAGTAGGTGCCGGTAAAGGAGTATACAAACCGTGAGGCTTCAGCTTGGACTTGGACTTGTTGCAAGTAATACATCTCTTCACATACCTGTCCACATCCCGCCTCATCTTTGGCCAATAAAAGTGGTCAGCTAGCATGAGTAGCGTCTTCTCACGCCCAAAGCACCCATCAAACCTCCAACATGTGATTCCTGCAATAAGAGCAAACGCACAGACGATTCTGGAACACATAGTTTGTTAGCTCTAAACAAGAACCCATCATGTATGTGATATTTCTCCCATGCTTTACCAATAGCACACAAGCGATATGGTTCAGCAAAATCATGATCAGTAGCATACAAATCACATAGTACTTCCATTCATCCCCCTCTTTCATCCTAATTTGATGATAACCACTACGCAAATCAATTTTAGAGAAAACAGCAGCACCACTCAATTCATCTAGCATATCCTCTAAACAGGGAATAGGATGACGATATCGAATAGTAATGTTGTTTATCGCTCTACAATCTACACACATGCGCCATGTACCATCTTTCTTAGGAACTAGAATAACAGGAACAACACAAGGACTAAGGCTTATGCGGATATAACCTTTGTCGAGTAGCGCTTGTACTTGCTTCTGTATCTCCTTCGTCTTCGGGTTCGTCCCTATATGGCGCCTATTGGGCAGCGAAGCTCCTGGGATCAAATCCATTTGATGCTCAATACCACTTAATGGTGGCAATCCCGGGCACCTCCTCCTGAAACACGTCGCTAAATTCCTGCAAAACACTAGAAATACCAAGAAATAGGTGTCATGTCGTTACAAACCAAAATCTCGCCCTTGTACATAAGCACAAGAGGCCTAGCTGTAGGATCCTCTAAATTCTCTCATGTCTCTTTGGTGGCTAATGGACTAAAGAATTCGCTCTCTCACTTTTTATTATATCACTCACGGCATTACAATTCTCTCGCCTATCTACTGGAGCATCCTCCAAGTTTACTTCAACTTTCTGACGAGATTCATTGACAACTTGATGTGGTGACATAGGCTGCAAGTTGATTTTCTTGCCCTTGAACTCCAAGTGATATGTTGGGCTTGATAACCCACAAGTATAGGGGATCGTGTAGCCTTTTCGATAAGTAAGAGTGTCGAACCCAACGAGGAGCTAAAGGTAGGATAAGTATTCTCTCAAGTTCTATCAACCACTGATACAACTCTACGCGCACTAAACGTTTGCATTATCTAGGAAATAAAACTACGGTAGCAATACGGGTATGAGAGATAGCTTTGCAAGATAATAAATACATGAAAGTAAATGTTAGTGCTGCAGCAATAAAGTACACTAAGTAACCATATACTAACAGTACCATGAGTGTGGAAAAGTGGTGGTAATTGTGGTGGCTTTGTCCAAGATTAATTAGTGAAGACATTTAGTTCATTGTCTTTGATGTAGTTTTCAATGTGGGAGAGGCTAAATATACAAGCGCTCCACTACTTGGGATTACAAGTACTATATGATTGGATTGTTAGCAAACATCCATAAATACTAACAATGCATTAAGGTTTCCCCAACCATAGCCTTAAGTTTATGGTCCTCTTACTCCCATACATGCAACTAACCGGTTTGAGCCCAGGTTTCTGTCACTCCGGCAGGACTACCCTTCTTTTTGCACATACTACTAACCCTATGGTGTTGATCCATGCGCGCACAAGTATAATGGACACCAAAGGACAGTACCATATCAACATACAACTCTAATGAACCATAGACATTCAACAAAGCAATCAAAAGACAAATATACTACATAAACATGACATAGATCATAGGATAAATATTATAGCATCAAACACCATGTTTACATAGGACGGTACAGAGGTTTATGAGAGGATGAACCACTGAATACAAGGAGGAGATGGTGATGGAGATGGCGGTGAAGACGTCGGAGAGGGCAGCGCGGTGGGCAGGCGGCGGCGCCGGCGGCGCGGGGAACTCTTTCCCCGCCGCCGGCAAGTTGGGGAGCGCCGCCCCTTAGCCTCTCTCCTTCATGGCTTCAAGGGAGCCCTCCCCCATGGAGATGGGATCCATGGGGGAGGCAAAAACGTGGCTTTGGTGGCTGAAATTCGTGGAGGTGTCCTCCACGAGTTATTTCTGTCACTCCGGATTTCCGTCATCCCATCTAGGGCTTCAGTAAAACGGGCCTAGGCCGCATACGGACTCCGATTGGGCCGAATTTTAACTCTAGAACGTTCAGCAGAAAATTATCTACAACTTCCTCTTCAGGCCCAACTCCGTTGGAGGTCATCTTCGAGGGTCAAACAGACAATCTCCGAAAACAGTTCTGGGACAGATTTCAGCAAAGTTCCAATTCGACTCCAACAAGGTTTCCTCTTGTATTCTTGATAATTCCTACACATCAAAGAGTAAAATAAGAACATTGTGCACTTTTGAAACTATTAATAGGTTAGTCCAAATAAATCATAAACTTAACACAAAAACAAGTGTCAAAGGCATAATATTAACATGAAACAATCAAAAATTATAGATACGTTTTGGACGTATCAACATCCCCAAGTTTAATTCCTGCTCGTCTCAGTATGAAAATAAAATAATTTTTGATTGTAAATGCTGTGATCAGGTCTTTAACAATTGCATGATGTATGGATAATAAAACTTAGCAATCATGTTACCTAATGAAAAGTATCAACCAACTAAGAGTTCATAATATGAAATTTATAAACATCAACAAGATTGTAATGATCATAGTAAAGCATGGTAGAGCGGTATCTCGCTTGCCCTTAATTGTGGAGCAAAACATAAATGCCAAGGCACCTCTGAAGTTCAAGTGAAGACTAGAAGTAAGAATATCAAAGATAAAAGCATCAAAGTTATGCCACAAATCATATTTTGGGACAAGCATATTACACTAAGAATGACAGTTATGCTCTCAAAAAGGTGCTCAAAGAAAGGATGGTGACTCAACATAAAAGTAAAAGATAGGCCCAGAGGGAAGCAGGGATTAACATGTGCTAGAGCTTTTTATTTTAAAACAAGTAAAATTGTTTTGGGAAGTGTTTGTTGTTGTCAACGAATGGTAGTGGGCACTCCTTCTTGTCCCAGACTTTCAAGAGCGACTCCCATGAAGGACGTTATCTCTACCAGCAAGGTAGATCATCCCTCTTCTCTTTTGTTTACACATGTACTTTAGTTTTATTTATAGGTGACACTCCTCCCAACCTTCGCTTTCACAAGCCATGGCTAACCGAATCCTCGGGTGCCTTCCAACATTCACATACCATGGAGGAGTGTCTATTTGCAAATTAAGTTGCTTACGATAAATCAGGGCAAAACATGTGAAGAGAATTATTAATGAAAGTTGTAATTAATTGGGGCTGGGCACCCCGTTGCCAGCTCTTTTTGCAAAATTATTGGATAAGTGGATGTATATGCCACTAGTCCATTGGTGAAAGTCTGTCAGGAGTAAATGACAAGGTTGAAAGATAAAACACCACATACTTCCTCATGAGCTATAAAACATTGACACAAATTGAGAAGTACTTTGAAGGTTTTAAAGGTAGCACATGAAAATTTACTTGGAATGGTTTGAAATGCCATGCATAGGTATTTATAATGGACACTTTGGAACAACTTGGTTTATAGGGATTTGGATGCACGAGCAGCATTTCCGCTCAGTACAAGTGAAGGCTAGCAATAGACTGGGAAGCGACAATCAAGAGAGCAATAACCGTCATAATCATGCTTGCGACAGAATAAAATTAACGGAGGCATAAAAGTGATACAAGAACTCTGAAGCAAAGTAAATCATCGAGGCTTAATTGACTTTTGTTCAGTCATATGCATGCGTGAGCATGTGCCAAGTCAATTTCAAATGAATAATTCGAAGGAGGACACCACAATACCATACCATCTTATGAACAGGACAATGCATGTTAACATCAAAATATCATAATATACACTATTAGCTTGTTGAGACTATCCATAAAAAATCATAACCACTAAACAATATCATTCACACATCATTTTTAAGTTCAATCAAATAATACATTAACTAAGTAAACGTAGAAAACAGAAGATAAGTAATATATGTGACGATCCACTTATTAATGTAACCGGTGTTTGATGCTAAGATAAATAGATAATAAAATGCAGCCGCTTCAAGTTTAGTCAAATTCATATGTTGCTCAAAAAACAAAGTTTGAAGGTTTGCAAACCGAGGGGTTATTGATGAAGAGGGATGCAGGACATCCCCAAGCTTATGACTTTGGCCATTCTTCAATCTTTCAGAGTTTGGTGTTCCTTCATTCTCTATGAAAAACTTCAACACAAAAACTTTCCTATTCTTTTCTGCGGTTAGATATTAGTGCAATAGATAATATTTCCAAAGTGCTGCTATTAAACCAAATCAAATTTTGTTTTTCAGTTACAGAAAGGTTGCTTAAATGGCTAAATTATAAATGAAAGGTAAGAACCCATAAAAATCAAATGAAAACGAAAAGAGGCCACTCTTGCAACCTGAAGTCAGAATCTGTCAGAAAATAGCAGCTGGAAAACGTAATTATTAGGTGCACTTAAACATGTCCGAAATTTTAGCCAATTTTTGTGCATGCATATAATTAGGTGATACATAATCATTAATTTTTTCGTGAGTTTTAGAACTACCAGTAAAACATGAAAAATCGCGCAATGAGCATAGATCCTGAAAATAGAAAATCACTTTTTACGAATGTATCAACTAAGCTAAATGGGTAAAATTTGGTACTTAATTTTTGATAAACTAATAGATCAAAGGCTAAACAAGACCTAAACATTCTAGCTACAGAAAGGAAAACTATAAAATAAACCAAAAGTAACAACCAAATAAAGAATCCAACAAAGAAGCAAAACAAAAGAAAATATTTTTGTTGTTTTAAAATTATAAGTGAAAGCAAATAAGCAATAAATACCAAATAAGAAGCCTAAGAAAACTAAAGAAGGTAAAACCAAGACATATAAAAGCAATTATAATACACGTTAAGACGATTCATATCATGTGGGACGGGTAATATAGAGTATGAACGAGATAACCTCATGTTTGTTGATGAATAGGGGATGACTCGGGCATCCCCAAGTTTAGATGATTGTATGTTCTTGAATATGTTCTTGGGATGCACCTACACATCCCCAAGCTTGAGCTCTTGCGTCCTCTTTCATCTCATATACCATATCGATTGGATTTTAAAGATACATCCACATAAAACTTCACAAAACTCATTAGTAGGGTTAGTACTCATTAAATAAAATCCACAAGTGTTCAAGTATCCCTAATTTCTATAAAATCTATCAAATATTTAGCCACTGTAATACTGAGGTTTCTTATTATTTCAATCGTACGTCGAAAACGAAGGAAACTTTTGAATCCTAAGTACAATATTTAAACAAAGAGAATAGAAATCTGTCAAAACTGAACACTCTGTAAAGATGTCACTCAATGAGATAGTTACGTAGCTCAAATCGAAAAACTCATGATTAATGAAAGACAGATCATAACCTCAGGTCTATGCACAAAAAATTTCAGATCAAAATGCCATACTGAGATTTTTCACGAATTTTTGCAGCACAGCACAGGAAATCTGTCTCAACAGAATCAGTCCGTAAAGATGAATTATTAGATCTGTCTACGTAGCTCAAATCAGAAAAGTCAAACTAACGAAAGTTGCGATATCTGATCACGCTTGAATTTTTTCAGAATGTTTCCATTTTTCTGGAATCTATACAGATCAAAACGGTGGACAGCAAAAATCTGTCCATGCGCAGAAATCCAAATCTAGCATCAACTTTCTATTAGAGACTACAATTAGCATTTTATTTTTATGTACAGAGGTATATACACAATATTTACATGTTTTTTGATGAGAAGCTTGGAAAGATGAGCAATGATTAAGTGGGGGTCGACCTTGAACACTTGTGTTCATGCCTATGAAACCAAAACAATCTCTTTTGGAAACTTTTTATTAAACAATTTTTTTTGTAATTCGCATTCCCTATCCATACAAGAGATAGAGAACAACTAGGTACAGGAAGTAAAACTACTTAGAGATAAAGCAAACAAGTGCACACGAAAATATTCACCTACGCTATGGCTCCCCGGCAACGGCGCCAGAAAAGGTCTTGATAACCCACAAGTATAGGGGATCGCGTGTAGCCTTTTCGATAAGTAAGAGTGTCGAACCCAACGAGGAGCTAAAGGTAGGATAAGTATTCTCTCAAGTTCTATCAACCACTGATACAACTCTACGCGCACTAAACGTTTGCATTATCTAGGAAATAAAACTACGGTAGCAATACGGGTATGAGAGATAGCTTTGCAAGATAATAAATACATGAAAGTAAATGTTAGTGCTGCAGCAATAAAGTACACTAAGTAACCATATACTAACAGTACCATGAGTGTGGAAAAGTGGTGGTAATTGTGGTGGCTTTGTCCAAGATTAATTAGTGAAGACATTTAGTTCATTGTCTTTGATGTAGTTTTCAATGTGGGAGAGGCTAAATATACAAGCGCTCCACTACTTGGGATTACAAGTACTATATGATTGGATTGTTAGCAAACATCCGTAAATACTAACAATGCATTAAGGTTTCCCCAACCATAGCCTTAAGTTTATGGTCCTCTTACTCCCATACATGCAACTAACCGGTTTGAGCCCTTAGGTTTCTGTCACTCCGGCAGGACTACCCCCTTCCTTTGCACATACTACTAACCCTATGGTGTTGATCCATGCGCGCACAAGTATAATGGACACCAAAGGACAGTACCATATCAACATACAACTCTAATGAACCATAGACATTCAACAAAGCAATCAAAAGACAAATATACTACATAAACATGACATAGATCATAGGATAAATATTATAGCATCAAACACCATGTTTACATAGGACGGTACAGAGGTTTATGAGAGGATGAACCACTGAATACAAGGAGGATATGGTGATGGAGATGGCGGTGAAGACGTCGGAGAGGGCAGCGCGGTGGCGCAGGGCGGCGGCGCCGGCGGCGCGGGGAACTCCTTTCCCCGCCGCCGGCAAGGTTGGGGAGCGCCGCCCCTTAGCCTCTCTCCTTCATGGCTTCAAGGGAGCCCTCCCCCATGGAGATGGGATCCATGGGGGAGGCAAAAACGTGGCTTTGGTGGCTGGAAATTCGTGGGTGGAGGTGTCCTCCACGAGTTAGGGTTTCCTCCTTTATATAGACTCTCGGATTTCCGTCATCCCTTTTAGGGCTTCACCAAAACGGGTCTCTAGGCCGCATACGGACTCCGATTGGGCCGAATTTTAACTCTAGAACGTTCAGCAGAAAATTATCTACAACTTCCTCTTCAGGCCCAACTCCGTTGGAGGTCATCTTCGAGGGTCAAACAGACAATCTCCGAAAACAGTTCTGGGACAGATTTCAGCAAAGTTCCAATTCGACTCCAACAAGGTTTCCTCTTGTATTCTTGATAATTCCTACACATCAAAGTGTAAAACAAGAACATTGTGCACTTTTGCAACTATTAATAGGTTAGTCCAAATAAATCATAAACTTAATACAAAAACAAGTGCCAAAGGCATAATATTAACATGAAACAATCAAAAATTATAGATACGTTTTGACGTATCAGCCGCCATTGTGTTGCACAGAACGGTCACATAGCCAAGACCGGCCCAATAGTAGGTGACACACCGTCATAGGAACCACATCAAAATCAATGGAATCCTTATACGGTCCAATCTCAAACTCAACACGCACCATGTGGTTTACCTTCATCTCACCATTATCGCTCAACCACTGAATATAATATGGATGTGGGTGTGGTAGATACTTCAACTTCAGCTTGGTACACAACTCCTTGCTTGCTCAATTGCGGCAACTCCCGCCATCAATAATAACCTTGCAAGCTTTGCCAGGACTAACTAAAGCCTTTGTTTGGAACAAATTGCAGCGCTGAGTAGATGCACTTGGCAACACATTAAGAGCACGCTGAGACACAACAATAGTGCGAGCTTCAGACGGATAAGCATCTACACCATCACTGTCATAGTCATCATCTTCTAGAGCATATGGATCAACATCATCTCCAGTCTCATACTCATTGTCCTCATTAACAATCATGACCTTGCGGTTAGGACAATCTCTCTTGAAGTGACCCTTGCCACCACATGTATGGCAATTCATATCGCGGTTGCGCGCAGTAGACATGCTAGAACCACTCGTACTTGCAGCAGATTCGGACTTCTTTGCGTTAGACACATTGGAGACCGGTTTGCTAGACGGAGTAGCATAAGGTGCGGAGCGCAAAGATGGCCGGCGCCGTAGATGGGGGCGCCCTAGGCGTGTAGCGCCCAGCCCCGTAGCACGACCTTTAATTTGCGCTTCTTCAGCCAACTGTGATTCAGCTTCTCTTGCATGATGTAGCAACTCATTCATAGTGGTGTAACTGTGATGACGAACAATGCCTTTGATATCATACTTCAAACCATGTAGAAAACGCTGCATTGTCATCTCAAGTGACTCACGGACACGGCCACGCTGCATAAGCATCTCCATCTCCATGAAATAAGTATCAACAGTCTTCACACCTTGTCTCAAGAGGGTCAACTTATCTTATATTCACTACAAGAAATCTGCCATAAGTTGACAAAATAGAGGTGTCACTGAAACGTCAATAATGGCTACTTGTGACGTTACGGTGACGCTTTTCAAAACGTCGAAAGCTGGGAGTCAGCAGTGACTGCTTAAGACGTTCCACTTGAAAACGTCGTAGAGCTTTGTGACGTTTTAAAATGTCACTGACGGCATGACGTTCCCAAAACGTCATGGGCACCTGCCCCCGAGTCCAGCGTGGCAATCCGACGTGGCAAAATTGTGACGAATTAGAAACGTCGTTATCTGAATTCAGCCCGGTCCATTCAGCTCCTTATGTGGGCTGAGCCCATTAGTTCTGATTATTTTTTCGGCTTTGTTGGGCCTTGGCCCGTAACTGGCCCAATTACCTCGGCCTTTTTAGCTTATTTTTTTTCAACGGCCTTTTTAGCTGCTGTACTTACTGGGCCTGGGCCAATTTTCATTGGGCCGTGGCCTTTTTAGGACCCATTACAGTTTTGGGCCGTGGCCTTTTTAGGACCCATTACAGTTTTGGGCCGTGGCCTTTTTAGGACCCATTACACTTTTGGGCCTTGGCCTTTTTAGGGTCCATTATGGTTTTGGGCCTTGGCCTTTTAGGGTCCATTAAGATTTTGGGCCTAGGCCTTTATAGGGTCCACAAAGGTTTTGGGCCTCAGCCTTTTTGGGGTCCATAAAGATATTGGGCCTTGGCCTTTTTGGGTCCATAAAAGTTATGGGCCTTGGCCTTTTTACGGTCCTGCAAGTTTTTTGGGCTTCGGCCTTTTTTGCCTTTTCAACTCCCATTTTTCGAAAATGCAATTAATTATTTGTTGGGCTCTAGCCTTTTAAGAGCCCATATATTTCTAGGCTACTTTGGGCCTTGGCCTTTTAAGAGCCCACAATAGCCCAACAGTGCATATATTAAATTAGGAAATTCAACAGCAAAATATAAAAGACAACATTTCAAATCTGCAAATTTCACAGCAGAGTCACAGCAGCAAAATGACCAGGTTCACAGATTCACCAACATGTCAAGAAAGTTCACAGATTCACTACAAGTTCACACTTCACAATAAGAAGTTCACAGATATGACCAAGTTATTGTCACGCTGCCAGGATATGACCAAGTTCCATGGCGGGACACAAAAAAGGGATACGACCAGCAGCAGGAGCTAATTCGCAGATGCTCCGAAGATGGACATCATGTGAGCAAGCCTCCTATCACTTTCCTCAGTCCGCTTGAGGAGCTCCATGTAGTCCTTGTCACGCTGAGCTTGTGCGGCTTCATTTGCCGCTTGCTTCTCCTTCTGGGCAGCTGCTTCTTCCATGATGGCAGCAAACTGCTGCTTCATCTGTTCAGCTTCCTCCTGGGACCTCTTCAGCTGTGCTTCCAGGTCATGAACATGCGCCGATACAGCAGCTGCGGTGGGCTTGTTGAGCTTGACAGTGGAACTGGGCTGAAGTCCAGCATTCTTCAGGAAAGTGCTGTGCTTGGCTTCCTTGCTAAGAACCTTTGCAACAACAGCGACTGCAGACCTTGGCGGTGCACCTTCTGGCACAGGAATAGCCATCTCAGCTTCCATATCAGCCTGGAGATCCATTTCCAAAAGATTCATCAATTCAGGAAACGCACAGGTCCAAGAATGGTTCACAAAAGTGAAATGAACAAGTCACTTACTATTGCAGCTAGAGCTTCCTCAGAGAAACCATCCTTCTTGCTGTGATGGGTCGCCTTAAAGATGTCGACTGCATCTAGCTCTTCACCTCTGCGCTCCTCCCTCTGGAAATGATGTTCACCAAGAATCAGAACATAAGCTTGTGGAGACAAGAGTAAGATGCAAAAGGAAATTCTGTAAGAGTGTTCTTACAGTTGCATACAGATGAGCAGCATAGCTACGAGAGCCAGTCTTTTGGCCAAATTTGACCGCAGCACGACTGTCCTTGTTCTTGGTACATGTGTTCTGCAGAAGGGCACAATCATGATATTCAGCAATGTGCACACTATAACGATGAGCATCATGTCTACCATGCAAGCACTAATGACTGCAACTGAAGCAAAGAACATACCCTGTGTCTTGGGGTTACCCACAGAGCAGTTAGAGCTTCCCATTCTTCATCTGAGACATCCTTAACAGGGGACTTGATGCTGACTTCATTTGCTGGTACTTTGTCGAAGTAGTCCCTTTTCAGGATGTAGCGCCTGTTCTTCGACACTTTCCGCAGTACGTCATAGCAAGCCTTCTGGATGTCTTCCGACTCTGTGTCCATGTTGAAATTTGCCTACAAAGCAAACAAGGGCAAGGACGAGGTTAGTTATCATGAACTATGAACAATCAAGCAAGCACTCCTATCATCTAACAAATGAACTGGTGATGAAGAAGATTACCCCCATCTTTCCAACGAAGTCGGCCAACAAATTCTCATCCCTCTTGTACAACTTGAAATGCGGAAGGAGTGGCATCTGGCCTCTTGCAAGCATTCCACCCTCCGATGCAAACTTGGCAGCAGGCAAAGGCTTCTCAGGACGTTTCAGCCCTGGAGGAATCTCAATGGTAAGCTTGACTCCCATCCCCTTGCAAATCTGCTCCAGCCCGGTGCCCTTCCTTTTACGGCCACCTGCAGCAGTGGTTCCACCTGAATAGCATACATACAAAGATCATGTCAGAAAGCAGCACCCACATCCAAAAGAGTTTATAAAGATAAACAAAAAAGGCAGTAGATAGTGTGGACAGCTGTCCAACAAAAACTTGCCTTCATCATCCTCAGGATCAAGAAAACCATCAGAATCAAAGTGCTGATGGACCATGACATCAGATGCAGTAGGACATGTGTCCCTGCGAACAGTGCTTGCTTCATCGATCCTTTCATCAATCTGCGGTGAGCTACTGCGATTGTTGCGGGGCGGAGTATCTTCATTGTTGGTTGCAGACGCTTCACTTGATGTCCTCCTGGTGACTCTTTTGGAAGGAGCTTCAGCAACAGGTTCCAGATGCCTCTTTCTCCCTCCTGGAGCATCAGCAAACACTCTAACAGGAGGCATTGAACTTTGTTCCTTTTGCAACCTCTTACTCCTCCTCCCTGGGCTTGTCTTTCTAACAGAAGCCTTTTTCTTTCTACTCTTGGGATCCTTCAATGCCTCGCAAAAATAGCAAAACAAAATGGCATTACATCACAGGTTATAGCAAAACAGAAATAAGAAAACAGATACAAGTAATGCCAGCCCTCCAAAGATGATAAGCAGAATGCACCTTCTCAATGTGTTCCCCTATACTCCCTTCAACCTCCCCATCCTCCTGGTCAACCAATTGGTCATTGCTCGGATGATAATCTGAGCTCTCGCCTTGTGTTATGGCAGATGACTCATCATTTGAAAGTGTGGAACGACCTCCACCTCGACCACCATGTGACTTCCTAAAAATTGACACTACGGCGGGGATACCCAGGGATTGTAAGACACGGTTGTTCCGCATCATTGTCCTAGCCCTGTCCTTCTCTATCTCGGTGAGGGGCGCTTCTTTACATGTATGAGAAAAATATGTAACCATTAGATTGATGGTTGAAATGCATAGAAGCAAGCCAACTCGAACAACTAAGGTAAATTGTTTAATCATAGCAATTTTCAGCTTTTAGTTTCATTTAATCCTAGGGTACAGAAATATTCAGACAGAGCCAAAAAACCCCAGCACCCGATTAAAAGCATCAATTAGACACAATGATGTTAGGATGAAGCCGCATACCAGCCAGCTGCTTCTTCCCAGTCTTTGCCATGCCTGATGTTGATGGGTTGGATATGTGCTGGCACGAAAAGAATAACAATTAGTGACAGCAGATACAACATATGGATGCAATTAAAGAACCAAGCAACATAGGTTCATGTGGATCAACAATCACCTGGTTCACCTTGCTCCTTGAAGTAGGTCAGACCTTGATAGTATTACCTAAGAAGATAACAGGTTATAATCATTAGACATATCCCTTCATACAACAATAGACATGTACACAGAAAAAGCTGTAGGCATGTACAGATAAACAGGGCTCCCAAACTTTGTTTGGGAGAAGTTTCATCAACACAGGATAAAAGGGCAATATAAATGTTCATCGACGAAATATAAAAGGGCATGCCTTGGTAAAGATCTGTACCAAGCAAGATCCGCAGCAGGTAATCATATTATGTACTAGTTGCAGCAAGAAAGATCTGTAGCAGCTAATCATATATGGACTGCAGTAAACTAGATGTACAATCTACAGAGCCCAAGCCAAGTAAAATCCCCCAACAATCACGGACTGGTTGCAGCGAGACCCACGCCAGGCAAGATCCGCATCACTAATTGACTGGTTGGATACAACAAGCAAGATCGGCAGCAGGTAATCATATAGGGACTGCAGTAAACCAGATCTAAATTCTACAGAGCCTGAGCCAAGCAAGATCCGCAGCAATCATCGACTGGTTGCAGCAAGACACATGCCAATCAAGATCCGAAGCAACCATGGACTGCTTGCATATAGCAAGCAAGATCGGCAGCAGGTAATCATATAGGGACTGCAGAAAACCAAATCTAAAATCTACAGAGCCTGAGCCAGGCAAGATCCGCAGCAATCATCGACTGGTTGCTGCAAGAACATGCCAAGCAAGATCCGAAGCAACCATGGACTGGTTGCAGCAAGAACCATGACAGGCCGAGCAACCCTGACCCTGGACAAGCCAAGGAAACAAGCCATGCCACGAAATCCCTAACCCTAACCATGCCATGCCAAGCAAACCGTAACCCTAGCCATGGCCGACGAAACCCTAAGCAGGCCAAGAAAAGGCCATAGAAGAGGGGGGAGGGGTCGGGTTGAGGAGGGAACTCGCCTGAAGATCTTGTGGCGAGCGTCTACGCACGCGCGGCCGTCGTCGGCGGGTAGCTCTCCGCTCGTCCGCTCGTCGGAGCGCCGCTCGTCGGTGGCCGTCGGCGGGTGGGGATGAGCGGAGTGGGAGGGGAATTGGGGTTCGTATCGCACCGGAGTGGGAGGGGAATTGGGGAATTGAGGGAGCTCGTACGGGATTTGACTGAAATGTCCCTCCTTTCCAGCTTAGGTTAGTGGCGGGCGGATTCAAAACATTTCACTGGAGCTGGCGGGAGAAGCTGGGCGGGAGAGTTTTGGGGTTTTGGAGGGTTTTGGGTTTTTTATTTTGGAGGGAATTTTTGGGGCTTTTTTGTGCAAAACAATAATAATTAAATGCGCAATAATGCATATAATTTGGTGTAGGTTAAAATATTTTTAAAAACAGAATATCATGTAATTAAACGTGTGTCACCTTCATTCCTTTAATGATAATAATATAGGGATATATGAAACTCCTAGAATCCTTAATAAATTATATAAAAAAATCAGAAAATGTTTGGTTAATTAGGTCAAATTATATATGTCTCTTGCACACACTAATTATATGCTTATCATAAGGCATATGCAAGCTTTATCCCATTCTATATACATCAAGATTCCGAACGTGGCAGTTCGATCGTGAAGGATTCTCCTAGCTAGAATGTCGTCTCCGCTCGACTTTTTGGCTCCGTTTACTTTGCCAACTGCGCAAAACGGGGCCGCCGGGACATGCGGTATGGCCGTACCGGGCGCGCGCGTGCACCCGTCCGCCAACGCGCGAAACGGAAAACATTTAGCACATAAAATGACGCGTCCTATACCTAAAAACATTTTCCCCTCCATTTATTGAGCGAAGGAAAGTGTGGCCCCAGTTCAAATCCGGTCAGTTTCCAGCGGATTCGGCGGGACACCGCAGGAAGCGGGAGGGATTCCCAGATGGCTACCGCGCGCATATGGCATGTGATAGGTGGTGCGTAGGAGGTATCCTACCGCTGCGCGGAGGTCTCGCGCAATACTAAAATGCGCACCATGTAGCTCCTTCACAAAAAAGCCCTTCCGGCACCCCGAAAATGGAAAAACCGTCGCCCGTGGTTCGGATTGGAAATCCGCGACCGGGGCCTTGCTTCCCATCCTAAGGCCCACGCACGTGCCAAATATGGCCTCATTCCGACAAACTATGTGGTGAAACGGGCCGTTTCCTACTCATTTCCCCTAAAAGCCATAGAACTCCGGACGTGATAGCCCTATTCGTGAAGGGTTTTTCAAGATAATTGCCGTATCCCAATTCCGTCTTTTGAAGTGGTTACTAGGACACATAAAATGACGCCACGCGGTCCGCTCGATTTTTTTGGCTCCGTTTACTTTGTCAACTGGGCAAAACGAGGCCGCCGGGACATGCGGTATGGCCGTACCGGGCGCGCGTGCACCCGTCCGCCAACGCGCGAAACGGAAAACATTTAGCACATAAAATGACGCGTCCTAGACCTAAAAACATTTTTCCCTCCATTTATTGAGCCAAGGAAAGTGTGGCCCCAGTTCAAATCCGGTCAGTTTCCAGCGGATTCGGCGGGACACCGCAGGAAGCGGGAGGGATTCCCAGATGGCTACCGCGCGCATATGGCATGTGATAGGTGGTGCGTAGGAGGTATCCTACCGCTGCGCGGAGGTCTCGCGCAATACTAAAATGCGCACCATGTAGCTCCTTCACAAAAAAGCCCTTCCGGCACCCCGAAAATGGAAAAACCGTCGCCCGTGGTTCGGATTGGAAATCCGCGACCGGGGCCTTGCTTCCCATCCTAAGGCCCACGCACGTGCCAAATATGGCCTCGTTCCGACAAACTATGTGGTGAAACGGGCCGTTTCCTACTCATTTCCCCTAAAAGCCATAGAACACTAATACACCGTGTAGGGCTGCAAAGCAAACCTTAAAGATGTATTCCCAAGTACTAATGAACACCCCACGCTGTCACTTTGAGCATTCATAGGAGGTACTAACACACCACAATTTCATAGAGACATCCAACTCAAATCATAACCCAGTGAACAAGTATTCTGTGAAATATAGCCTAAGAGACCCACACGGTGCACACACTGTCACCTTTACACACGTGGGACAAGGAGTCTCCGGAGATCACATAAGTAAAATCCACTTGAATAGCATAAGACATCTAGATTGCAAAGCTCACGATCACATAGATGAACAAATAAGTATTACTCTCAAACACTCTCTTGTTGGATGACAAACACCATTCATTGTGTAGGGCTACAAGAGCTCCCTCAAGCCGGAGTTAACAAGCTCCACAACATACGGAGTTCATATTTAAGTAACCTCTAGAGCATAATAGACAAGAGTAACATCTACACATTCATATAGATCACATCATGGGAGAGAGAGATGAACCACATAGCTACCGGTAGAGCCCTCAGCCTCGAGGGAGAACTACTCCCTCCTCATCATGGGAGACAGCAGCGGCGATGAAGATGGCGGTGGTGTCGATGGAGATGGATTCGGGGCACTTCCCCGTCCGGCGGCGTGCGGAACAGAGACTTCTGTCCCCGAACTTGACTTCGCGATGGCGGCGGCTGCGTAACTTTTCTCGTCCCGTGGCTTATTCTTTTAGGGTTTTCGCGACGGAGGCTTTATAGGCGAAGAGGCGGAGTCGGAGGAGTCCTGGTGCAGCCACACCATAGGGCGCCCCTTGGCCGCGCCGCCTTGTGGGGTGGGCCCCCTGGCTCCCCTCTGGCCCCTCTTCGGTGCTCTGGAAGCTTCTGGGGAAAATAAGATACTGGGCGTTGATTTCGTCCAATTCTGAGAATATTTCCTTTGTAGGATTTCTGAGACCAAAAACAGCAGAAAACAGGAACTGGCACTTCGGCATCTTGTTAATAGGTTAGTTCCGGAAAATGCATCAAAACGATATAAAGTGTGAACAAAACATGTAGGTATTGTCATAAAACTAGCATGGAACATAAGAAATTATAGATACGTTTGAGACGTATCAAGCATCCCCAAGCTTAGTTCCTACTCGCCCTCGAGTAGGTAAACGATAACAAGGATAATTTCTGAAGTGACATGCTACCAACACAATCTTGATCCAATAATGATGTAAGGCATATGAGCTGAGATCAAATCATTCAAAGCAAATGTCTATATTGATATAAGAGATGATAATGCAAGAGTTAAACAAGCTAGAAGTTTTCATGAACTATTGCTTTAAAGACATGAAACCGTACAAAGTTCATTAAAGATGTTTTAAGTATCCAGCGTAGAAGTTCTATCCTTCATTCCAAGCATCAAGTAAATTTTCACAACAAAGAAGGATTCAGTCAAGTAAAAATAAACATGAACGTCATGAATCAACTGTTTCGAAGTCTACTCAACCGGTGAGCGCAAGCATTTGGTATTGGCACCAGGATGTTATGGCAAAAAGAACGTTAATGGGGGTTTGGAAGGCCAATGAAAGAAAGTCTCACAAAGCTATAAGTGATTATTAGACAAGAGGAAGTCTTATAATCGAAGCTATGCAAGGAGTAGTGATTGCCATGCAACGGATGCACATAGAGCTATATGTGTATGAAAGCTCTCCAATGGAACTAGTGGGGGTGCATCCAACTTGGTTGCTCACGAAGACCTAGAGCACTTTTGAGGAAGCTCATCATTGGAATATACAACCCAAGTTCTATAGTGTAAATTCCCCACATAGTTATACTAGTAAAACATGAAAACTCTCTCATATGGAGTGTAGGTGCTAAACATGAGCACAAATGATGACTATGAATATGCAGGTGCTAAAACATGAGCACAAGTGTGGATAAAAGATAGTAATGTTGCCCCCTTTTTCTTTATTCTTTTTTTCTTTTTCTTTTACTTTTCTATTTTTTCTTTCTTTTCTTTTTCTCTTTTTGATGGCCTCCATGGCTCTTTTCACTTTTAGGGGCAACATCCTAATATGACAACACACTTTTTGGTACAAATAACTCATAATGAATAAAACATGATGTATAAAACTGTATGCCTCTGCCAGTGTAGCAGGATGTGCAAT
Organism: Lolium multiflorum; assembly: GCA_030979885.1. Lineage (NCBI taxonomy): Eukaryota > Viridiplantae > Streptophyta > Magnoliopsida > Poales > Poaceae > Lolium > Lolium multiflorum. Next base: position 154,219,867 of record CM061748.1, read on the forward strand.
GATCTAGCGTAACATGGGTAAACCACACATCAGCTGTATAGAATCATGCAAAGCAATATATAAATAATAAATGACACAAGTGATGTAATGTAAAATGGAAGTTGCATGGCAATATATCTCGGAACAGCTATGGAAATGCTGTGGTAGGTAGGTATGGTGGCTGTTTTGAGGAAGATGTATGGGCTTATGTGTAGGAGAACAAGAGAAAGTCCTCCCACGGGTTTGGATGTACTGGCGAAGTATGCACAACTCTCAATGTGAGCAGAAGGCAATGCACAGCACCGAAGAGGCTAGCAAATTTGGATGGTGGAAGTGCCAAAAACCGTAGCTTAACATTAGTCAAAAAGAACTCACAAGCTTATTGCAAACGACTAGCAGGTTCAACATTAAGAGCATGATTAAATTTCACTCCAAGGAGGGCCGTTCACGGAGGCACAAGTACCCCGCTAGCTCCCTCGACCTTCAGCACAACTTAGTTATTACGATGAACTCTTAGACATGGAAAGCTATCAAGTCCAACTACACCTTCAACTATTTAAATAGAGTTTGTAGTACGGCACAAGCTTAAAGACAACAATCCGCTACTAATTTTAACTTATTCAAACAGCAAGCTTTACCATCTAACTACCTCAAAACATTTGCAAAGAATCAAGTTATCAAAGCTCAATGATCTACAAGATTATGCAAGTATTTCATTATACCACTACCACATGCAACATTTTCTTTTTCCAACCAAATAGCAATAAGTGAAGCGATCAACTTTCACCATTGAACATTAAAAGTAAAAGCGAAGAACACTAGTGTTCATATGAAAAAGCGGAGCGTGTCTCTCTCCCACACAAGGTATGATCCAATTTATTCAGAGAACTAGGATAACAAAACGAAAATAAAAGCACACAGACGCTCCAAGTAAAGCACATAAGATGTGACGGAATAAAAATATAGTTTCACTAGAGGTGACCTGATAAGTTGTTGATGAAGAAGGGGATGCCTTGGGCATCCCCAAGCTTAGATGCTTGAGTCTTCTTGAAATATGCAGGGATGAACCACGGGGGCATCCCCAAGCTTAGACTTTTCACTCTTCTTGATCATAGTATATCATCCTCCTCTCTTGACCCTTGAAAACTTCCTCCACACCAAACTCAAAGGAAACTCATTAGAGGGTTAGTGCATAATAAAATTCACATGTTCAGAGGTGACACAATCATTCTTAACACTTCTGGACATTGCCCAAAGCTACTGGAAGTTAATGGAACAAAGAAATCCACTCAACACAGTAAAAGAGGCAATGCGAAATAAAAGGCAGAATCTGTCAAAACAGAACAGTCCGTAAAGACGAATTTTCCAGGGGCACTTAACTTGCTCAGATGAAAAAGCTCAAATTTAATGAAAGTTGCGTACATATCTGAGGATCACGCACGTAAATTGGCAGAATTTTCTGAGTTACCTACAAACGGGGCTGCTCAATTTCGTGACAGTAAGAAATCTGTTTCTGCGCAGTAATCCAAATCTAGTATCAACCCTACTATCAAAGACTTTACTTGGCACAACAATGCAATAAAATAAAGATAAGGAGAGTTTGCTTCAGTAGTAACAACTTCCAAGACTCAAATATAAAACAAAAGTGCTGTAGTAAAATAAAGACATGGGTTATCTCCCAAGAAGTGCTTTCTTTATAGGCATTAAGATGGGCTCAGTAATTTTAATGATGCTCGCGCAAGAAATAAGAGTTGAAGCAAATGAGAGCATCAAGAAGCAAATTAAAAACACATTTAAGCCTAACCCACTTCCTATGAAAAGGAATCTTATACACAAATAAATTCATGAAGAACAAAGTGACAAGCATAAGAAGATAAAACACGAGTAACTTCAAAATTCTCAACATAAAGAGGGGAAACTTAATATTATTAAGATGCATATAACCATGTTTCCCTCTCTCATAATAACTTTCAGTAGCATCATGAACAAACTCAACAATATAACTATCACCAACGACACTACATCAAGGCCAACAAGTCCCCCAAGTGGACCAATGACAAGGGCTCGAGCTAAAGCTCTACATGACAAGGTGAACTCGCTCCTCACTACCCTCGACCTCGATACCCCATTGGATGGAATGCTACCTCATGCCGAAACGCTTTGTGTTATTAGGTACGTGGAGCATCAAGACCACGGAGAGGACGATACGTCATGGTCAAGGGAAGGAGAGGAGCAGCTGATCGGGAAGATGTACATGGAGCTGGACCCGAAGTCGTCCGAAGAACGCAAGGAAGAGAAGATGAGCGGCCAGTCCAGAATCCGGTCTGACCGGCCTCCTGACCGGGCCGCCCGGTCCACGATCCGGCTGACCGGCCTCCTGACCGGGCCACCCGGTCCACAACCGGCCCCCCAACCGGTGCCATCCGGACGCCATCCAGGGACCCCGGAACCTCGCCCGGTTGCCGCCCGGTCCAGAACCCGGTCTAGGACCGGACTGTCCGGTCCCAGGTCCGGTCTAACCGGCCTGCACGACTAAAGATGCCTTTTCGGCCCGAAACGTTTTCCTTTGTACCTTTTCGGCCCGTGTCGCCTTGTACCGCTATATAAGCACCCTGGACGCCCCCTTTACCCCTTAGACTTGTTTAGAACTCAAACCTACCTTTGAGCTTAGTCTCCCTTGGGTATCATCCCTCTGTAATCAAGGCACTCTTGTTGTTGATTTGTGAATTGCTAAGTGAGATTCTAGTGCAAGGCACTCTCTCTCCCTTACCAATCCCCTTCTCTCCAACACCAATCTCTCTCCGGGAATTCTGCCGCGTGCCTCTTCCTTGGAGATTCTATTGGCGTGATCTACCGAGTCACGGGGGTAAGTATCGGGTGTATCGGGTTGGTGTGCGTGCGTGAGTACCGGTGTTCTTCGTGTTCCTCGTGTTCCTCTCGCTCTCCCACCTCTTCCCCTTGGATCGTGGGTCAAATCGCGAGATCGGGCCAATCCCTAGATCTCAGATCTCATCATATGGTATCAGCAGCCTTTGGTTACCGCGATTTTGACCCTCCACCCACCCGATTTCGTTTCTAGAAATTTTTCCAAAAAATAGCCCAAATTGCCTTTGGACCGATCTGTGATTTGGTTGAGTTTTGAGTGGTTTTGATCCGTGGATTTGGTGTCTTTGTGCTTGATCTACTATTTCCCCAACTTTTAGCCTCCAATTCCATCGTTTCCCGTCGATTTGATCTTTGGTTTTGGTTTGGGGACGAACAAGAGAGAGAATCGTGCAATCCGGTTGCAAAACCGGTCAACCGGCCCCCAGACCGGACCGTCCGGTGCAGAATCCGGTCAACCGGCCGTCAACCGGAACAGCTGGTCCAGAAGCCGGTCGACCGGCCCCCAGACCGGAGCAGCCGGCGCCAAACCCGGTCCAACCGGACCACCGACCGGGCACACGTCTTCGACATCGACTAACACCACCGCCGACCACCACCACCACCATCATCTCCACCATCGCAGGTATAACTTGCAGTAACCCTTGTAGCCCTCTTCTTTTTGCGATCTATCCCACGAGCGAAGCTTTCGAGTGTTGCGAAACATCGCACGAGGTCCCGACCATGAGGGTGTGCGTTGTGTGAGTAAAGCTCATAAGTGGAGCTCGTGAGTGGCAAGCAAAAGAGTAAGAGCATAGTGTGCTAGTAAAAAAAAAAAAGTGCAAAGTGCCACCAATACAAAAAGAGTGAAAAGCTTTTAAGCAAGCAAGAGAGATAGAGAAGAGAGACCTCGTGCGAATCTTGGTGTTTCTCCTCTATGCAACCTAGCTTCGATCTCTTCTTGCGTTAGTGTGACATTGAGCACCCTTGCTTTGGGGTTTTTCATTTTTCCGCTCGTTCCTTGGTTGCACTAACCCCGTTCATCTCGTGTGTGAGTTCCACATTTTTTCCGTGTTTATAGTGATCTCCACTTTGACACTTGATTTTTGGACCTTACCCACTCTTAACAACATACTCGATTTTGGATTTCGTCTTTTGGCTTTCCACCATCCACACCTAACACCATATTTGCTAGCTTTTGCGTGTGCCTTTGTGTGTGTCCCGATACACTTGGTCTTACTTTGGTCTTGGTTGATTGCCTCAATACTATCTTACCAAGGTAAGAGTGCGAGGTAGTCTCCTTCCACTAACATCCACAACATAGTTCTTGTCTTGTTATCATGGATAGGCACGGAGACCAAGCAAAGGAGGATGAGGTCCTACACCCCTCCGAAAGGTTGGCCACCCAACACAATCTATGGGTGCAACGCCAAGAGTTCAAGGACCAACTCAACTTGTTCGAGACACGCATCGACGAGCAATATGAAGAAGTGGCTCACAACTTCGGCCAAGTGAACCAAGATATGAATCTTCTTCGTGAAGCTACGGACAACTTGCATGACCAAGTGACGGCCAATGATGCAAACATGGAGCGGCGCATGGATAGCCTCGAGCGCGCCATCAACAACTTGGGACGTCGACATCGCCATCGCTCTACTTCCTCATCGTCATCAACCTCGTCACACGGTGACTACTCCCATGATCGCCATTCCTCCTCAAGCTCCGACTCAAGGCATGGAGATCATCATCGACCTCGTCGCCCACATGTTCGTCAAGATGACTCTCGCTCAAACTCAAGGCGCGGAGAGTTCCATCGCCATGCTCGTCCTCATGAACGTCCTCAACAAGAACAAGCTCTTCACCAAGATCGTCATCAAGCGGCTCGCCATGCCCACCATGGGCATGACGACCAACCCCACGACAACGTCCTCCACAACATGGAACCGGCACCTCATCGTCAAGCCCATGTTGATGCTCAAGACCAAGGTCATCAAGATCCACCAAGGCGTGATCTCCGGAATCATCCTCGCCATGACCAAAGGGGCCGAGGACAACCACAACATGATCAAGATGAGAGGGCCATCATTGGGCAACGCCAACAACCTCGTCAAGATCCGCAACAACATCCTCAACATGAGCCAAGTGAAGCTAGTGTTCAACTCCACCGTCAACCCAATGCTATGGTTGGCCGTGGAAGACCTCCTCTACCACCCCAAGCCGCAAGAGATGAAGGTTTCCGTCCTCGCCGAAGAAACATGGAAGATGAAGAGAATATGTATGGAAAGCTCAAGTTCAACATGCCCAAGTTCAAGGGTGAAGACGATGCCGAGGCCTACCTCTCATGGGCACTCAAGGTTGACAAGATCTTCCGCATCCACAACTACTCCGGTGCCAAGAAAGTAGCCATGGCCTCCCTTGAGTTTGAAGAGTATGCCAACACATGGTGGGAACAAGTTGTTACTCAAAGGGAAGAAAAGGGTGAACCTCCAATTGACACTTGGGAAGATATGAAGGAGGAGATGCAAGCTCGCTTTGTCCCTACACACTACAAGACCGATCTCTTCAACAAGCTCCAAAAGTTGAAGCAAGGCACCAAGACCGTTGAGGAGTTCTTCAAGGAAATGGAGTTAACTATGATGCGAGCAAACATCCAAGAGTCCGAGAACCAAACCATTGCTAGGTTCTTCAATGGCCTCAACTACCCCATCAAGAGGATTGTGGAGTTCCAACAATACTCCAACATGGTTGAGTTGGTTCACCAAGCTTCCAAGGCCGAGCGTCAAGTCAATGAGGACATCAAGTACTCGAAGTCCAAGCAATACTTCGCCTCCAAACTTGCTACAACAACTCCCACAACAAGCGTCAAGCCAACCGCATCCTCTACACCTTCCAAGCAACCTACTATCCAAAGTCGCATGAAGCAAACGGTGTCCTCCACCGCCTCCTCCAAAGCCTCTACGGGATCCTCCAATGTCACTTGCTTCAAGTGTGGCACTCAAGGCCACAAGTCCTTCGAGTGCAAGAACACCAAGGTTATGATCACTATGGAGAATGGTGACATAGAAACGCTAAGTGAGGGCGAATATGAAGCCCTAGTACAAGCCGTCGTTGCTAATGAGGAAGAGTATGATGAAGAAAGTGGAGAAGACCCTCTCTTATGCACACACGACCCAAGCCCTTCACTTGTGGTCACTCGAGTGCTCACAACTCAACCACAAGCTATGGAAGACCAAAGATGCAACATCTTCCAAACTCGAGCCGGAATTGGTGGCAAGTCAATCAAGGTCATCATCGATGGTGGGAGTTGCCACAACTTGGCAAGCACCGAGTTATGTGAGAAGCTCAATCTCACGCTTCGCAAGCATCCTCATCCATACCATGTTCAATGGTTGAGCGACAAGGGCAATGTCAAGATTCAACACACCGTCACCGTCAACTTCAAGATAGGACCCTATGAAGACACCGTTGAGTGTGACGTGGTGCCTATGACCGTGTGCCACATGTTGCTGGGCCGCCCATGGCAATTTGACAAGAAGGCCATACATGATGGTTACTCCAATGCATACACCTTCAAGGTCAAGGACAAGAAGTTCGAGCTTCGCCCAATGACTCCTAGCCAAATCATCGCCGACAATGCGAAGGCTTTAGCGAGGGCACAACACCACACCCACCATAGTGAGTTGAGAGGAGAGGGAGCGACCCACCAAAAGGAGAGCGAGCGCCACCAACCACATATGAGTGAGCGAAAGAGTGTCCTCTTAGCCACAAAAAGCGAGTGGAGAGAAGTGAAAGACAACCCATCCACCACCATACACTACGTGCTCATTTGCAAGGGCCTATCGTCGGAGACTAACGACTTATCCAACATTCCTTCGTCTTTGTTGTCTCTTTTGAAGGAGTTCCAAGACGTCTTCCCCGACGAGCTACCTCATGGACTACCACCGCTTCGGGGCATCGAGCACCGCATCGACCTCATACCCGGCGCTCCCCTACCAAACCGCGCCGCCTACCGCACCAACCCCGAAGACACCAAGGAGATTCAACGCCAAATACAAGACCTCCTCGCCAAAGGGTACGTTCGAGAAAGCCTTAGCCCTTGTGCCGTTCCCGTGATTCTTGTTCCTAAACCGGATGAGACGCAACGGATGTGTATGGATTGTCGCCCCATCAATGCCATTACCGTCCGTTATCGCCATCCCATTCCGCGTTTAGACGACATGCTTGATGAATTGAGTGGTGCCACCATTTTCTCTAAGGTTGATTTGCGTAGTGGCTACCACCAAATTCGCATGGCAATTGGTGATGAATGGAAGACGGCATTCAAGACCAAGCTTGGTCTATATGAATGGCTCGTCATGCCATTTGGTCTTTCAAATGCTCCTTCGACTTTCATGCGTCTTATGAATCACATTTTGCGACCTCTCATTGGCAAGAGCGTGGTTGTTTACTTTGATGACATTCTCATCTATAGCAAAAATCTCGAGGACCATGTTCAACATGTGAGAGAAGTCTTATGCATATTGCGCCACGAGAAGCTCTTTGCCAACCTCCCAAAATGCAATTTTGCTCAAAACAAATTGGTTTTTCTTGGTTTTGTGGTTTCCGCCAACGGGATTGAAGTTGATTCTTCCAAGATTGAGGCCATCCACAATTGGCCCACTCCCACAAATGTTGGTCAAGTTCGGAGTTTTCATGGTCTCGCCGGTTTCTACCGCCGCTTTGTGAAAGATTTTAGCACCATCGCTTGCCCTTTAAATGAGCTTACTAAAAAGAATGTTCCGTTTGTTTGGGGCAAAGCACAACAAAACGCTTTTGATGAATTGAAAAAGAGACTCACCGAGGCACCATTACTTGTTCTTCCCGATTTCGCTCAAACATTTGAGATAGAATGTGATGCGAGTGGCCTTGGAATTGGTGGTGTCCTCATGCAAAATGGAAAACCCGTGGCATACTATAGCGAGAAGTTGGACGGCGCACGCCTCAACTATCCTATATATGACAAGGAGCTTTATGCTTTGGTTCGTGTTCTTGAAGTTTGGCAACATTACCTTTGGCCAAAAGAGTTTGTTATCCATTCGGATCATGAGTCCTTGAAGTATTTGAAAAGTCAACACAATTTGAACAAGAGACATGCTAAGTGGGTTGAGTTCATAGAGTCCTTCCCTTATGTTATCAAATACAAAAAGGGCAAGGAAAATGTGGTTGCGGATGCACTTTCCCGCAAGAATACTCTTCTACTCACCCGCTTGGAGTTTCACATTTTGGGTCTTGAGGAGATCAAAGAACTTTACCCTTCCGACTCTTTCTTTGGACCAATCTTTGAAAAGTGTTCCATTGACCGAGGTTTTGATGATTTCTATTTGCATGATGGCTACTTGTTTAAAGCTAACAAAGTTTGCATACCCGAGTCTTCTCTTCGTAAGTTGCTTTTGCAAGAGTCACATGGAGGTGGTCTCATGGGTCATTTTGGACGCGACAAGACTCTCTCGATGCTATCCACACACTATTATTGGCCACGCATGAAGCGAGACGTGGAGCGCCTTTGCAACCGTTGCAACACATGCTTACAAGCTAAGTCGACATCCAACCCCCATGGTCTTTACATGCCCTTACCCATTCCATATGCACCTTGGTCGGACATAAGCATGGACTTTGTACTTGGTTTACCACGCACAAAACATGGGCATGATTCGATCTTTGTGGTAGTGGATAGGTTCTCTAAAATGGCTCATTTCATACCATGTCATAAGAGCGATGATGCTTCACACATTGCTTCATTGTTTTTCAGGGAAGTGGTTCGCCTACACGGAATACCGGCAAGCATTGTGTCGGATCGAGACGTCAAGTTTATGAGTTATCTATGGAAGTCGCTAATGGCAAAGTTTGGAGTGAAGCTTTTATTCTCATCATCCTCGCACCCTCAAACCGATGGACAAACCGAAGTGGTCAATCGAAGCCTCTCAACACTCCTCCGCACACTTGTGAAGAAAAACTTGAAGTCATGGGAAGATTGCCTCCCCCACGCGGAGTTCGCCTACAATCGAGCCAAACACTCCACAACATTACGGAGTCCCTTCATGGTCGTCTATGGATTCGAACCTCCAACGGCACTCGACATCCTCCCACTACCTCTTCATGAAAGGACGAACATGGACTTCGACAAGCGCACCACCGCCATGAAGAAACTACATGAAGACACAAGAGCAACCATACAAGACCATGTCCTTCGCCAAGCTACCCGACTCAACGCCAAGAAGAAAGAACGAGTGTTTGAAGAAGGAGACCTCGTTTGGGTTCACCTAAGGAAAGAAAGGTTCCCTCAAGAACGCAACTCCAAGCTCAAGCCAAGAGGAGATGGGCCTTTCAAGGTACTCAAGCGCATCAACAACAACGCCTACGTCATCGACATACCGACATCCAAGTACTTGGTGAGCAACACTTTCAACATCTCGGACCTCTCCCCACATCATGGAGATGAGGAGGAACAAGAGTCGAGGACGACTCTCTCCCAAGGGGGAGATGATGTAGCCCCGCTCGCCAACGACACTACATCAAGGCCAACAAGTCCCCCAAGTGGACCAATGACAAGGGCTCGAGCTAAAGCTCTACATGACAAGGTGAACTCGCTCCTCACTACCCTCGACCTCGATACCCCATTGGATGGAATGCTACCTCATGCCGAAACGCTTTGTGTTATTAGGTACGTGGAGCATCAAGACCACGGAGAGGACGATACGTCATGGTCAAGGGAAGGAGAGGAGCAGCTGATCGGGAAGATGTACATGGAGCTGGACCCGAAGTCGTCCGAAGAACGCAAGGAAGAGAAGATGAGCGGCCAGTCCAGAATCCGGTCTGACCGGCCTCCTGACCGGGCCGCCCGGTCCACGATCCGGCTGACCGGCCTCCTGACCGGGTCACCCGGTCCACAACCGGCCCCTCAACCGGTGCCATCCGGACGCCATCCAGGGACCCCGGAACCTCGCCCGGTTGCCGCGGTCAGAATCCGGTCCGACCGGACTGTCCGTCCCAGGTCCGGTCGACCGCCGCTGACCGGCACGCACGACTAAAGATGCCTTTTCGGCCCGAAACGTTTTCCTTTGTACCTTTTCGGCCCGTGTCGCCTTGTACCGCTATATAAGCACCCTGGACGCCCCTTTACCCCTTAGACTTGTTTAGAACTCAAACCTACCTTTGAGCTTAGTCTCCCTTGGGTATCATCCCTCTGTAATCAAGGCACTCTTGTTGTTGATTTGTGAATTGCTAAGTGAGATTCTAGTGCAAGGCACTCTCTCTCCCTTACCAATCCCCTTCTCTCCAACACCAATCTCTCTCCGGGAATTCTGCCGCGTGCCTCTTCCTTGGAGATTCTATTGGCGTGATCTACCGAGTCACGGGGGTAAGTATCGGGTGTATCGGGTTGGTGTGCGTGCGTGAGTACCGGTGTTCTTCGTGTTCCTCGTGTTCCTCTCGCTCTCCCACCTCTTCCCCTTGGATCGTGGGTCAAATCGCGAGATCGGGCCAATCCCTAGATCTCAGATCTCATCATATAACTATCACATTAAGCATTCTTATCATGAGCCACATGCATAAAATTATTACTCTCCACATAAGCATAATCAATTTTATTAGTAAAAGTGGGAGTAAAACTACCATAACCATCATTGTAATCATCATAAATTGCAGGCATGGTATAATCATAATAACCTTTATCCTCCATAGTAGGTGGCACCAAAATACCACTATCATTATAATCATCATAAATAGGAGGTAAAGTATCATCAAAGTAAATTTTCTCCTCAAAACTTGGGGGACTAAAAATATCATGCTCATCAAAATCAGCTTCCCCAAGCTTAGAATTTTCCATAGCATTAGCAACAATGGTGTTCAAAGCATTCATACTAATAACATTCCCATTAGCATGCATATAAAGTTCCATGGGTTTTTTAATTCTCTCTTCAAACACATCATGTCCTAATTCAAGATAAAGTTCATAAAGATCTCTCATTTTGTTGTTGTTTTCCATTAAGCCTTACTAGTGAAAACAAGAAACAAAAAGATATATTTGCAGGATCTAAAGGAGATAGCTTCGAGCACTCACACACCGGCAACAGTGCTAGGAAATAGCTTAGTAGTCGGAGGATGTGAATACCTTTTACCTTACCTCCCGGCAACGGCGCCAGAAAATAGCTTGATGTCTACGTGTGCTTCTATTCTGTGACAGTGTTGGGCCTCCAAGAGCAGAGGTTTGTAGAACAGCAGCAAGTTTCCCTTAAGTGAATCACCCAAGGTTTATCGAACTCAGGGAGGTAGAGGTCAAAGATATTCCTCTCAAGCAACCCTGCAATTAAGATACAAGAAGTCTCTTGTGTCCCCAACACACCTAATACATTTGTCAGATGTATAGGTGCACTAGTTCGGCGAAGAGATATTAAAACACAGGTGGTATAGATGAATATGAGTGGTAATAACAATCTGAAATAAATATGGCAGCAAGTAAACATGCAGTAGAACAGTAAGTAAGCGGTGTTTGCAGTATTGGAAACAAGGCCTAGGGATCCTACTTTCACTAGTGGACACTCTCAACATTGCAATCATAATTGAATATAAATATAAGCACTTCATTATGCTATTCCGAATTACTCTCTGGCGGGATAACGAACACTAATTCACCGTGTAGGGCTGCAAAGCAAACCTTAAAGATGTATTCCCAAGTACTAATGAACACCCCACGCTGTCACTTTGAGCATTCATAGGAGGTACTAACACAACACAATTTCATAGAGACATCCAACTCAAATCATAACCCAGTGAACAAGTATTCTGTGAAATATAGCCTAAGAGACCCACACGGTGCACACACTGTCACCTTTACACACGTGGGACAAGGAGTCTCCGGAGATCACATAAGTAAAATCCACTTGAATAGCATAAGACATCTAGATTGCAAAGCTCACGATCACATAGATGAACAAATAAGTATTACTCTCAAACACTCTCTTGTTGGATGACAAACACCATTCATTGTGTAGGGCTACAAGAGCTCTCTCAAGCCGGAGTTAACAAGCTCCACAAAATACGGAATTCATATTTAAGTAACCTCTAGAGCATAATAGACAAGAGTAACATCTACACATTCATATAGATCACATCATGGGAGAGAGAGATGAACCACATAGCTACCGGTAGAGCCCTCAGCCTCGAGGGAGAACTACTCCCTCCTCATCATGGGAGACAGCAGCGGCGATGAAGATGGCGGTGGTGTCGATGGAGATGGATTCCAGGGGCACTTCCCCGTCCCGGCGGCGTGCCGGAACAGAGACTTCTGTCCCCCGAACTTGACTTCGCGATGGCGGCGGCTGCGTAACTTTTCTCGTCCCGTGGCTTATTCTTTTAGGGTTTTCGCGATGGAGGCTTTATATAGGCGAAGAGGCGGAGTCGGAGGAGTCCTGGTGCAGCCACACCATAGGGGGGGGCGCCCCCCCTTGGCCGCGCCGCCTTGTGGGGTGGGGCCCCCTGGCTCCCCTCTGGCCTCTTTGGTGCTCGGAAGCTTCCGGAAAAATAAGATACCGGCGTTGATTTCGTCCCACGAGAATATTTCCTTTGTAGGATTTCTGAAACCAAAAACAGCAGAAAACAGGAACTGGCACTTCGGCGTCTTGTTAATAGGTTAGTTCCGGAAAATGCATCAAAACGATATAAAGTGTGAACAAAACATGTAGGTATTGTCATAAAACTAGCATGGAACATAAGAAATTATAGATACGTTTGAGACGTATCAAGCATCCCCAAGCTTAGTTCCTACTCGCCCTCGAGTAGGTAACGGAAAACATTTACCACATAAAATGACGCTTCCTAGACCTAAAAACATTTTTCCCTCCATTTATTGAGCTAAGGAAAGTGTGGTCCCAGAGGTCAAATCCGGTCAGTTTCCAGCGGATTCGGCGGGACACCGCAGGAAGCGGGAGGGACTCCCAGATGGCTATACCGCACGCATATGGCATGTGATAGGTGGTGCGTAGGAGGTATCCTACCGTTGCGCGGAGGTCTCGCGCAATACTAAAATGCGCACCATGTAGCTCCTTCACAAAAAAAGCCCTTCCGGCACCCCGAAAATGGAAAAACCGTCGCCCGTGGTTCGGATTGGAAATCCGCGACCGGGGCCTTGCTTCCCATCCTAAGGCCCACGCACGTGCCAAATATGGCCTCGTTCCGACAAACTATGTGGTGAAACGGGCCGTTTCCTACTCATTTCCCCTGGACGTGATAGCCCTATTCGTGAAGGGTTTTTCAAGATAATTGCCGTATCCCAATTCCGTATTTTGAAGTGGTTACTAGGACACATAAAATGATGCCACGCGGCTCCGCTCGATTTTTTGGCTCCGTTTACTTTGCCAACTGCGCAAAACGAGGCCGCCGGGACATGCGGTATGGCCGTACCGGGCGCGCGCGTGCACCCGTCCGCCAACGCGCGAAACGGAAAGCATTTAGCACATACAATGACGCGTCCTAGACCTAAAAACATTTTTCCCTCCATTTATTGAGCCAAGGAAAGTGTGGCCCCAGTTCAAATCCGGTCAGTTTCCAGCGGATTCGGCGGGACACCGCAGGAAGCGGGAGGGATTCCCAGATGGCTACCGCGCGCATATGGCATGTGATAGGTGGTGCGTAGGAGGTATCCTACCGCTGCGCGGAGGTCTCGCGCAATACTAAAATGCGCACCATGTAGCTCCTTCACAAAAAAAGCCCTTCCGGCACCCCGAAAATGGAAAAACCGTCGCCCGTGGTTCGGATTGGAAATCCGCGACCGGGGCCTTGCTTCCCATCCTAAGGCCCACGCACGTGCCAAATATGGCCTCGTTCCGACAAACTATGTGGTGAAACGGGCCATTTCCTACTCATTTCCCCTAAAAGCCATAGAACTCCGGACGTGATAGCCCTATTCGTGAAGGGTTTTTCAAGATAATTGCCGTATCCCAATTCCGTCTTTTGAAGTGGTTACTAGGACACATAAAATGACGCCACGCGGCTCCGCTCGATTTTTTTGGCTCCGTTTACTTTGCCAACTGCGCAAAACGGGGCCGCCGGGACATGCGGTATGGCCGTGCGCGCGCGTGCACCCGTCCGCCAACGCGCGAAACGGAAAACATTTAGCACATAAAATGACGCGTCCTAGACCTAAAAACATTTTTCCCTCCATTTATTGAGCCAAGGAAAGTGTGGCCCCAGTTCAAATCCGGTCAGTTTCCAGTGGATTCGGCGGGACACCGCAGGAAGCGGGAGGGATTCCCAGATGGCTACCGCGCGCATATGGCATGTGATAGGTGGTGCGTAGGAGGTATCCTACCGCTGCGCGGAGGTCTCGCGCAATACTAAAATGCGCACCATGTAGCTCCTTCACAAAAAAAGCCCTTTCGGCACCCCGAAAATGGAAAAACCGTCGCCCGTGGTTCGGATTGGAAATCCGCGACCGGGGCCTTGCTTCCCATCCTAAGGCCCACGCACGTGCCAAATATGGCCTCGTTCCGACAAACTATGTGGTGAAACGGGCCGTTTCCTACTCATTTCCCCTAAAAGCCATAGAACTCCGGACGTGATAGCCCTATTCGTGAAGGGTTTTTCAAGATAATTGCCGTATCCCAATTCCGTCTTTTGAAGTGGTTACTAGGACACATAAAATGACGCCACGCGGCTCCGCTCGATTTTTTGGCTCCGTTTACTTTGCCAACTGCGCAAAACGGGCCGCCGGGACATGCGGTATGGCCGTACCGGGCGCGCGCGTGCACCCGTCCGCCAACGCGCGAAACGGAAAACATTTAGCACATAAAATGACGCGTCCTAGACCTAAAAACATTTTTCCCTCCATTTATTGAGCCAAGGAAAGTGTGGCCCCAGTTCAAATCCGGTCAGTTTCCAGCGGATTCGGCGGGACACCGCAGGAAGCGGGAGGGATTCCCAGATGGCTACCGCGCGCATATGGCATGTGATAGGTGGTGCGTAGGAGGTATCCTACCGCTGCGCGGAGGTCTCGCGCAATACTAAAATGCGCACCATGTAGCTCCTTCACAAAAAAGCCCTTCCGGCACCCCGAAAATGGAAAAACCGTCGCCCGTGGTTCGGATTGGAAATCCGCGACCGGGGCCTTGCTTCCCATCCTAAGGCCCACGCACGTGCCAAATATGGCCTCGTTCCGACAAACTATGTGGTGAAACGGGCCATTTCCTACTCATTTCCCCTAAAAGCCATAGAACTCCGGACGTGATAGCCCTATTCGTGAAGGGTTTTTCAAGATAATTGCCGTATCCCAATTCCGTCTTTTGAAGTGGTTACTAGGACACATAAAATGACGCCACGCGGCTCCGCTCGATTTTTTGGCTCCGTTTACTTTGCCAACTGCGCAAAACGGGGCCGCCGGGACATGCGGTATGGCCGTACCGGGCGCGCGCGTGCACCCGTCTGCCAACGCGCGAAACGGAAAACATTTAGCACATAAAATGACGCGTCCTAGACCTAAAAACATTTTTCCCTCCATTTATTGAGCGAAGGAAAGTGTGGCCCCAGTTCAAATCCGGTCAGTTTCCAGCGGATTCGGCGGGACACCGCAGGAAGCGGGAGGGATTCCCAGATGGCTACCGCGCGCATATGGCATGTGATAGGTGGTGCGTAGGAGGTATCCTACCGCTGCGCGGAGGTCTCGCGCAATACTAAAATGCGCACCATGTAGCTCCTTCACAAAAAAGCCCTTCCGGCACCCCGAAAATGGAAAAACCGTCGCCCGTGGTTCGGATTGGAAATCCGCGACCGGGGCCTTGCTTCCCATCCTAAGGCCCACGCACGTGCCAAATATGGCCTCGTTCCGACAAACTATGTGGTGAAACGGGCCGTTTCCTACTCATTTCCCCTAAAAGCCATAGAACTCCGGACGTGATAGCCCTATTCGTGAAGGGTTTTTCAAGATAATTGCCGTATCCCAATTCCGTCTTTTGAAGTGGTTACTAGGACACATAAAATGACGCCACGCGGCTCCGCTCGATTTTTTGGCTCGTTTTACTTTGCCAACTGCGCAAAACGGGGCCGCCGGGACATGCGGTATGGCCGTACCGGGCGCGCGTGTGCACCCGTCCGCCAACGCGCGAAACGGAAAACATTTAGCACATAAAATGACGCGTCGTAGACCTAAAAACATTTTTCCCTCCATTTATTGAGCGAATGAAAGTGTGATCCAGTTCAAATCCGGTCAGTTTCCAGCGGATTCGGCGGGACACCGCAGGAAGCGGGAGGGATTCCCAGATGGCTACCGCGCGCATATGGCATGTGATAGGTGGTGCGTAGGAGGTATCCTACCGCTGCGCGGAGGTCTCGCGCAATACTAAAATGCGCACCATGTAGCTCCTTCACAAAAAAGCCCTTCCGGCACCCCGAAAATGGAAAAACCGTCGCCCGTGGTTCGGATTGGAAATCCGTGACCGGGGCCTTGCTTCCCATCCTAAGGCCCACGCACGTGCCAAATATGGCCTCGTTCCGACAAACTATGTGGTGAAACGGGCCGTTTCCTACTCATTTCCCCTAAAAGCCATAGAACTCCGGACGTGATAGCCCTATTCGTGAAGGGTTTTTCAAGATAATTGCCGTATCCCAATTCCGTCTTTTGAAGTGGTTACTAGGACACATAAAATGACGCCACGCGGCTCCGCTCGACTTTTTGGCTCCGTTTACTTTGCCAACTGCGCAAAACGGGGCCGCCGGGACATGCGGTATGGCCGTACCGGGCGCGCGCGTGCACCCGTCCGCCAACGCGCGAAACGGAAAACATTTAGCACATAAAATGACGCGTCCTAGACCTAAAAACATTTTTCCCTCCATTTATTGAGCTAAGGAAAGTGTGGCCCCAGTTCAAATCCGGTCAGTTTCCAGCGGATTCGGCGGGACACCGCAGGAAGCGGGAGGGATTCCCAGATGGCTACCGCGCGCATATGGCATGTGATAGGTGGTGCGTAGGAGGTATCCTACCGCTGCGGAGGTCTCGCGCAATACTAAAATGCGCACCATGTAGCTCCTTCACAAAAAAAAGCCCTTCCGGCACATTGACTCGATCCCAACGGGGGTGGACCATTCTACTTTTTGCTTCATTTGAGTTTGTTTATACCATAGGAACATGTAGTGGAAAGTTTTTGGCACATGCAACGTCAAGATTCCCACAGGGTGACGCCACGCGGGAGTTCCCCCCTATACCTCGCCAGAACCTTCCGAAGTGTCGTCTGCGCATTTCCGGGAAGCACCCCATACCCCGGGGTGTCAAATGCTGGACCTTGCAACATACCACAACATTTTTATGCTTAGCATATAGGTGCACAAACAAGTTTGGGGGGGGGATTTCGACACTCGGAGTAGCGGGATCACGACAAACGTGAATCTGTTGTCCCCGCGCGGTCTAGCCCATTGACTCGATCCCAACGGGGGTGGATCATTCTACTTTTTGCTTCATTTGAGTTTGTTTATACCATAGGAACATGTAGTGGAAAGTTTTTGGCACATGCAACGTCAAGATTCCCACAGGGTGACGCCACGCGGGAGTTCCCCCCTATACCTCGCCAGAACCTTCCGAAGTGTCATCTGCGCATTTCCGGGAAACACGTCATACCGGAAGGAGGTTGGGGTTTCAACTAATTAAAAAGTACTTTTTACAAACCAGAAGCAATAGATGCTTCATAAAACAAATAACTAGGTACTTATTACAATAAGGAGGTTCTGGTTTCAAACTAAAAAGTACTTTTTACAAACCAGAAGCAATAGATGCTTCATAAACAAACAGACGATAGAAGCAAAGTTTCTTGACAAGCAAATACAAATAATTAACTAGGCATGGATCTTGGAGAAGTCGTCAGTAATTGCCTGGCTTCGTCAGCCACGGATTATCACTCTTCGGGCTCTGCTGATCACTCATCTCCGTCGTCCACGGATCATCACTCTTCTGCTCATCACCAGTCCACGACTTCCTCAGGTTCTGCCAATAATCACTACTCTTCGGCGCATCACTACTCTCCAGCCACTGCTCATCATTCATCTTCCTCCGCTTGCCATGAGGGGGACTTGCCTGCTGGGTGTTGTCGCTGGAAGCTGGTGCCTTCAAGCTTGCTAGTTCAGCCTGCACGCTTGCAAGTTCAGCATTTAACCTTGCTATTTCAGCTGCAGCATTTTTCTGTGCACGTTCAACTTCGATCTCTGCTTTATTGCATTTGTCACACAAATGTCCCCTCAGCGTGTCTTCCTTCTTGCAACCGGGGCAAAACACAAGGTAACGCAGGAAGAACCATATCTTAACGTAGAGCTGGTAGCTCACGTAAGCATCTTTAGCTGCATACTCCAGGTTTAAATCAGACAACGGCCGCTCTTCCCAGTAATTGTGCCTCTCTGGAGGGAATTTGTTCTTCATCTCGCTGTACGACTCGTCGATGATGCTAGTTGCAAGACTAGCCATTCCATCCCTCATTAAATTTCCTCTCTCGTTGAGACCTTTGACGTTGACAAATTCCTGGATATCGATCCAGTTCTCCCTAGGAATTATAATCTTCTCGTAATATAACTTTATAAAATCTGCTCTCTTGTCAACGGTGCAGAACACAATTCCTTGATTTTGAAGGAATGAGCGCAGCGCCGGACATTCCCCGTTGGTCCTGAAAGCAAAAATTTAGTACTTGCGAGATCAACACTTGAATAAAATTTGGGACTACGAAGCTAGTCTATGCAATCTCATAGCTTGAATATAAAATTTGAGATGGGCCGTAAGTGAAGATGGGCTTGAAGGACATACACACGGAGCATCTTCGAAGCGGCCTTGCGCTAAGAGTTTGGGCTAAATTGCCCGTGTATCTGTAATATAGTAGATCGTATCGTATTTAGAATTAACAGATAGCCCGTGCACGGTTAGGTGCACGCCTCAATTAGAAAGTCCCTTGGACTATAAATATGTATCTAGGGTTATCGAGAAAGGAGGACAATCACGTTCACAACAAACACAAATCAGGCGCATCGCCACCCCTTCCTTCGAGGGTTTCTTCCGGGTAAGCATCATGTTGCCTAGATCGCATCTCGCGATCTAGGCAGTATACGTTTATTCGTTTACCTTGTGCTGCTCGTGCTGAAGCGTTGTTGATGGCGAGCAGCACTACTTATCATTAGGTGTTTAGGGGCTTGCATTGATGCTTTCTCGTGCATATCTGCGTGGCAATGCCGTCCCTCGACACCTAGCTGCCCTTACACCTATCTGGGTGTAAGGGCAGCATCTTGCTTGTTCGTTACTTAGTAGATCCGATCTGTTATAGTTGCTCCTTGCTCCGCAAGGATTAGTTTAATATCTGCATAGTTAGGCCTTATGCTGGGGTCGGACGATCCGGTAGTGCGTTAGGTGTTGTTTACCGTTCCTACAAGGGATGTTCCGGGAATTAACGTTATGTTGGTTTTTAGGCCTCTTGTAGGGGTAGTTTGCATCATCTTCCGTATCTGTGTTATCACCGGATTTTGGCCAAATCAGGAGACGGACCGTAAGTGAAGATGGGCTTGAAGGACGTACACGTGAAGCATCTTCGAAGCGGCCTTGCGCTGATAGTTTGGGCTAAGTGGCCCATGTATCTGTAATATATTAGATCGCGTTGTAATGTAGATTAAAAAGATAGAGTCCGGCCCGTGCACGGTTAGGTGCACGCCTCAATTAGAAAGTCCCTTGGACTATAAATATGTATCTAGGGTTATCGGAAAAAGAGGACAATCATCGTTCAAACAAACACAAAATACGGCGCATCGCCACCCCTTCTCTTCGAGGGTTTCTCCCGGGTAAGCACCATGCTGCCTAGATCGCATCTAGCGATCTAGGCAGCGTAAGTTTATTCGTTATCCTTGTACTGCTCGTGCTGAAGCCTTGTTGATGGCGAGCGGTACTATTTATCCTTAGGTGTTTAGGGGCTTGCATTGGTGCTTTCACGTGCATATCTGCGTGGCAATGCCGTCCCTAGACACCTTGCTGCCCTTACGTCGATCTAGACGTAAGGGCAGCATCTTGCTTGATCATGCTTAGTAGATCCGATCCGTTATAGTTGCTCCCTGCATCTGCAGGGATTAGTTTAATATCTGCATAGTTAGGCCTTATGCTGGGGTCGGAGGATCCGGTGGTGCGTTAGATGCTGTTTACCGTCCCTGCGAGGGATGTTCCGGGGATCAACGTTATGTTGGTTTTTAGGCCTCTCGTAGGGGTAGTTTGCATCGTCTCTCGTAGCTGCTAGGCCCGATCGCACGTAGGACGTTCCGATTATGCGGTGAAAACCCTAAACTGTCGTGGATCGTCAGCTTTGTCCTGATCAAGCAGGATCCCCATGCCATTGCTAATCCATCAAGGACCATGGGGCGATTGGCTCTTTGAGCCGATCCACAGGGAAACCTGAGAGCCGATAAGGCTCGTATTTAATGTGCACGTGTCTACCATGCAGGAACAATCGAAGCACTAACACCTTCCTGACCAGGTCTAGGTCAGGTGGCACGCCCAGGCAACCGCCAGGACGCGCGCCAGAAGATTTGCGGGACGACGCGAGGTGCCAGGGATCCACTAAGCGGCCCTAGGAGCCTCCCGGCTCTTCGTGTTACTTAACCAAAGCCCGTCGGGGGGTTTTGGAGGGTAACACATTCTGGCACGCCCGGTGGGACATCTTCTTCAACATCCATGTCAGCGTCGACATCCGAGGTGGCGGAGAAACCGATCACGTATGAGGATCTCCCCACGGAACACAAGAAGAAGTACGATGACCTGAAGGTCATCCTCGAGGCCGAACTCATCGGCTCCTTTGAGAAGACCCGGTCGCACGGCGTCAGGTTCAAAGGATTCGCACCACAAGGCATCCTCGATGGGTTGGATCTGTCTCTCCCTTCAGAGGAACGTACCAGAGCCCTGCGTCAGGAGATCAACTACATGGTGGCCCATTCACTGCATCGGCACTCTGAGAGCCTGGTGAACACTTTGGAGCGCGTTGCGCTCCGGGTGGTACAAGAGATCATGGAGCGTCGTTACTCCCCTTCAGGACCTGTTCTAGGGACTCACCAGGGAGAGATGCAACTCCACACCAGGCCGCCTCTGCCGTACACAATGGCGGCTCCACAGCAACAAGGCTCACCGGCATACGTCGTCTACAAGGATGGGGGTGACCCGGGCGACTACCAGTTCTTACCTGACCCGCCCAAGGAAATCCCACACGGATACGTGTGTGCGTATGTGCCGGACTGCAACAACTGGACGCAGGCGATCCAGGCTCCACCAGGAGGGATTGCCGGAGCAGGAGCAATTGTTCCGGCAGGAAGGACAACTGCAGCAGCGGGGAGTCTAGGAGCAGAAGCTGAGAAACAAGCGTGGCTAGCCAAGTACGCCACTGCACCAGTCCGAGAAAGCTCAGCTGCTACTACCTCCACCGCAGATCAGATCAGCGCAGTCCTGAGAGATCAATTCGGCATCTTGCCGAAGAAGAAGATAATCGGCTATTCCAAGCCGTACCCCAATGAGTTCGACCTGATCCCACTACCGCCCAAGTACCGGCTTCCGGACTTCAACAAATTCAGTGGGTCAGAAGGGTCGAGCTCCATCGAGCACGTGAGCCGATACCTGGCCCAGCTGGGCATGGCTTCGGCATCGGATCAGTTACGGGTGAGGTGCTTCTCGCAATCCCTCACCGGTCCAGCTTTTGGGTGGTACACCTCTTTGCAGCCAAATTCAGTGCAATCATGGAAGCAGCTGGAGGAACTGTTCCACACCCAATACCATTCAGAGACTACTGAAGCTGGTATTGCCGAACTAGCACAGGTTCGGCAAAAGCGAGGAGAGACAGTGGCTGAGTACATTCAGCGTTTCAGAACTGTCAAGAACCGATGCTATTCGGTTCATATAACTGAGAAAGAGGCAGTCGAGCTGGCCGTGGCAGGCCTGGCAGCGTCGTTCAAGGATCTGACGTTCCAAGTTGAGTACAACTCGCTGACGCACCTGGTCAACAGACTGACCTTATATGAGCAGCGCCATCCAGAACTGTACCAAGACAAGTTCAAGCGCGCGATCAGCCTGGTCAATGCCGATGAAGATGAAGATTCCGCGGACGATCAGGAAGTTGCGGTAGCCGAGTGGACTCGGACGCCAGTACCTGTGTCCTGCCAATGGGTGAATCCACCAGGGCCTCCAAGAGGGTTGGACTTTGACGTGAACAGATCTTCGATCTACTACTGAAAGAGAAACAGTTGAAGCTACCCGAAGGCCACAAGATCCCTACGGCACAAGAGATGAACAAGAGGCCATACTGCAAGTGGCATCATACGTTCACGCACACCACCAGCGACTGCAAAGTACTGCGCGCACAAATTCAGATGGCGATAGAATCAGGCCGATTAACTTTCGGACAGTTTGCCATGAAGGTAGACATGCGTCCGTTTCCGGACGTCAACATGGTGGACCTAAGCCACTCCATAAGAGAACCAGGGTTCTCTTTCGATGTCAATATGGCAGGGTTCGTGATTCGCCATGGCGCGGACAAAGCAGAGAGCAGCCACTCTCGTGGCAAAGATAAAGAGGAGGCCGTTCCACGCGACCGGCCCCAAGACGACGATAGACGGTACCTGACCGAGGAGGAGGTGAGAAGCATACGGTATCAGCGCCCATTATCCGTGCATCTCCTCAACAAATATGAGCAGCAGTACGACCGACGTCGGCGCTACGACGAAGACGATGAAAGACATCGTCGGTCTGATGCGGAGAACAGGAGGTATCGTCAGCATGACAGGAACGACGACGGGTACGAACGTCGCGCTAGAGGGAGGTCTAAGGAGCAAGACAACGTGGACAAGCACTGGGACTGTCCCTTCTTCAAACATTGCTGGGACTCAGAATGAGCCGATTGCCAACAATCGAGAACTGCCCAGAATGCAAACAGCAAGGAAGAAGGGGGGCAAGCGAAGTTTCAGTGTTCAAACGTCTAGGGCCTCTCACACATCAGAGTAAACGAGCTGAGTCATCTCAAGAAGAAGACTTCGAGGAGTCAGATGAAGAAGATAGGTATCACCGACCAAGATGGACTCAGCCATTCTCAGAAGCGGCGGGTGCAGCGGCTGCGAAACTTGGAAGAAGCCGAGGCACAGTACCTGTACACGTTGAGAAGAGCGCGGCCCGATCTGGCCGCGAAAATCCAGCAAATAGTGGAGACGAAGGCGCGCCCGCCAAAGAAAGTATGGCGCCCCAAACAGGCGAAAGCCGATGCACAGGCATTGGCTGATGCCGATGCAGACGCATCGGCAGACACAAACATGGTATCCGTGGGCTGGACAGAGTAGCACGTCCAATACATTGGACATACGTGGCAAGGCCGATCCCTGAGATCGGCCCTCAAAAAATGAAAAATAAAGGATCTTATCTCCAACATGCCACGTAGCTACAGTGGAAATCCAAGAAGTTGCAAACCATCGTCAAGCATTGCAACAAAGAAGGAGGCCGATTCCGGTAATCGGCCGAAACTATCCTCAACATTCTTTTGTCTGTGTTCAGCATTGATCCAACAGATGCCTGAAGAGCCGATGCCATCAATTACTTGACAGAATCGGCTCGGGGGGCACATAGATGGATGAGACACGAGGATACGGAGCTGGGAACGGATGTCAAACTTCCAGCAGAGCAGCTCAAGTATGGGGGCCGATACGTAAGAAAATCGGCCGCAAAAAATCGAAAATACAGAAATTTTGAGCACAGCCGATGCGCAGGCATCGACTTAAGAGTTCAGAGCCGATGCACGGCCATCGACTCAAGGGATATAAGCGGAAGCCTAACAAGAGCAGGCCCCTCATTGAGATTGCCTGGCGACTCAGGCCCTCTCTTCAAGGACTTCCAACTCCTTCTGCAAGACTTCAAGCTCGGCAGCATCGACAGAAGCATCAGTTTGGGCGTCCAAGACGGCCCTTTTTCTCATTTAAGCCTTTGGTGTTTGCCGGCAAGTTTGAAGATCGCAGCCCTGGCCAACAGCAAGAACAACATGGACGTGCGGATCAGGCCAGGATCATGAGAACAACCGACGATCATCCAGTCGGACTGAACTTCATCCTCACCAGAGGTTGCCTCATTGGACTGAAGAGACTCGGGGGGCAACTCACGGGAGGTTCTCTGCTGTTGCAGCCGATTTGGTTAGAATCGACTGATGCTGCACCACAGTTGAGAAGCTGGCAGTGGCCCAATGCGGTTGGTGCACTTTCATTCTCGCCTTGACCAAGGCTCGGGGGGCAGCTAGCCTTAAAAGATTCCGCATCCTGAAGAGCCAGTGGTGTTGAAATTGGCTATCTCTGCGTCTAACCATGCTGAACAGGAGAGCTCTTGCAGAGTAAAACCATCAGGGTTGACAGGAGGAGTTGGAAGAAGGGGCCATCATCGTTGATCAGGCTCTAGACCAATCCGTTGCTGCAAAGAACAAACGTCACGAGGGAAGCTGTGAACGAGTGACACCTGTTTTACAGGGGTATCGGCTTCGAGATCAAGATTGTCAGCAACGGACTAAGGAGCTTTCCTGGAAGCATTGATCCAGGAGTTTTGCCGTCAGGACAAATACTACGATCGGATGATTTTAAAGTCCAAGGATCTAGGGGTCTCACAGCTGCACGTGGACCTGTCCGGTTGGAGGTTTGGGTCTGAATTTCATGGATTGCAAGTTAATATTTGAAAAGGTGATTGGATCGACCTGTTTTGCAATCCATTGGAACAGCTGATGCTTTGCCATCGGCTCATTGAGCATCTACCGAAGCGACAATCGGCAGACTCAGTACGAAGGGCAATCGGCTAAATCATCACTAAGGAATCAGTAAAATCAAATGGGGAATTCTTCATTGATAAACGAGGATTTCTTACATAAGAGCTGATTGCTCCCAAAAGGAATTGCTAGGGGGAACATTGCCCCGTCTACTACTCCTAGCTCTATCCTATCTAAGGGCCGCTGCTGTCCTCATCGTCGCCGTCGCCGCTATCGGCGCTGCTCCCGGCCGGCTCGTCGTCACTGCTATAGTGACCACCGGCGGAACCTTCATTGTCTTCATCTTCTTCGCTAGCGTCGCCATAGTCGCTGTCGAAGTCGCAGGTGTTGCCTGCCCAAGGGCAGAGACGCTTGGCCGGCGGTTCGTCGGAGGAGGTGGTGTCCTCCTCCTCTTCCTTCACCTCCTCGGCGGAGGAGTAGCCGTCCCAGGAGAAGCCGTCGTCGTCGCTTTCCTCCTCCGATTGCCCAACGGCAAGGAAGCGAAGGTCGCTCTCCCCGTCCGTTAAGGACTGGTCGTCTTCGGACCAGACGAAGGAGTCGTGGGTCGACTCGTCCCCGTCGGCTATGGCGCGGCGGATGTTGGCCGCGTGGGCCTCCTGTGGGTCCCATTCAGGCGTTGGCTCGCGGGAGGTGGAGGATTGGGAGGAAGGGCCCGATGAGGAAGAAGACGAAGAGGAAGACATGGCGGCGAAGGAGGGTTTTTTGGTTTGCCGATGGCTACTGTGGAGCAGGGGGATGAAGAAAGAAACCACAGGATGTGGCCAGATAAAAGGGAAATAATGATTTAATGCCTAAGCAGTTCCCAAGGACGTGGTGCCAGAATCGTCAAGTTGTGCAGAGAAGGCGAAGAGGCAAGACGTCATCATGAAGAAAACTGCGACGGTTCTGCCATGACATGACCCTTCAAAGGAGACAGATGGTTTTGCAATTATCATTACCAAAACCAGGGGGGCATGTGTTATCACCGGATTTTGGCCAAATCAGGAGACGGACCGTAAGTGAAGATGGGCTTGAGGGACGTACACGTGAAGCATCTTCGAAGCGGCCTTGCGCTGATAGTTTGGGCTAAGTGGCCCATGTAGCTGTAATATATTAGATCGCGTTGTAATGTAGATTAAAAAGATAGAGTCCGGCCCGTGCACGGTTAGGTGCACGCCTCAATTAGAAAGTCCCTTGGACTATAAATATGTATCTAGGGTTATCGGAAAAAGAGGACAATCATCGTTCAAACAAACACAAAATACGGCGCATCGCCACCCCTTCTCTTCGAGGGTTTCTCCCGGGTAAGCACCATGCTGCCTAGATCGCATCTAGCGATCTAGGCAGCGTAAGTTTATTCGTTATCCTTGTACTGCTCGTGCTGAAGCCTTGTTGATGGCGAGCGGTACTATTTATCCTTAGGTGTTTAGGGGCTTGCATTGGTGCTTTCACGTGCATATCTGCGTGGCAATGCCGTCCCTAGACACCTTGCTGCCCTTACGTCGATCTAGACGTAAGGGCAGCATCTTGCTTGATCATGCTTAGTAGATCCGATCCGTTATAGTTGCTCCCTGCATCTGCAGGGATTAGTTTAATATCTGCATAGTTAGGCCTTATGTTGGGGTCGGAGGATCCGGTGGTGCGTTAGATGCTGTTTACCGTCCCTGCGAGGGATGTTCCGGGGATCAACGTTATGTTGGTTTTTAGGCCTCTCGTAGGGGTAGTTTGCATCGTCTCTCGTAGCTGCTAGGCCCGATCGCACGTAGGACGTTCCGATTATGCGGTGAAAACCCTAAACTGTCGTGGATCGCTTCAGCTTTGTCCTGATCAAGCAGGATCCCCATGCCATTGCTAATCCATCAAGGACCATGGGGCGATCGGCTCTTTGAGCCGATCCACAGGGAAACCTGAGAGCCGATAAGGCTCGTATTTAATGTGCACGTGTCTACCATGCAGGAACAATCGAAGCACTAACACCTTCTGACCAGGTCTAGGTCAGGTGGCACGCCCAGGCAACCGCCAGGACGCGCGCCAGAAGATTTGCGGGACGACGCGAGGTGCCAGGGATCCACTAAGCGGCCCTAGGAGCCTCCCGGCTCTTCGTGTTACTTAACCAAAGCCCGTCGGGGGGTTTTGGAGGGTAACAATCTGCTAGGCCCGACTACGCGTAGGACGTTCCGGTTATGCGGTGAAAATCCTAAACTGCCGTAGATCGGTTTAGCTTTGTTTTGATCAAGCAGGATCCCCATGTCATTGCAAATCCAACGTGAACCATGGGGCGATCGGCTCTTTGAGCCGATCCACAGGGCAACCCGAGAGCCGATAGGGCTCGTATTTAATGTTTACGTGTCTACCATGCAGGAACAATCGAAGCAATCTAACACCTTCCTGATCGGGTCTAGGTCAGGTGGCACGCCCTAGCAACCGCCAGGACGTGGCTGGAAGACTTGCGGGACGACGCAAGGTGCCAGGGTCCACTAAGCGGCCTTGGGAGCCTCCCGGCTCTTCGTGTTGCTTAACCATTGCCCGCCGGTGGGTTTTGGCAGGTAACACATTCTGGCACGCCCGGTGGGACATCTTCTGCAACATCCACGTCAACACCGACATCCGAGATGGCAGAGGAACAGATCACATACGAGGATCTCCCTGCGGAGCACAAGAAGAAGTACGATGAGCTGAAGGCCATCGTTGAAGCCGAGCTCATCGGCTCCTTTGCGAAAACCCGTTCGCACGGCATCAAGGTCAAAGGAGGCACACGTTCGTCTCCTGGCGTCAATATGGTGGATCTCAGCCACTCTATAAGGGAGCCAGGGTTCTCCTTTGGTGTCAACATGGCAGGGCTTGTGAGCCGCCATAGCACGGACAAAGCAGAGAGCAGCCACTCTCGTGGCAAAGATAAAGAGGAGGCCGTTCCACGCGACCGGCCCCAAGATGATGATAGACGGTACCTAACCGAGGAGGAGGTGAGAAGCACACGGTATCAACGCCCACTCTCCGTGCATCTCCTCAACAAATACGAGCAGCAGTATGACCGACGTCGGCGCTACGACGAAGACGATGAAAGATATCGTCGGTCTGATGCAGAAGACAGGAGGTATCGTCAGCATGATAGAAACAACGACGGGTACGAGCGTCACGCTAGAGGGAGGTCAAGGGAGCAAGACAACATGGATAAGCACTGGGACTGTCCTTTCTTCAAACATTGCTGGGACTCAGGAATGAGCCGATTGCCAACAATCGAGAACTGCCCAGAATGCAAACAGCAAAGGAGAAGGACAAATGAAGTTTCAGTGTTCGAGCGTCTAGGGCCTCTCCCACCTCAGAATAAACAAGCTGAGTCATCTCAAGAAGAAGACTTTGAGGAGTCGGATGGAGAAGAAGATAGGTATCACCGACCAAGGTGGTGCCCCGATGGACTCAGCCATTCTCGAAGCGTAGGTGCAGCGGCGCGAAACCTGGAAGAAGCCGAGGCACAGTACCTGTACACGTTGAGAAAGCGGCCCGATCTGGCGAAAATTCAGCAAACATTGGAGACGAAGGCGCGCCCGCCCAAGAAAGTATGGCGCCCCAAACAGACGCCGATGCACAGGCATCGGTGATGCCGATGCTGCAGGCTCGGCTGACACAAACATGGTATTCATACTCCCGTCGGAGTTTCGCGCTCCAAACGACGAGGAGGTACCAGTGGCTCAATTCGACTGCGGTCCGCGACCAGTTATCTTTGAGAAGCCACGAGATAGAAGCTATATTTGAAAGCCCTATACTTGAGGGGTTACATCAATGGGCAGCCTGTCAGCAAGATGTTGGTTGACACCGGAGCGGCAGTCAACATAATGCCGTATTCCATGCTACGACGTTTGGGGCACTCCAGTGATGATCTGATCAAGACCAACGTCACATTAAGCGACTTCAACGGCCAAGCATCAGAAGCGAAAGGTGTTCTGAATGTAGAACTTACTGTAGGCCGGAAAACCATACCTACCGCATTCTTCATCGTCGACAGCAAAAGCAATTACGCCGTCCTATTAGGAAGGGATTGGATTCATGCTAACTGTTGCATTCCATCTACAATGCACCAATGCATCATACAATGGGATGGAGATGAAGTGGAAGTCGTTCAGGCAGATGACTCAATCGAGATATCGTTAGCTGCCATGAGTGTGTGGGAAGCAGATGACCAAGAGCCGCTCTCTGGAATCAGTTTTGTGAGCGCATCGAAGCTTCGAAAAATGGGGTAAGGCTGGTTTTATCCACCGGCCTGGAGTAGCAACGCCCAAGGCCATGGACGTACGTGGCAAGGCCGATCCCTGCGATCGGCCCTAAAAAAAACGAAAAGCAAAGGGTCTTATCTCCAGCATGTCACGTAGCTACAGTGGGAAACCAAGAAGGGCTAAACCGTCACGAAGCACTGCAATGAAAAGGAGGCCGATTCCAGCAATCGGCCAAAATTATCCTCGACAGGCGTTTTGTCTGTGTTCAACATTGATCCAACAGATGCCTGAAGAGCCGATACCATCAAATACTTGACAGAATCGGCTCGGGGGGCACATAGAAGGATAGAACACGAGGATACGGAGTTTGAAGCAATTCAGGATGTATTCTCTGATAAAGTGGGGGCCGTTACATGAGTAAATCGGCCGTAGAAAATTCAAATTTCAAAAAACTTTAAGAGCAGCCGATGCGCAGACACCGACTCAAGGATAAAAAGCCGGTGCATGGTCATCGACTCAAGAAGCCCAATGGAGCAGTTATCAAATTACATGGAGGGACTCCTCAATGGAATGGTTCGATGACTTGGATCCTCTCTGCAAGGACCTCCAACCTCCTTGGCGAGCCATCAGGTGCAGCAGTGCTAGCAGGAGCATCGGTGTGGCGTCCACTACCTTGGCCCATTTAAAGCCGCTGATGTTTTTCTGCAAGATTGAGGATTGTAACCCTGACTAACAACAAGAGCAGCATAAACATACAAGTCAGGTTAAGGATGGGCCCAACGAAGGGAACATACCTCCTCTAGGACCGTGAGGACGGCCGATGATGAAGCAATCGGCTGTAGCATTTCTGCCTGAGGGCTTGGTCAAGGTGGCAACTTGGTAGATATTACCTTCAGAGGATGTTACGTCCAGAGTTGGGAAGGGCGTCAGGACTTCATCAAACATCCCCACTAGCAGTTGCGTTAGCCTCCCAAGAGGATGAGCCGATCTGATCAGCAAGGCGCAAGAACTGAACTGAAAAAGCTCGGGAGACAGCGCGCCCTGAAATTTCTTTCGCTCTGGAGAGCCGATTTGGTTGGATCGGCTGATTTTGCCCTACAACTTGGAGGCCGATGGAAGCCCATTTGGCTGGCCCACTGTGGTCCTCACCCTGACTGAGGCTCGGGGGCAGTTTGCCCTGAATGATCCTTTGCTATAGGAAGCCGATTCTTGTCGGAATCGGCTGGCTGCGTCACAACTTGTCCGAG
The DNA here is from genome assembly GCA_030979885.1 of Lolium multiflorum. Taxonomy (NCBI): domain Eukaryota; kingdom Viridiplantae; phylum Streptophyta; class Magnoliopsida; order Poales; family Poaceae; genus Lolium; species Lolium multiflorum. The sequence continues at coordinate 154,249,948 of CM061748.1, forward strand.
GAATGGTGTTGATGCTGCAAAATTATCGTTCCAAAGTGCAAGACGATTCAGCGACAAGCCCGAGCTCTATCGAAGACACCTGCCCACAACCAGGTTACCAGCTTGCTGGATTGGGTGGTAAGATTCGTAGTCAGGTTTTATGATCCTTTTGAGGAGTCTCATGATGCAAAGCCGATGCACAACCATCAACTCTAGTACAAGTGCGCAAGGGTGCCAGGTTGCCGGTTCGGCAGTGCTATCAGGGGAACGTTGGCATATAAGGCAGCCTTTTGCTCATTGCACTATGGGTAATCAGCTACAGTATCGGCTGTCAACGGAAGAAAGGCGATCGGCTGGTTGGCCCTGCATGATAGCTCTCTCAGACGCGATTGAGCCTGGGTCTGGTTGTTTGAATTACGTGTCCCCATCACTGTTTTCACCTCGGCTGAGGCTTGGGGGGCAGCTGGCCTCGTGGATGCTCTGTTTTTTAGAAGCCGATTGGAGAGTCGTCGGTTGGTCCTGCAACGCAATTCCTCTCAAAGGCGATGAGTTCTTGCAAAAGAAGGATCCATCATCACCGATGGAGAATGGACTCTGGGCTATCTGGTTGCTGTAAAGGAACAGAGCAGGGGATATCTGTACTACAGGGGTCTCGGTTTCAACGGCAAGTTGTTTTAGAGGCAGTTTTAGGACTCTTTTGAAGGCATTGGCCTGCCTCATTGTCCATCAGGGCTCCAGGTCATCGGTCGAAAAGGTGAAGGATAGATCGTGGGGGATCGATACGTTGACATTGATTGGTTGAGCATTTACCAAGTTCACGATCACTCCGACGTCAAAGAGAGGAAAAGCGGATTATGGGGGACCGATGCATGGAAATCGGCTCGTTGAGCATTGACCGAGTTGACAATCGGCAGACTCAGTACGAAGGACAATCGGCTAAATTATCATAAAGGAAATCGGCAAAATCAAATTGGGAAAATTCTTCATTGATGAACGAGATTTCTTACATGAAGAGCTGATTGCTCTCAAAAGGATGTCCTAGGGGATACATTGCCCATCTACTACTGCTGGCCCTAGGCTAAGATCCTATCTAGGGGCCGTTGCTGCCCTCGTCGTCGTCGTTGTCGCCATCGTCGGCGCTGCTCCCGGCCGGCTCGTCATCGCTGCGTAGCGGCCGCCGACAGGATCCTCGTTGTCCTCGTCCTCCTCGTCAGCGTCGTCGTCATCGCTGTCGAAGTCGCTGAGGTTCCCGGGCCAGGGGCAGTGGCGCTTGGCCGGCGGCTCGTCGGAGGAGCCATCGTCCTCCTCCTCCTCCTCCACCTCCTCCTCGGAGGTGACCCCCTCCCAGGGAAAGTCGTCGTCGTCGCTCTCCTCCTCCGCTGCCCCATTGGCGAGGCAACGGAGGACGCTCTCCCCGTCGGTCAGGGACTGGTCGTCCTCTGACCAGATGGAGAAGTTGTGGCTCGGCTCGTCCCCGGCCTCGATGGCGCGGCGGATGTTGGCCGCATGGGCCTCTTCCGGGTTCCACTCCGGCGTCGGCTCGCGGAAGGGGGAGGACTGCGCAGAAAGACCCGATGAGGAGGAAGAAGAAGAAGACATGGTGGCAGAGGAGGGCTTTTGGGAGTGCTAGTGCGAAGGGGATGAAGAAGGGAACTGCAAGAAGTGGCTAAATAAAAGGGGATATAGCGATTTAATGCTTAAGCAGTTTCGAGGACGTGGTGCCAAAACTTTCGAATCGTGCAGAGGAGTTGGGAAGGCAAGTCGTCATGATGAAAAATACTGCGACGGTTCGCTCTGCCACGACATGACCCTCGAAGGAAAAACAGATGGTTTTGAAATTATCATTACCAAAACCAGGGGGGCAAGTGTTATCACCGGATTTTGGCCAAATCAGGAGATGGGCCGTAAGTGAAGATGGGTGATACGTCTCCAACGTATCGATAATTTCTTATGTTCCATGCTACTTTATTGATGATACCTACATGTTTTATGCACATTATATGTCATATTTATGCATTTTCTGGAACTAACCTATTAACAAGATGCCGAAGAGCCAGGTGCTGTTTTCTGCTGTTTTTGGTTTCAGAAATCCTAGTAAAGAAATATTCTCGGAATTGGACGAAACTTTCGCGGGATCCTATTTTTGCACGAAGCTTCCAGAAGACCGAAGACCTAACGTGGGGCCACGAGGAGGCCAGGGGGTGGCGGCGCGGCCCAGCCCCGGCCGCGCCGACCTATCCCCTGGGCCTCGTGTGGCCCCTCGCGTTGACCCTCCGCCTACTTAAAGCTTCCGTCGCGAAACCCCCGTCCGAGAGCCACGATACGGAAAACCTTACAGAGACGCCGCCGCGCGAATCCCATCTCGGGGGATTCAGGAGATCGCCTCCGGCACCCTGGAGAGGGGATTCATCTCCCGGAGGACTCTACACCGCCATGGTCGCCTCCGGAGTGATGAGTGAGTAGTTCACCCCTGGACCATGGGTCCATAGCAGTAGCTAGATGGTCGTCTTCTCCTTGTTGTGCTTCATTATTAGATCTTGTGAGCTGCCTAACATGATCAAGATCATCTATCTGTAATACTATATGTTGTGTTTGTCGGGATCCGATGGATAGAGAGTACTATGATTATGGTGATTATCAATCTATTGTTCATGTGTTGTTTATGATCTTGCATGCTCTCCGTTATTAGTAGAGGCTCTGGCCAAGTTTTTACTCTTAACTCCAAGAGGGAGTATTTATGCTCGATAGTGGGTTCATGCCTCCATTGAATCTGGGACAGTGACAGAAAGTTCTAAGGTTGTGGATGTGCTGTTGCCACTAGGGATAAAACATTGATGCTATGTCTAAGGATGTAGTTGTTGATTACATTACGCACCATACTTAATGCAATTGTCTGTTGCTTTGCAACTTAATACTGGAGGGGGTTCGGATGATAACCTGAAGGTGGACTTTTTAGGCATAGATGCAGTTGGATGGCGGTCTATGTTCTTTGTCGTAATGCCCGGATTAAATCTCACTATATTTACCATGTCATGTATATGCATTGTTATGCCTTTCTCTATTTGTCAATTGCCCGACTGTAATTTGTTCACCCAACATGCTTTATCTTATGGGAGAGACACCTCTAGTGAACTGTGGACCCGGTCCTATTCTTTACATAGCATACAATCTACTTGTTTTACTGTTTTCTTTGCAAACATCTTCCACTCGATACGTTTAATCCTTTGTTACAGCAAGCCGGTGAGATTGACAACCTCACTGTTTCGTTGGGACAAAGTACTTGGGTTGTGTTGTGCAGGTTCCTAGTTGGCGCCGGAATCCCTGGTGTTGCGCCGCATCACATTTCGCGACCATCAACCTTCAACGTGCTTCTTGGCTCCTCCTGGTTCGATTAAACCTTGGTTTCTTTCTGAGGGAAAACTTGCTACTGTGCGCATCATACCTTCCTCTTGGGGTTCCCAACGAACGTGTGAGTTACACGCCATCAAGCTCTTTTTCGGCGCCGTTGCCGGGGAGATCAAGACACGCTGCAAGGGGAGTCTCCACTTCTCAATCTCTTTACTTTGTTTTTGTCTTGCTTTATTTTATTTACTACTTTGTTTGCTGCACTAAATCAAAACACAAAAAAATTAGTTGCTAGTTTTACTTTATTTACTGTCTTGCTCTCCATATCGAAAACACAAAAAAATTAGTTACTTGCATTTACTTTATCTAGTTTGTTTTATTTACCGTTGCTAAAATGGCCAACCCTGAAAATACTAAGTTGTGTGACTTCACAAATGCAAATAATAATGATTTCCTATGCACACCTATTGCTCCACCTGCTACTACAGCAGAATTCTTTGAAATTAAACCTGCTTTACTGAATTTGGTTATGAGAGAACAATTTTCTGGTGCTAGTTCTGATGATGCTGCTGCCCATCTCAATAATTTTGTTGAACTTTGTGAAATGCAAAAGTATAAAGATGTAGATGGTGATATTATTAAATTGAAAGTGTTTCCTTTCTCATTAAGAGGAAGAGCTAAAGATTGGTTGCTATCTTTGCCTAAGAATAGTATTGATTAATGGACTAAATGCAAGGATGCTTTTATTGGTAGATATTATCCTCCCGCTAAAATTATATCTTTGAGAAGTAGCATAATGAATTTTAAACAATTAGATACTGAACATGTTGCTCAAGCTTGGGAGAGAATGAAAACTTTGGTAAAGAATTGCCCAACCCATGGACTGACTACTTGGATGATCATCCAAACCTTCTATGCAGGACTAAATTTTTCTTCGCGGAATTTATTGGATTCAGCTGCTGGAGGTACCTTTATGTCCATCACATTGGGGGCGGCTACAAAACTTCTTGATGATATGATGATAAATTACTCTGAGTGGCACACGGAAAGAGCTCCACAAGGTAAGAAGGTAAATTCTGTTGAAGAAACCTCTTCCTTGAGTGATAAGATTGATGTGATTATGTCTATGCTTGTGAATGGTAGATCTAATGTTGATCCAAATAATGTTCCTTTAGCTTCATTGGTTGCTCAAGAAGAAAATGTTGATGTGAATTTCATTAAAAATAATAATTTCAACAACAATGCTTATAGGAACAACTCTGGTAATAACTATAGGCCATATCCTTCTGCTAATGGTAATGGTTATGGTAATTCTTATGGGAATTCTTACAATAATAATAGGAATGTACCCTCTGGTCTTGAAGCTATGCTTAAAGAATTTATTAGTACACAAACTGCTTTTAACAAATCTGTTGAAGAAAAGCTTGATAAAATTGATACTATCGCTTCTAGAGTTGATAGACTTGCCTCTGATGTAAATCTTTTAAAGTTGAAAGTTATGCCTAATAATGATATTGATAATAAGATTACTACTACAGCAAATGCCATCCAAGTTAGAATTAATGAGAATATAAGATTAATGGCTGAACTGCGTGCTAGGTGGGATAGAGAAGAAAATGAAAAACTAGCTAAAGAGAATAATGTAGCTAAAGTTTGGACTATTACCACCACTAGTAATGTTAATTCTTCACATGTTGCTGCACCTCCTACTATCAATGGTAATATAATTGGTGTTGGCAATGTTTCTACTCCTAGTGCAAAGCGAACAAAACTGCCTGAAATTGCTAAAACTGCTGAAACTGCTTGTGATAAAACTGCTGAAATTTTTTCCAACCTTGGGAACAATGATCCCATTGCTGTAGCTCATAATGATTTAGATTTTGATGATTGCCACATCTCTGAAGTTATAAAGTTCTTACAAAAACTTGCTAAAAGTCCTAATGCTAGTGCTATAAATTTAGCCTTTACAAAACATATTACAAATGCTCTCATAAAAGCTAGAGAAGAGAAACTAAAACTTGAAACTTCTATTCCTAGAAAGTTAGAGGATGGTTGGGAGCCCATCATTAAAATGAAATTCAATGACTTTGAATGTAATGCCTTATGTGATCTTGGTGCAAGTATTTCTGTTATGCCTAAAAAGATTTATGATATGCTTGACTTGCCACCATTGAAGAATTGTTATTTGGATGTTAATCTTGCCGATAATGTTAAAAAGAAACCTTTGGGGAGGATTGATAATGTGCATATTACGGTTAACAATAACCTTGTCCCCGTTGATTTTGTTGTCTTGGATATCGAATGCAATGCATCTTGTCCAATTGTGTTGGGAAGACCTTTTCTTCGAACTGTTGGTGCTGTTATTGATATGAGGGAAGGTAATATTAAATATCAATTTCCTCTCAAGAAAGGTATGGAACATTTCCCTAGAAAGAGAATGAAGTTGCCTTTTGATTCTATTATTAGAACAAGCTATGATGTTGATGCTTCTACTCTCGATGTTACTTGATTTACACTTTCTGCGCCTAGCTGAAAGGCGTTAAAGAAAAGCGCTTATGGGAGACAACCCATGTTTTTACCTACAGCAATTTTTTGTTTTGTTGAGTCTTGGAAGTTGTTTACTACTGTAGCAACCTCTCCTTATCATGTTTTTGTGCCAAGTAAAGTTTCTATGTCAAAGTTGATGTTATATTTGGGATCGCTGCGCAGAAACAGCATTGCTGTCTGTCACGAATCTGGGCACAATTCTCTGTAGAAAATTCGAAAAAATCTGCCAATTTACGAGCGTGATCCTCAGATATGTACGCAACTTTCATTAGTTTTGAGTTTTTCCATTTGAGCAAGTCTGGTGCCATTTCTAAATTCGTCTTTACGGACTGTTCTGTTTTTGACAGATTCTGCCTTTTATTTCGCATTGCCTCTTTTGCTATGTTGGATTTATTTCTTTGATCCATTAATGTCCAGTAGCATTATGCAATGTCCAGAAGTGAAAATAATGATTGTGTCACCTCTGAATGAGTGAATTATTAATGATGCACTAACCCTCTAATGAGTTTGCTTGAAGTTTGGTGTGAAGGAAGTTTTCAAGGGTCAAGAGAGGAGAATGATATACTATGATCAAGAGGAGTGAAAGCTCTAAGCTTGGGGATGCCCCCGTGGTTCACCCCTGCATATTTTAAGAAGACTCAAGCGTCTAAGCTTGGGGATGCCCAAGGCATCCCCTTCTTCATCGACAACATCATCAGGTTCCTCCCCTGAAACTATATTTTTATTCAGTCACATCTGGTGTTCTTTACTTGGAGCGTCTGTTTGTTTTCGTTTTTGTTTTTGTTTGAATAAGATGGATCCTAGCATTCACTTTGTGGGAGAGAGACACGCTCCGCTGTTGCATATGGACACATGTGTCCTTAGGCTTTACTCATAATGTTCAAGGCGAAGTTTCTTCTTCGTTAAATTGTTATATGGTTGGAATTGGAAAATGCTACATGTAGTAATTCTAAAATGTCTCGGATAATGTGATACTTTGCAATTGTTGTGCTCATGTTTAAGCTCTTGCATCATATACTTTGCACCCATTAATGAAGAAATACATAGAGCTTGCTAAAATTTGATTTGCATATTTGGTTTCTCTAAGGTCTAGATAATATCTAGTATTGAGTTTTGAACAACAAGGAAGACAGTGTAGAGTCTTATAATGTTTACAATATGTCTTTTATGTGAGTTTTGCTGCACTTGTTCATCCTTGAGTTTGCTTCAAATAACCTTGCTAGCCTAAACCTTGTATCGAGAGGGAATACTTCTCATGCATCCAAAATCCTTGAGCCAACTACTATGCCATTTGTGTCCACCATACCTACCTACTACATGGTATTTCTCCGCCATTCCAAAGTAAATTGCTTGAGTTCTACCTTTAAAATTCCATCATTCACCTTTGCAATATATAGCTCATGGGACAAAATAGCCTTAAAAACTATCGTAGTATTGAATATGTACTTATGCACTTTATATTTTATTAAGTTGCTTGTTGTGCGATAACCATGCTTCTGGGGAACGCCATCAACTATTGTTGAATATCATGTGAGTTGCTATGCATGTCCGTCTTGTCTGAAGGTCTATCATTTTAGTGGTTGGAGCATGCAAAATTGTTAGAGAAGAACATTGGGCCGCTAACTAAAGCCATGAACCATGGTGGAAGTTTCAGTTTTGGACATATATCCTCAATCTCATATGAGAATAATAACTTTGCTACATGCTTATGCATTTAAGAGGAGTCCATTATCTGTTGTCCATGTTGTCCCGGTATGGATGTCTAAGTTGAGAATAATCAAAAGCGAGAAATCCGAAATGCGAGCATTCTCCTTGGACCTTTGTACAGGCGGCATGGAGGTACCCCTTTGTGACACTTGGTTGAAACATGGCATGCGAAGACCCGGTAGTCCAAGCTAAGTAGGACGAGGTGCGGGCACTATTAGTATACTATGCGTGAGGCTTGCAACTTGTAAGATATAATTTTCATAACTCATATGCTTTATTACTACCGTTGACAAAATTGTTTCATGTTTTCAAAATAAAAGCTCTAGCACAAATACAGCAATCGATGCTTTCCTCATTGAAGGACCATTCTTTTACTTTTATTGTTGAGTCAGTTTACCTATCTCCTTCCACCTTAAGAAGCAAACACTTGTGTGAACTGTGCATTGATTCCTACATACTTGCATATTGCACTTGTTATATTACTTTATGTTGACAATATCCATGAGATATACATGTTACAAGTTGAAAGCAACCGCTGAAACTTAATCTTCTTATGTGTTGTTTCAACACCTTTACTTTGATTTATTGCTTTATGAGTTAACTCTTATGCAAGACTTATTGATGCTTGTCTTGAAGTACTATTCATGAAAAGTCTTTGCTATATGATTCAGTTGTTTACTCATGTCATTACCTTTGCTTTGATCGCTGCATTCATTACATATGTTTACAAATAGTATGATCAAGATTATGATGGCATGTCACTTCAGAAATTATCTTTGTTATCGTTTTACCTGCTCGGGACGAGCAGAACTAAGCTTGGGGATGCTGATACGTCTCCAACGAATCGATAATTTCTTATGTTCCATGCTACTTTATTGATGATACCTACATGTTTTATGCACATTATATGTCATATTTATGCATTTTCTGGAACTAACCTATTAACAAGATGCCGAAGAGCCAGTTGCTGTTTTCTGCTGTTTTTGGTTTCAGAAATCCTAGTAAAGAAATATTCTCGGAATTGGACGAAACTTTCAGGATCCTATTTTTGCACGAAGCTTCCAGAAGACCGAAGACCTAACGAAGTGGGGCCACGAGGAGGCCAGGGGTGGCCGGCGCGGCCCAGGCCCTGGCCGCGCCGACCTATCCCCTGGGCCCTCGTGTGGCCCCTCGCGTTGACCCTCCGCCTACTTAAAGCTTCCGTCGCGAAACCCCCAGTACCGAGAGCCACGATACGGAAAACCTTACAGAGACGCCGCCGCCGCGAATCCCATCTCGGGGGATTCAGGAGATCGCCTCCGGCACCCTGGAGAGGGGATTCATCTCCCGGAGGACTCTACACCGCCATGGTCGCCTCCGGAGTGATGAGTGAGTAGTTCACCCCTGGACCATGGGTCCATAGCAGTAACTAGATGGTCGTCTTCTCCTTGTTGTGCTTCATTGTTAGATCTTGTGAGCTGCCTAACATGATCAAGATCATCTATCTGTAATACTATATGTTGTGTTTGTCGGGATCCGATGGATAGAGAGTACTATGATTATGGTGATTATCAATCTATTGTTCATGTGTTGTTTATGATCTTGCATGCTCTCCGTTATTAGTAGAGGCTCTGGCCAAGTTTTTACTCTTAACTCCAAGAGGGAGTATTTATGCTCGATAGTGGGTTCATGCCTCCATTGAATCTGGGACAGTGACAGAAAGTTCTAAGGTTGTGGATGTGCTGTTGCCACTAGGGATAAAACATTGATGCTATGTCTAAGGATGTAGTTGTTGATTACATTACGCACCATACTTAATGCAATTGTCTGTTGCTTTGCAACTTAATACTGGAGGGGGTTCGGATGATAACCTGAAGGTGGACTTTTTAGGCATAGATGCAGTTGGATGGCGGTCTATGTTCTTTGTCGTAATGCCCGGATTAAATCTCACTATATTTACCATGTCATGTATATGCATTGTTATGCCTTTCTCTATTTGTCAATTGCCCGACTGTAATTTGTTCACCCAACATGCTTTATCTTATGGGAGAGACACCTCTAGTGAACTGTGGACCCCGGTCCTATTCTTTACATAGCATACAATCTACTTGTTTTACTGTTTTCTTTGCAAACATCTTCCACTCGATACGTTTAATCCTTTGTTACAGCAAGCCGGTGAGATTGACAACCTCACTGTTTCGTTGGGACAAAGTACTTGGGTTGTGTTGTGCAGGTTCCTAGTTGGCGCCGGAATCCCTGGTGTTGCGCCGCATCACATTTCGCGACCATCAACCTTCAACGTGCTTCTTGGCTCCTCCTGGTTCGATTAAACCTTGGTTTCTTTCTGAGGGAAAACTTGCTACTGTGCGCATCATACCTTCCTCTTGGGGTTCCCAACGAACGTGTGAGTTACACGCCATCAATGGGCTTGAAGGACATACACACGGAGCATCTTCGAAGCGGCCTTGCGCTAAGATTTTGGGCTAAATTGCCCGTGTATCTGTAATATAGTAGATCGTATCGTATTTAGAATTAACAGATAGAGTCTGGCCCGTGCACGGTTAGGTGCACGCCTCAATTAGAAAGTCCCTTGGACTATAAATATGTATCTAGGGTTATCGAGAAAGGAGGACAATCACGTTCACAACAAACACAAATCAGGCGCATCGCCACCCCTTCCTTCGAGGGTTTCTTCCGGGTAAGCATCATGCTGCCTAGATCGCATCTCGCGATCTAGGCAGTATACGTTTATTCGTCTACCTTGTGCTGCTCGTGCTGAAGCGTTGTTGATGGCGAGCAGCACTACTTATCATTAGGTGTTTAGGGGCTTGCATTGATGCTTTCTCGTGCATATCTGCGTGGCAATGCCGTCCCTCGACACCTAGCTGCCCTTACACCTATCTGGGTGTAAGGGCAGCATCTTGCTTGTTCGTTACTTAGTAGATCCGATCTGTTATAGTTGCTCCTTGCTCCGCAAGGATTAGTTTAATATCTGCATAGTTAGGCCTTATGCTGGGGTCGGACGATCCGGTAGTGCGTTAGGTGTTGTTTACCGTTCCTACAAGGGATGTTCCGGGAATTAACGTTATGTTGGTTTTTAGGCCTCTTGTAGGGGTAGTTTGCATCATCTTTCGTATCTGCTAGGCCCGACTACGCGTAGGACGTTCCGGTTATGCGGTGAAAACCCTAAACTGTCGTAGATCGGTTTAGCTTTGTTTTGATCAAGCAGGATCCCCATGTCATTGCAAATCCAACGTGAACCATGGGGCGATCGGCTCTTTGAGCCGATCCACAGGGCAACCTGAGAGCCGATAGGGCTCGTATTTAATGTTTACGTGTCTACCATGCAGGAACAATCGAAGCAATCTAACACCTTCCTGATCGGGTCTAGGTCAGGTGGCACGCCCTAGCAACCGCCAGGACGTGGCTGGAAGACTTGCGGGACGACGCGAGGTGCCAGGGTCCACTAAGCGGCCTTGGGAGCCTCGGCTCTTTTGAATAAAATTTGGGACTACGAAGCTAGTCTATATGCAATCTCATAGCTTGAATATAAAATTTGAAACTACATAAGTTTAGTAAGTTCATGATCAACAGTCTGAAAATTATCTAGTCATAATTCATTTGGTACTAATAGAATGCATGAACAACACTTTTATGAAATGTGTAAGTGCAATTGTTTAGTCATTGAAATTTCATTTTGCATCATATAATTTTGAAACTAACAAAAGTCTATTAAATGCAAGATCAAGACTCCGGAAATTTGCTTGTGATAATTAATTTGGTATAATGAAATCCAGTACATGCTAGATGAGCATATGGATAGATTCAATTTGATGCAAAAATTTAGTACTTGCGAGATCAACACTTGAATAAAATTTGGGAATACGAATGTTTAGTCTATGCAATCTCATAACTTGAATAAAATTGACATAAGTTTAGTAAGTGCATGATCAAGAGTCTGAAAATTATCTAGTCATAATCCATTTGGTACTAAAAGAATGCATGACCAACACTTTTATGAAATGTGTAAGTGCAATTGTTTAGTCATTGAAATTTCATTTTGCATCATATAATTTTGAAACTAACAAAAGTCTATTAAATGCAAGATCAAGACTCCGGAAATTTGCTTGTGATAATTAATTTGGTATAATGAAATCCAGTACATGCTAGATGAGCATATGGATAGATTCAATTTGATGCAAAAATTTAGTACTTGCGAGATCAACACTTGAATAAAATTTGGGAATACGAATGTTTAGTCTATGCAATCTCATAACTTGAATAAAATTGACATAAGTTTAGTAAGTGCATGATCAAGAGTCTGAAAATTATCTAGTCATAATCCATTTGGTACTAAAAGAATGCATGACCAACACTTTTATGAAATGTGTAAGTGCAATTTTTTAGTCATTGAAATATCATTTTGCATCATATAATTTTGAAACTAACAAAAGTCTATTAAATGCAAGATCAGGACTCCGGAAATTTGCTTTGTGATAATTAATTTGGTATAATGAAATCCAGTACATGCTAGATGAGCATATGGATAGATTCAATCTGCAAGATCAGGACACCATGCTTTGTGGCTTTTGTTACACAAAACACAGAAACAAAACTAGTTTTGCAGCTAGCACGGTTTGTAGTTTAATTTGTTGCACCTAGCCCAAATGAACCAATTTGTAACTTGCTGTTGCACGAATTCCCAGTTAGAAAACACAGAAATATGACTCGGTCTGAAACTAAATTCACAATTCAACATCATATAGCTAAATACACGGTTCATTAACACAAGAATTATGGATAATCCCCTCTCCACAATTTCTTTCAATAAAATGCACAATCCCATATTCTTGAAACTGCCTTGCGAATTATGGTGCATGTGAGTTGCAATTTTCTCTCAAACAGAGAAACCAGAGCACTCGAGATTAACTAAAACAGATCAAGATTAACTAAAACAGAGCACTCGAGGGTGACTTGGTTCATCATGCACTAGCGATTAACTAAAATCTGAGCAAGATTAACTAAATCAGAGCAAGATTAACTAAATCAGAGCAAGATTAAGGTCTACAAACCAGGAATAGTGGCAGACGAGGACGTGGTTCCTCATGGACAGTTGAACGACGGCGAGGTAGTTATCTAGTTCGTGGTTGGGGTCCTCCGGAGTGTACTCGAGATCCAATCCTACAAATTTGTTCTCTTTTTCTTCCGCATACCACTGCGCGTACATCTTCAGGTACTTGCTCATCGTCTGCTCCTCATTTGTGTAGACCACTTCGATCTCCTTGCCCCATGGACGGTGTTGGGCCTCCAAGTGCAGAGGTTTGTAGAACAGCAGCAAGTTTCCCTTAAGTGGATTACCCAAGGTTTATCGAACTCAGGGAGGAAGAGGTCAAAGATATCCCTCTCATGCAACCCTGCAACCACAAAGCAAGAAGTCTCTTGTGTCCCCAACACACCTAATAGGTGCACTAGTTCGGCGAAGAGATAGTGAAATACAGGTGGTATGAATATGTATGAGCAGTAGCAACGGTGCCAGCTAGTGCGCAGTAGTAGTAACAGTAACAGCAGCGATAGCAGTATTTAGGAACAAGGCCTAGGGATTAGACTTTCACTAGTGGACACTCTCAACATTGATCACATAACAGAATAGATAAATGCATACTCTACACTTTTGTTGGATGATGAACACATTGCGTAGGATTACACGAACCCTCAATGCCGGAGTTAACAAGCTCCACAATAATGCTCATGTTTAAGTAACCTTAAGTGTAAGATAGATCAAAACGACTAAACCAAGTACTAGCATAGCATGCACACTGTCACCTTCATGCATATGTAGGAGGAATAGATCACATCAATATTATCATAGCAATAGTTAACTTCGCAATCTACAAGAGATCATGATCATAGCATAAACCAAGTACTAACACGGTGCACGCACTGTCACCTTTGCACACATGCAGGAGGAATAAAACTACTTTAATAACACATCACTAGAGTAGCACATAGATAGTAGTGATACAAAACTCATATGAATCTCAATCATGTAAGGCAGCTCATGAGATCATTGTATTGAATTACATAGGAGAGAGATTAACCACATAGCTACCGGTACAGCCCCGAGCCTCGATGGAGAACTACTCCCTCTTCATGGGAGCAGCAGCGGTGATGAAGATGGCGGTGGAGATGGCAGCGGTGTCGATGGAGGAGCCTTCCGGGGCACTTCCCCGCTCCGGCAGGGTGCCGGAACAGAGACTCCTGTCCCCCAGATCTTGGCGTCGCGATGACGGCGGCTCTGGAACTTTTCTCGTATCGTGGCTTCCTCTTTAAGGGTTTTCGATGCAGGGGCTTTATATAGGCGAAGAGGCGGCGCAGGAGGGTCAACGAGGCGATGACACCATAGGGTGGCGCGGCCAGGGCCCAGGCCGCGCCACCATGTCATCTGGGGCCCACAGGGCCCCCCTCTGGCGGCTCTCGGGTGTTCTGGATGCTTCCGGGAAAATAGGAACCTGGGCGTTGATTTCGTCCGATTCCGAGAATATTTCGTTACTAGGATTTCTGAAACCAAAAACAGCAGAACTGGCACTTCGGCATCTTGTTAATAGGTTAGTTCAGAAAACGCATAAATACGACATATAATGTGCATAAAACATGTAGGTATCATCAATAAAGTGGCATGGAACATAAGAAATTATCGATACGTTGGAGACGTATCAGCATCCCCAAGCTTAGTTCTGCTCGTCCCGAGCAGGTAAAACGATAACAAAGATAATTTCTTAAGTGACATGCCATCATAACCTTGATCATACTATTGTAAGCATATGAGATGAATGCAGCGATCAAAACAATGGTAATGACATGAGTAAACATCTGAATCATAAAGCAAAGACTTTTCATGAATAGTACTTCAAGACAAGCATCAATAAGTCTTGCATAAGAGTTAGCTTGTAAAGCAATAATTCAAAGTAAAGGTGTTGAAGCAACACATAGGAAGATTAAGTTTCAGCGGTTGCTTTCAACTTGTAACATGTATATCTCATGGATATTGTCAACATAAAGTAATATAACAAGTGCAATATGCAAGTATGTAGGAATCAATGCACAGTTCACACAAGTGTTTGCTTCTTAAGGTGGAAGGAGATAGGTAAACTGACTCAACAATAAAAGTAAAAGAATGGTCCTTCGCAGAGGAAAGCATCGATTGCTGTATTTGTGCTAGAGCTTTTATTTTGAAAACATGAAACAATTTTGTCAACGGTAGTAATAAAGCATATGAGTTATGAAAATTATATCTTACAAGTTGCAAGCCTCACGCATAGTATACTAATAGTGCCCGCACCTCGTCCTACTTAACTTGGACTACCGGATCTTTGCATGCCATGTTTCAACCAAGTGTCACAAAGGGGTACCTCCATGCCGCCTGTACAAAGGTCCAAGGAGAATGCTCGCATTTTGGATTTCTCGCTTTTGATTATTCTCAACTTAGACATCCATACCGGGACAACATGGACAACAGATAATGGACTCCTCTTAAATGCATAAGCATGTAGCAAAGTTATTATTCTCATATGAGATTGAGGATATATGTCCAAAACTGAAACTTCCACCATGATTCATGGCTTTAGTTAGCGGCCCAATGTTCTTCTCTAACAATTTTGCATGCTCCAACCACTAAAATGATAGACCTTCAGACAAGACGGACATGCATAGCAACTCACATGATATTCAACAATAGTTGATGGCGTTCCCAGAAACATGGTTATCGCACAACAAGCAACTTAATAAAATATAAAGTGCATAAGTACATATTCAATACTACGATAGTTTTTAAGGCTATTTTGTCCCATGAGCTATATATTGCAAAGGTGAATGATGGAATTTTAAAGGTAGCACTCAAGCAATTTACTTTGGAATGGCGGGTAAATACCATGTAGTAGGTAGGTATGGTGGACACAAATGGCATAGTGGTTGGCTCAAGGATTTTGGATGCATGAGAAGTATTCCCTCTCGATACAAGGTTTAGGCTAGCAAGGTTATTTGAAGCAAACTCAAGTATGAAATGGTGCAGCAAGACTCACATATAAACATATTGTAAACATTATAAGACTTTACATCGTCTTCCTTGTTGTTCAAAACTCAATACTAGAAATTATCTAGACCTTAGAGAGACCAATTATGCAAACCAAATTTTAGCAAGCTCTATGTATTTCTTCATTAATAGGTGCAAAGTATATGATGCAAGAGCTTAAACATGAGCACCACAATTGCCAAGTATCACATTACCCAAGACATTTTAGAATTACTACATGTAGCATTTTCCAATTCCAACCATATAACAATTTAACGAAGAAGAAACTTCGCCATGAATATTATGAGCTAAGAACACATGTGTTCATACGAACCAGCGGAGCGTGTCTCTCTCCCACACAAGGATGAACTTATTCAGAGGACTAAGATAACAAAACAAAAACAAAAATAAAAGCACACAGACGCTCCAAGTAAAATACATAGGATGTGACCGAATAAAAATATAGTTTCAAGGGAGGAACCTGATGATGTTGTCGATGAAGAAGGGGATGCCTTGGGCATCCCCAAGCTTAGATGCTTGAGTCTTCTTAAAATATGCAGGGATGAACCACGAGGGCATCCCCAAGCTTAGAGCTTTCACTCCTCTTGATCTTAGTATATCATTCTCCTCTCTTGACCCTTGAAAACTTCCTTCACACCAAACTTCAAGCAAACTCATTAGAGGGTTAGTGCATCATTAATAATTCACACATTCAGAGGTGACACAATCATTCTTTTCACTTCTGGACATTGCATAATGCTACTGGACATTAGTGGATCAAAGAAATAAATCCAACATAGCAAAAGAGGCAATGCGAAATAAAAGGCAGAATCTGTCAAAAACAGAACAGTCCGTAAAGACGAATTTATAAATGGCACCAGACTTGCTCAAATGGAAAAACTCAAAACTAATGAAAGTTGCGTACATATCTGAGGATCACGCTCGTAAATTGGCAGATTTTTTCGAATTTTCTACAGAGAATTATGCCCAGATTCGTGACAGACAGCAATGCTGTTTCTGCGCAGCGATCCCAAATATAACATCAACTTTGACATAGAAACTTTACTTGGCACAACAAAACACAAAACTAAGATAAGGAGAGGTTGCTACAGTAGTAAACAACTTCCAAGACACAAATATAAAAAAAAGTACTGTAAAAAAAAACACATGGGTTATCTCCCAAGAAGTTCTTTCTTTATAGCCATTAAGATGGGCTCAGCAGTTTTAATAATGCACTCGCAAGAAATAGTATTTGAGGCAAAAGAGAGCATCAAGAGGCAAATTCAAAACACATTTAAGTCTAACATGCTTCCTATGCATAAGAATCTTGTAAATAAACAAGTTCATGAAGAGCAAAGTAACAAGCATAGGAAGATAAAACAAGTGTAGCTTCAAAAATTTCAGCACATAGAGAGGTGTTTTAGTAACATGAAAATTTTTACAACCATATTTTCCTCTCTCATAATAACTTTCAGTAGCATCATGAGCAAACTCAACAATATAACTATCACTTAAAGCATTCTTATCATGAGTCTCATGCATCAAATAATTACTACTCCCAACATAAGCATAGTCATTCTTATTAATTGTAGTGGGAGCAAATTCAACAAAGTAGCTATCAAATATAGGAGGTATATTGTAATCATAATCAAATTTATCCTCCATAACAGGTGGTAACAAAAGACTACTATCATTATAATCATCATAAATAGGAGGCAAAGTATCATCAAAGTAAATTTTCTCCTCAATGCTTGGGGGACTAAAAATATCATGCTCATCAAAGCCAGCTTCCCCAAGCTTAGAATTTTCCATTAGCAACAATGGTGTTCAAAGCATTCATACTAATAATATTCCCATTATCATGCATATAAAGTTCCATGGGTTTTTTAATTCTTTCTTCAAACACATCATGTCCTAATTCAAGATAAAGTTCATAAAGATCTCTCATATTTTTGTTGTTTTCCATTATGCCTAACTAGTGTAAACAAGAAACCAAATGTCGCAATTGCAGAGTCTAAAGGAAATAGCTTCGAGTACTTACAACGGCGCCGGAAAAAGCTTAGTAGCCGAGGTCCGGAGTGTGAGTACCTTTTACCTTTCCTCCCCGGCAACGGCGCCAGAAAAGTGCTTGGCGCGTAGTTGACGAGGGAGGAAAAGTGCTTAGTTGCCGGGCTTGCCAATGTGTGAGTGCCGTTTACCTTCCCTCCCCGGCAACGGCGCCAGAAAAGTGCTTGATGTCTACGTTCCCCCTCCTTTCCTGTAGACAGTGTTGGGCCTCCAAGTGCAGAGGTTTGTAGAACAGCAGCAAGTTTCCCTTAAGTGGATTACCCAAGGTTTATCGAACTCAGGGAGGAAGAGGTCAAAGATATCCCTCTCATGCAACCTGCAACCACAAAGCAAGAAGTCTCTTGTGTCCCCAACACACCTAATAGGTGCACTAGTTCGGCGAAGAGATAGTGAAATACAGGTGGTATGAATATGTATGAGCAGTAGCAACGGTGCCAGAAAAGTGCTTGCTGGCGTGTAGTTGATGGTGGTAGTATTGCAGCAGTAGTAACAGCAGTATTTAGGAACAAGGCCTAGGGATTAGACTTTCACTAGTGGACACTCTCAACATTGATCACATAACAGAATAGATAAATGCATACTCTACACTTTTGTTGGATGATGAACACATTGCGTAGGATTACACGAACCCTCAATGCCGGAGTTAACAAGCTCCACAATAATGCTCATGTTTAAGTAACCTTAAGTGTAAGATAGATCAAAACGACTAAACCAAGTACTAGCATAGCATGCACACTGTCACCTTCATGCATATGTAGGAGGAATAGATCACATCAATATTATCATAGCAATAGTTAACTTCGCAATCTACAAGAGATCATGATCATAGCATAAACCAAGTACTAACACGGTGCACGCACTGTCACCTTTGCACACATGCAGGAGGAATAAAACTACTTTAATAACACATCACTAGAGTAGCACATAGATAGTAGTGATACAAAACTCATATGAATCTCAATCATGTAAGGCAGCTCATGAGATCATTGTATTGAATTACATAGGAGAGAGATTAACCACATAGCTACCGGTACAGCCCCGAGCCTCGATGGAGAACTACTCCCTCTTCATGGGAGCAGCAGCGGTGATGAAGATGGCGGTGGAGATGGCAGCGGTGTCGATGGAGGAGCCTTCCGGGGCACTTCCCCGCTCCGGCAGGGTGCCGGAACAGAGACTCCTGTCCCCAGATCTTGGCGTCGCGATGACGGCGGCTCTGGAACTTTTCTCGTATCGTGGCTTCCTCTTTAAGGGTTTTCGATGGGGGCTTTATATAGGCGAAGAGGCGGCGCAGGAGGGTCAACGAGGCGATGACACCATAGGGTGGCGCGGCCAGGGCCGGGCCGCGCCACCATGTCATCTGGGGCCCACAGGGCCCCTCTGGCGCTCTCGGTGTTTGGATGGTTCCGGGAAAATAGGAACCTGGGCGTTGATTTCGTCCGATTCCGAGAATATTTCGTTACTAGGATTTCTGAAACCAAAAACAGCAGAAAACAGGAACTGGCACTTCGGCATCTTGTTAATAGGTTAGTTCCGAAAACGCATAAATACGACATATAATGTGCATAAAACATGTAGGTATCATCAATAAAGTGGCATGGAACATAAGAAATTATCGATACGTTGGAGACGTATCAGTAGACAACCTCGATCTCCTTGCCGCCATGGACGGTGAAGGTCCTAATCTGAGTAAAGGGCTGCATGGCTGACGGCGGAGGAGGCAGAAGCGGTTGCGGAACAGAGGAAGAGGAAGAAGAAGCGTCCATGGCGCGGAGGAGGCAGAAGCGGCGGAGGAGGCAGAAGCGGCGAGGCAGAAGCGTCTTGGCGCGGAGGAGGGTTTTTCGTCTAGTGGGAGTGGAACCGGCAAGAAGCGGAGTGGAACCGTCAAGAAGCGGAGAGGCGGAGGAGGCAGAATTTCTGATTTATTAAAATTAGTAAAAACAGAGAATGAGGGTTCCATTTTACCTGCTGGCCCCTAATCCACATAAAATTACCGGAAATGGCCCAACCCAGTGGTATCTACTGCTAGATGGCCCCACACGTCAGTGGGTGCCATTTTGCCCCACCCACCCCAAAATGTCCTATACCAAAAGCAACTTTCTCCCCTGTCTCACTCTCTCTCTCCCAACCCAGCCGCCACTGCCGCCTCTTCCTCTCCCAACTCCGTAGGCCACCGCCTCCGCCCCCGTCAAGCAGCATCGCCTCCGTCGGCCGAAGCTCCACTGCCTCCGTCGGCCGAAGCTCAGGTTTGGGGGATGAGCGGGGGATTTTCTAGGGTTTGCCGTACTTAATCTCGGGGGATTTTGGGGTTTTTTTTGTCCGAGCGGCGATTTTCCTAGGGTTTGATCGATTCAAAGTAGATGCTAGTGCTAGAGTAGATTTTCCTGGTTTAGATTGATTCAAAACATGTGCTAGTGCTGCTAGTGCGAATGTCAATCTGAAACTAAACATCCCAACTTAGTTTTAATTAATGTGTAATTAATAGTTTCATAGTTCTCAAATTGTTCACTGCTTGTTATTAGGTCGACACCATGGACCCCTATGACTATGAAGTTGCCATTTTGGTCCCATCCAAGAAGGCCGTTGAGACCATCGACATCAGCTCATCCTCCGAAGGTGAGGATGGTGCTCCAGATAGGGTTCACGTTAAGCAAGAGGAAGCTGATGATGCTGCAGCAATGGATTGTGCAGCTGAGCATGAGGAAGTTGCTCCTCCTCCTCCTGCTGATGTCCATCTGACTCGTCGAGGTAAAATATATAAATATAAGCCATATAGTGTTTTGAGCATAATATAAGGTTTACTACGTTGCCCCACTTGTATGGAAAATATTTTTAGTGATTCGATTATGTTTTCTTAGCTTATGCAAAGTCCTCTATTAGCTCACGTTAATTGCCTAGGGTTAAAAAAATATATATAGTAGTTATAGATGCAGGATATAGGTCAAATGCTTAATTAGTCTCGGTTTGGCATAATAGCTAGTCAATTTGTAGCATTCAAGGAATACTTCAGTTTCTATAAATACTGTTGGTTTGATATACTTCAATTTTAGGAAAACTTTAAACTAGGCCTTATTCCCTGGTTTCCTTATATGTAGGTCCCAGGATAGAGGCAGGTGAGGAATGGGATGACTTTTGCATGTATCCCAATCTAGTGGAAATGAATCCTACACAAGTTGAAACCCTGAGATATCTTGTTGACCAAAAGCGCCCCGCAATTCCTTTTTATGTGTGCACTATAAAGAGTGCAAGTACCGTGGAAGGCAGTTCCAGAATGGTAAATAATTACTCCATCTCAAGGATGTTTTTGCATCTTTATATGTTGACAATTACTTCATCTGAACGAAGTTTTGCATCTTATAATCTGCAGTACTTCAACCGGAAGTTTACCAAGCAGTACATCTCGAAGAATATGCACCTTCCAGATAATGACTTTCAAGTCTCTTACGATGAGAGACATTGTGTGAAAGTGAGGATTTTCCAGGGCAAAGGGAAGTTTGACGGTGCAGTGATCACAACAAACTGGAGTGCTGTGGTGCGGAAGAGCAATATGAAGGCAAATGATATCTTTGTGTTTTGGTTCCGCATTCGCGCCCGGGGCGGTCTCATGTTGCATGTCAGGAAGCTCGAGAAATGAGCTAGCAGGCTGAACCTCTCTAATTAAGCTAGTAGTACTATATATATGTGTGTATGAGCTCAAGTAATATGAGCGTTGAAACTCTTATCGATCTGGTACTATCTAATGGCCTGTTGGTCTATGTAATGTGCTCAAGTAAATGAGCGTTGAACCTCCTCGGTAGTATCTATAATTAACGTGTCCTTTTGGTACTATGTTATTGAGCTCAAGGCTGGCACTATATATGTGTAATATAATGTGCTTTTGGTGGTCTATATATGCTGGAGTATATATAGATATATATAGTTTGCTAGCCGTAATTAATTATTAGTCATATATTAGCCTGTTGCTTAGCTAATGCTCCTGTACAAATTAACTGTTGTCCTAAATCAGTATCCCCTCTGATAGATTATGTAACAAGATCATATCCATAACTATAAAAAAAAGAAGTTGCCTTAGTTCCACTATGTAAAGGATAAAGGATGGTAAGCTGACAAGATCTCTCCAATAGCTCCACTGGTTAACTGGCACGTTGACATATCTAGAGGTGCTGGGTTCGACTCCCAGCCCTCACTCTTTTTGATTTTTTTTGGCGCCCAGGAGAAGCCCAAATATCCCTTCCGAATCCAACTCCCTCCGATAACCTAGCAGAAATTCGAATCCAACTCCCTCCGCAACTCGGCGGCGGCGGTGGCGGTGGTCACCGGCCCCGTCCCTCTCCGACGACGAGCCCCGGCCCTCTCCGACGACGAGCCCCTCCGCATCTCCCGGTCTGCACCCCTCTCATCTCTCCCCTCTCGATCTGTTCTTCTTCGTCAGTTCACAATATCGAATCTCTGTGATCCGAGGTGACGGCGGTGGTGGGTGTGCCAGCGCTGCGTCCGAGCAAGGGATCTGCTGTCCATCTCCCTCGCCGACGACGAGCCCCTCGCCCTCTCCAGGACGAGCCCCTCGCCCTCTCCGACGACGAGCCCCTCCGCATCTCCCGGTCTGCACCCCTCTCATCTCTCCCCTCTCGATCTGTTCTTCTTCATCAGTTCACAAAATCGAATTGAACTGCTGTGCATTGCTTGAAATTGGAACTGCTGTGCAGTTAGGTGTGTGCTAATTGCATCATTTTGTTCTTCCGCAGATGGACAGACGCTGGATTACAACAAGAATTAGAAGGCTTTCCCCTGAACACACAAAGGGAGTGGCAGAGTTTATGCAGTTTGTTCGCTTGAGTGCTGCCAATGATGATCAGGTGTTGTGCCCATGTCGTAGCTGTCTCAACCGGTGCACAAAACCTCTAGATGTAGTAGAGGCTCATTTGCTTCTTTTTGGGATGGCAAGCACTTATGACCGATGGGTCTTCCATGGAGAACCATTACATCCTGTACCTGAAGCTGGACATGGAGGACAAGGAGGTGCACCTGAAGCCGGACATGGACATGGAGGTGAACCTGAGGCTGGACATGGAGGTGATGCAGGGGCACACCATGTTGGTGGAGGTGATGCAGAGGCACACTATTTTGGTTTGCAAGAGGAAGATGGTTACGAAGATGATAGAATTCCTGATCTGCTTGCTGATTTGTACAAGTCAGAACCGCAAGGTGCTGGAAAGGACACTATATTTGCTGAGTTGATAGAGGAAGCCAAGCGCGCAGCCAGCGATGGGGGTACAATGTCAAGGTTTTCACTCACAGTCAAGTTACTTCAGGCCAAGTCGTACTACCGGATTAGCAACGTTGCATTCAACGCGATACTCCTGATTTTGGCCTTGCAATACCCTACTAGCTCAATACCAAAGTCATACGAGGAGGCACTTAGCATAATCGGCAGGTTGGGACTTGGTTATGATAGTATCCATGTGTGCCCGAATAACTGTGTATTGTTCCGGAAGGATTATGCCAAGGAGAATAATTGCCCCAAGTGCAAAGCCTCCAGATGGAAAGATGCTGATGGTAGGAGACAGATCCCAGAGAAGGTGCTGAGGCACTTCCCATTGATTCCAAGGCTGCAAAGAATGTTTCTTTCAAAGGAGCAATCAAAGGAAGTACAGTGGCACAAACTGAAGCGGCAAGACGTGGAGAATGATCTCAGTCATCCAGCAGACGGGGATGCATGGAAGGATTTTGACAATATTCATAAAGACTTTGCCGCTGATGCCAGGAACATAAGGCTTGGACTTGCCACGGATGGTTTTAATCCCTACGGGAATATGAGCAACTCCTACAGCATGTGGCCTGTATTCGTGGTGCCATACAACCTTCCACCGTGGGCATGTATGGATCAGTCCAACTTCATGCTTGCATTGCTAATCCCTGGTCCATCCTCTCCAGGAAAAGATTTTGATGTCTTCATGGAGCCTTTGATGGAAGAGCTGCAGGAGCTCTGGAAAGGTGTAAAATCATATGATGCCAATAGTCCAGACAAGTTTGATCTCCGTGCTGCAATCTTATGGTGTATTCATGATTATCCGGCACTGCACACATTGTCAGGGAGGGCCACAGCTGGTTACCAGGCATGTGTGCGTTGTGACAAAGAGAATTGCTCCAAGAAATTAAGGAACAAAATCTGCTTTATTGGGCACCGCCGTTGGCTACCTCGGTACCATCCTTGGAGAAATAGCAAAGAATTCAATGGTGCTTCTGAAAGCCGTGAGAAGCCAGCGGAATTCACTCCAGAAGAGCTGAAGGAACAGCTTGATAGGGTTAGAGATGTGATACCAGGCAAGCTTCAGAAGAAAAGGAAACGTGAGGACGGTCAGTGTTGGAGCCGTAGGTCATGTTTGTGGGACTTGCCATACTGGGAAGATCTAAAGCTGAGGCATAATCTCGATGTAATGCACATCGAGAAAAACATCTGTGACAATTTGATTGGTACTTTCATGAACATACAAGGCAAGACCAAAGACACTGTGAATTCAAGGCTTGATTTGGAAGACATGGGCATAAGACGTGACTTGCATTTGCAGCCTGTTTCAGCTGACTCTTTTGAGATGCCACAGGCGTGGTATACAATGAGTAAACAAGAAAAAATTGCATTTTGTGAATTCATAAAAGCTGTGAGGTTTCCAGATGGGTACGCGTCTAACATATCCAAGTGTGTTGCTGCTGATAAGTGCAAGCTTCAAGGGCTGAAGACCCATGACTGTCATATATTGCTTCAAAGGATCTTACCGGCTGGCCTGCGAGGAACAATCCATGAAGACATATATGAAGTGGTTGCTGAGCTTGGAAATTTCTTCAGAGAGCTGTGCTGCAAAACACTGAAGAGAGACGTTCTGGACAGACTTGAAAAGGAAATCGTAGTTATTCTTTGCAAACTTGAGAAGATCTTCCCCCCATCTTTCTTCGACGTGATGGTGCATTTGGCCATCCATTTACCAAAAGAGGCAAGGCTTAGAGGCCCAGTGCATTACGGTTGGATGTACCCAGTCGAAAGAAGGTTGCTAACATTGAAGCGTTATGTCCGGAACAATGCCAGGCCGGAGGGATCGATTGCCGAAGCATATATTGTTGATGAGTGCCTGACATTTTGCTCGAGATACTTCGACGATGTTGAAACAAGATTCAACCGTCCAAGCAGAAATCCGGAGCGGGATGATTCACATATTGGTGATGTGTCTGTTTTCAAACACGGTGTGAAATTTATTGGAGCCTCTCAATATGTGTATGCAGGTGAGGACTATGACAACATGGTGTGGTATGTGCTCCGAAGTTGCCCTGAGGTTGATCCATACATCGAGTACGTTTCTCTTCATCCCCATATATAGATAGGTTATTGCAGCCTGTCCAAATAATAATTAGGATCTATTTTCTGTTGCCATTCCAGCCTGTGCAAACAAGAGTTGAACCAACGAGGTGGTCAGATCAATGTTGATAGATGGCTTGCCAAGAACTTTGCTAGATGGTTTCAGACTCATGTGAGATCTTTAGCTGGTTTATTTCTGAAGATTGGAAAAGTTCATGATATAAATTTTCTGTGTGTGTTACTCACCCCCTGGTTGATTTTTTGCAGATTGGAAAAATGCGAAATGATGTCTGTCCTGATCTCTATGCTTTGGCGTGCAAACCAGATTTTAGAGTGAGACTATATTCGGCATGTGTTGTTGACAGTGTTCGGTACCATACTGTTGACCGCGAGAAGAACAGAAAGACACAAAATAGTGGAATCGTTTCTGAGGGAGATCATGATGGCAACAGCATTGACTTCTTTGGTCAGCTCAAATCCATCATCAGATTGCAATACAACTCCAGCGGTGGCGTCCATCGGTCAGTTGTCCTCTTCCGGTGTGACTGGTTTGACCTTGGTGGTAGGAAACCCGGATTCGACGATGATGGACACTTCAAAAGTGTTAACACAGAAAAGTTTTGGTACAAGAATGATCCTTTCATTCTGACATCACAAGCAACCAAGGTCTTTTATGTGCCAGACACTAAGTTGAAAGGAAAATGGCAAGTGGTGCAGAAATTTCACCATAGACATCTATGGAGTGTAAAAGAAAATGAACAGGGACCCGGTGTTGCTGTACTATCATATCAAGATGAAGATTCCAGTCAAGTTCCTGTGCAAGAAAAAGAAGGCACTGCACGGAGTAGGACGAGAAGTGACCAGGAACGTGTGCTACTTGAAAAAGTCATTGTGGACAAACTGAAGAAACGGAGCAAGGAGGTTGTTCCTGAAGAAATCGAGGAGGTTGATCAGACAATGTACCAGTATTGCAGTGATGATGATGATGATGGAGGAAATAGGACTAGGAATCGTCCAGTTTTCGAAGAAGATGAATAGCAGTTTGAATCTGTAGTTTGTGTAATGGATGAATAGCAGTTTGAATCTGTAGTTTGTGTAATGTCAGTTTATTTCAGATTATGTGTCAGGTTGTTTGGCCCAGAATTTATGTTGAACATGCCAGCTTGTTTTTCCCAGAATTTATGTTGAATATGTCAGCTTTTTGTTCCCAGAATTTGTGCCCAATTTTTTGGGGAATCCATGCCCAATTTTTAGGGGAATCCATGCCCAATTTTTTCAATACATGGCTGACGCCGGCGACCATATATGGGCGGCGCCGCCGTGCATGGCTGACGCCGGCGACCATATATGGGCGGCGCCGCCGTGCAAAAGGAGTTGCTACACATTTTCAACAGAACTCATTTTCAACAGAACACATTTTCAACTGAACAGAATTGCACACATACATAGACATGGTTCAAATTCAGGAACTAAACATTGTGGCACGAACAGACAAATGGTTGGAATTACAACACAATAACTCTAGCATATACTCTAGCTTCTTCTCCTCCTGACCAACAGATCACTGAATTCACCCTAATTTCAGTTCCTACACATCACCCAGGTACAACAGATGACAAAAGCTACAGATAACACCCAAACCATGAAGCCT
Organism: Lolium multiflorum; assembly: GCA_030979885.1. NCBI lineage: Eukaryota > Viridiplantae > Streptophyta > Magnoliopsida > Poales > Poaceae > Lolium > Lolium multiflorum. Next base: position 154,276,636 of record CM061748.1, read on the forward strand.
CTCATTTTCTTTGGTTCAGGGTTGCTCTGTTTCCTTGCAGCAAGCAGAAACTTTTCTTCCTGGAGCCTCTCAATTTCTACCTGGAGCCTCTCAATTTCTTCATCTCGATCCCAAACAGCATCACGCAGATCACGAACTAATTGTTTGTGATGTGCATCCAGCGGATCATCAATCCACTTAAACACTTTACACCCTATTCCACCAGCAATCTGACAGATGAAGAACAAAAGAGGATAAGTAAGCCATAGTAGAAAAGAAACTTCAGAAGACGGCGGGCTCCAGGAAATTCAGAATGGGGGCGGGGGGGCGTGCTCGAAGACTAACCGAGCGAATTTTGCAGTTCCGGTATCTTCTCCCAGGATTCGGATCACTCCAAGAAATCCATTGCGGCATCTTCTCGCCACAGTCACATACGTCGGCGGGCTCATAATCGAATGGCCGCTGCCGATACGGGATGGGCGTGCCCGGCCGCCGCGGCGACGCGACGACGCTCCTGACCTAGAAGAACTGCGAGCAGGCTGGGAACTGCGCCGCCATGCCATCGGAGGAGGAACTAGATGCACCTGGTCGGAGGGATTTTGGTCGAGGTGGAGGGATTTTGAAGACAACTGATTAGTCTATCATGTCTATATACATGGACAACCATACTTGTGTCAACAACACTATTGTAGCAAAGCGGTAGGGAGTGGTAGTGCGGCAGCGCCAGGTCGAGGGTTCGAGTCCCCGCAAGCGCAATTTTTGTCAATTAAAATCAGTGAAAATTGAACTGGCAGTAGGAAAAATGCAGGACCAAATAGTCAATTATAAGAAATTTACAGTTACAGAATCAGAGACAAAAAAACTTAAAATATCGCTGAATACTGAGAAGAAAGAAACAGAGAGACCCTCCTCCTTTATTGCGACATATATAGTCAAACAAGCGGCCAGGGTAGCAAAATGACATAAACACACAATGGACACACACAAATTGTAGACTAAAACAATTATATCATATGATAAAGATTATATCATATGATATCAACTGAAACTTCAATACCACCACGGCCGCCCTGGTTGAAAAGAAGGAGAACAACATTCCCAGATTCAAAGTTATACTCCTTAGCAAACTCCGACCAGCAGGAATCGAACTTCAGCCTTCCATCAGTAGTAGTGTAGTATGCACCCTTAGGGCGGTAGCCATAGTCATCAACAAAAAAACATGCCTCGCCGCTTTCAGAGATATTCAAGGACCTAACAACTTCCTTCGGTATACGCTGAATAATAAAAATTAAATTATATATGGGAAGGATATAAAGGATAACTAAGATTACATAAAGAAAAGGAGAATTATACCAGTCCATTGCCCTTCAAATCAGTATTCGTCAAGGTGTGCACAAAAACAACACCAAGACCAAGACCACGCTCACGGAGAAGTTGTTCCTTCTTCAATGTTTGAGCAGTAGTAAGCATAACACCTTTAGTGTGGACAACTGCAGTTGGAATTTCTGCATACAAATTTAAAATTAATAAAAGAATCAAAAAAAGAGGAGATATAACATCAGTTGTATTACAAAAATGGGCAACACATGGTAAAGGAGAAAACAGAATTACCATCGACACGATGCTTTTCAGTGCCATCAGGACCTTCTGCAAAAATCCCAAACAGTTCAGGAGCATTATCAAACCCAAACATGATACAGTCGCCAACTTTCAGGTCGTAGTCATGAAGAAATTTTTGGTATCCACTTCCAAAAACACGTGTCTTCGAACTGCCTTTCTTAACATGAAACTTGTACTTCACTTCATCCGATGTAGCGACAAAAAAGATATTACCAACAAGGTTGTTGAACTGCCTCCTCACAAAACAAGGCACAGTCTGAAAAAACAGTAGAACAAAAATGCAGAAAATAAGGATATAGTCTATAATTTGTCAACAAAAAAGATACAGACTAAAAAAGGATATATACCATGAACTCATCAAATCTGCTTCCAAGATAACAACGAAATGAACTGAGAGTCTCCCGCCTCTCCTGACAATGGTTGCCCATCGAACCACAAACAACACAGTTCATCCTGCGTATATTTAGCAATTACCAAAGCTAGAAAAAAATACAGGTAGGTAGGGCATATTCATAGAAATCTATCCATAGATCTGAAACCATACACATATATCCATAGATCTGAACAAACAAGATTATTCAGAGGACAAAAAGGATTTTCAACAAATAGAGAAAAAGGAGATGAAGTAGTGACATGTAAAAACATATTTTCCTACCTCTTAAAACAAACAAGAATCTTCAGAGAGAAAAGAGTTTTTCAGCACAAAAGAGAGAGAAAGAAGATGAAGGAGACTTGCTTCACCGCATGAACAAGGGAGGGCAGAAGGCAAAACCAACCAGGGGCATTATAAATACAATAAGTACTAGTAACTGCCTACAACCTATTTAATGAGGCTGTGGGTAGGTGGTGGTTGCTATCCTGTAAGTTCAAAATTCAAACACAAAGTATCTCATGCAAAAATGGAGCCCACTGCTATTATGTAATCTCTGTCAAGAAGTTCACACTGAATGGGCTAGAAAAATGAATTTCCCATCCACTTTACATGGCTGACGCCGGCGACCATATATGGGCGGCGCCGCCGTGCAAAAGGAGTTGCTACACATTGTTCTATCATGTATATATTGTCAACAACACTATTGTAGCAAAGCGGTAAGGAGTGGTAGTGCGGCAGCGCCAGGTCGAGGGTTCGAGTCCCCGCAAGCGCAATTTTTGCCAGTTATTTCCATCGGGAGCCACTCCAACCCCGGATGGGCCGTCGGGCCAGCAATTCAACCCCCGGATGGGCCGTCGGGCCAGCAATTCAACCACCGGATGGGCCGTCGTGGGGTAGGCCAGCAGCCAGCAGCCTAGTAGAGGACAGCCCAAAAGAGGAGGATATCACCAGCAGCCCATTAAAATGGTGGACGGCACAGAGAAAAAAAATAACAAGACGCCTTTGTCCCACAAGTATCAGTTGGTCCTACATGTCAGTTAGTTCAAGCCAGTTGCTTCTAGTGACACGTGTGAGGCGCGTGGGACCCGAAAAGGGACACATAGGCAAAATGGATGACATGGCAGCCAAACACATACCATTGTATTGAGCCAAATGCCAATGACGTTATTGATTTGTCGCAATCGGCATTGGAAAAACGTCGTAGGCCACTTAATTTTGCTAATGACGTTTTGACCTAAATTGCCAATGACGTTTTTGCCCAATAACGTCACGATTTTCTAGGGTTTTGCCCCCCCGGAGTGGCCAAGGACGGTCAAAGCTAGGAACGTCATAAAGCTATGACATTTTGATTTCCAGTCATAAAAAAACATCATATTATGGCAGATTTCTTGTAGTGATTGTTCGCAAATAATTAGTGGGGACGAAACGAGCTTGCATAATGGCCTTCATCTCGCGCCATGTAAGAACTGGCAACTCGTTGTGTTCTTGACGAGCACGTGTGACTCCATCCCACCAATGTAATGCATAACCATCAAATTCTGAAGAAGCAAGTTTAACCTTCCTATCTTCAGTATAATCATGTAAGCGTCATAACTTCTCAATCTTCAACTCCCAAGTGAGGTATTCTTCAACATCAGCTCCTGTTGGAGATATGCCCAAGAGGCAATAATAAAAGTGGTTATTATATATCTTTATGTTTATGATAAATGTTTATATACCATGCTATAATTGTATTAACCGAAACATTGATACATGTGTGTTATGTAAACAAACAAAGAGTCCCTAGTAAGCCTCTTAACTAGCTTGTTGATTAATAGATGATTAGTTTCATAATCATGAACATTGGATGTTATTAATAACAAGGTTATATCATTGTATGAATGATGTAATGGACACACCCAATTAAGCGTAGCATAAGATCACGTCATTAAGTTATTTGCTATAAGCTTTCGATACATAGTTACCTAGTCCTTATGACCATGAGATCATGTAAATCACTTATACCGGAAAGGTACTTTGATTACATCAAACGCCACTGCGTAAATGGGTGGTTATAAAGGTGGGATTAAGTATTCGGAAAGTATGAGTTGAGGCATATGGATCAACAGTGGGATTTGTCCATCCCGATGACGGATAGATATACTCTGGGCCCTCTCGGTGGAATGTCGTCTAATGTCTTGCAAGCATATGAATAAGTTCATAAGAGACTACATACCACGGTACGAGTAAAGAGTACTTGTCAGGAGACGAGGTTAAACAAGGTATAGTGTGATACCGATGATCAAACCTCGGACAAGTAAAATATCGTGTGACAAAGGGAATTGGTATCGTATGTATATGGTTCATTCGATCACTAAAGTCATCGTTGAATATGTGGGAGCCATTATGGATCTCCAGATCCCGCTATTGGTTATTGGTCGGAGTGAGTACTCAACCATGTCCGCATAGTTCGCGAACCGTAGGGTGACACACTTAAAGTTGGATGTTGAAATGGTAGAACTTGAATATGGAATGGAGTTCGAATATTTGTTCGGAGTCCCGGATGAGATCCCGGACATCACGAGGAGTTCCGGAATGGTCCGGAGAATAAGATTCATATATAGGATGTCATTTTATGTGAATTAAAATGATTCGGAAGGTTCTATGGAAGGTTCTAGAAGGTTCTAGAAAAGTCCGGAAGAACACACCAAGGAAGGTGGAGTCCACATGGGACTCCACCTCCATGGCCGGCCAACCCTAGTGGGGTGGAGTCCCAAGTGGACTCCCCCATAAGGGGCCGGCCACCCCCCATATGGTAGGTGGAATTCCCACCTCTAGTGGGAATCCTAGCTTGGGAAGGTTTCCCACCATATGGAAGGTTTTGGGTTCGGGTCTTATTCGGAGACTTGTAGTCCAACACTTGGGGCTTCCACCTATATAATGAGGGGCCAAGGGGAGGGGGCCGGCCACACCAAAGCCACCACCTTGGCCGCCCCCTTTAGTGGCCGGCCACCCCCTCTCCCCAAACCCTAGCGCCCCGCTCCTCCACCATATCCCGCACGCTTAGCGAAGCTCCGCCGGATTTCTCCACCGCCACCGACACCACGCCGTCGTGCTGTCGGATTCAAGAGGAGCTACTACTTCCGCTGCCCGCTGGAACGGGGAGGTGGACGTCGTCTTCATCAACAACCGAACGTGTGACCGAGTACGGAGGTGCTGCCCGTTCGTGGCGCCGGAACCGATCGTGATCAAGATCTTCTACGCGCTTTTGCAAGCGGCAAGTGAACGTCTACCGCAGCAACAAGAGCCTCCTCTTGTAGGCTTTGGAATCTCTTCAAGGGTGAGTCTCGATAATCCCCTCGTTGCTACCGTCTTCTAGATTGCATCTTGGCTTGGATTGCGTGTTCGCCGTAGGAAATTTTTTGTTTTCTATGCTACGTTATCCTACAGTGGTATCAGAGCCGTGTCTATGCATAGATGGTTGCACGAGTAGAACACAATGGTTTGTGGGCGTTGATGCTCTTGTTATCTTTAGTTGAGTACTTTGCATCTTTGTGGCATAGTGGGATGAAGCGGCTCGGGCTAACTTTACATGACCGCGTTCATGAGATTTGCTCCACGCTCGACATGCAACTTGTATTGCATAAGTGGCTTTGCGGGTGTCTGTCTCTCCTACTATAGTGAAGATTCAATTTACTCTTCTATTGACAACACTAGTATCACCGTTGTGGTTCATGTTCGTAGGTAGATTGGATCTTACTCGAAAACCCTAAACCACGTAAAATATGCAAACCAAATTAGAGAACGTCTAACTTGTTTTTGCAGGGTTTGGTGATGTGATATGGCCATAATGTGATGATGACTATGTATGAGATGATCATTATTGTATTGTGGCAACCGGCAGGAGCCTTATGGTTGTCTTTAAATTTCATGTTGAGTAGTTTTTCAAAGTAGTTGTAATAGTTGCTACATGGAGGACGATCATGAAGACGGCGCCATTGACCTTGGTGCTTCGCCGACGATGATGGAGATCATGCCCGTTGATGATGGAGATCATGTCCGTGCTTTGGAGATGAAGATCAAAGGCGCAAAGACAAAAGGGCCATATCATATCACATATGAACTGCATGTGATGTTAATCCTTTTATGCATCTTATTTTGCTTAGATCGCGACGGTAGCATTATAAGATGATCCCTCTCACTAAAATTTCAAGATAATAAAGTGTTCATCCTTAGTAGCACCGTTGCCAAGACTTGTCGTTTCGAAGCATCTCGTGATGATCGGGTGTGATAGAATCAACAAGTGCATACAACGGGTGCAAGTCAGTTTTGCACAAGCGGATACTAAGGTGGCCTTGACGAGCCTAGCATGTACAGACATGGTCTCGGAACACGTGATACCGAAAGGTAGAGCATGAATCATATGATTGATATGATGAACACTTTGAGTGTTCGCCATTGAAATTACATCTTGTCTCGTGATGATCGGGCATAGGTGTGATGGATTTGGTTCGTGTGATCACTAAGACAATGCGAGGGATATTGTTTTGAGTGGGAGTTCACCTAGATTTTTAATTATGTTGAATTAAAATTTGAACTCAATTTGTCATAAACTTAGTCTAAACTATTGCAAATATGTTGTAGATATGGCGTCCCCAATCAATTTTAACCAGTTCCTAGAGAAAGAAAAACTTAAGAGCAACGGTAGCAACTTCACCGACTGGTTCCGTCATGTGAGGATCTTCCTCAATGGCGGAAATCTGCAATATGTGCTTGATGCACCGCTAGGTGACCCTCCTGCAGAAACTGAAACCGATGAAGTAAAGAATGTTTACGCGACTCGGAAAACTCGGTACTCTCAAGTTCAGTGTGCCATCTTATGCAGTCTGGAATCCGATCTTCAAAAACGTTTTGAGCACCACGATCCTCATGAGTTGATGAAAGAGTTGAAGACTATTTTTGAGACTCATGCGGCCGTGGAATGCTATGAAGCATCGAAATTTTTTCAGCTGTATGATGGAAGAAGGCAGCTCCATTAGTGAGCACATGCTCGTCATGACCGGGCATGCGAAGAAACTCAGTGACTTGGGAATAGTGATTCCTAACAGACTGGGGATTAATCGTGTTCTTCAATCACTGCCACCAAGTTACAAGAACTTTGTGATGAACTACAATATGCAGAACATGAACAAGGAGTTTCCTGAACTCTTTGGCATGCTAAAAGCTGCTGAGATTGAGATCAAGAAAGAGCACCAAGTGTTGATGGTCAACAAGACCACCAGTTTCAAGAAACAGGGCAAGTCTAAGGGAAAATTCAAGAAGGGTGGCAAGAAAGCTGCCACGCCTCCTGTGAAACCTAAGTCTGGCCCTAAACCTGATGCTGAGTGCTATTACTGCAAGGAGAAGGGACACTGGAAGCGTAATTGCTCCAAGTATTTGGCGGATCTGAAGAGCGGCCTTGTCAAGAAGAAGAAAGAAGGTATATCTGATATACATGTTATAGATGTTTATCTCACTGGTTCTCGTACTAGTACCTGGGTATTTGATACTGGTTCGGTTGCTCATATTTGTAACTCGAAACAGGAACTAAAGAATAAACGAAGACTACTGAAGGATGAAGTGACGATGCGCGTTGGAAATGGATCCAAAGTCGATGTGATCGCTGTCGGCACACTTCCTCTACATCTACCTTCGGGATTAGTTTTAAGCCTAAATAATTGTTATTTTGTACCCGCGTTAAGCATGAACATTATATCAGGATCTTGTTTAATGCAAGACGGTTATTCATTCAAGTCTGAGAATAATGGTTGTTCTATTTTTATGAATAATATCTTTTATGGTCGAGCACCTGAAAAGAATGGCTTATTTCTGTTAAATCTCGATAGTAGTGATACACATATACATAACATTGATGCTAAGCGAATTAAATTAAATGATAATTCTACTTATATGTGGCACTGTCGTCTTGGTCATATTGGAGTGAAACGCATGAAGAAACTCCATACCGATGGATTACTTGAATCACTTGACTTTGAGTCACTTGATAGATGCGAAGCATGTCTGATGGGAAAAATGACTAAGACTCAATTCTCGGGTATGATGGAGCGAGCTACTGACTTATTGGAAATCATACATACAGATGTGTGTGGACCAATGAGTGTAGCATCGCGCGGTGGTTATCGTTATGTTCTAACCTTCACAGATGATTTGAGTAGATATGGGTATATCTATTTAATGAAACATAAATCCGAAACTTTCGAGAAGTTTAAGGAATTCCAAAGTGAAGTAGAAAATCAACGTAACAAGAAGATTAAATTTTTACGATCTGATCGCGGAGGTGAATATCTGAGTTATGAGTTTGGCATGCATTTAAAGAAATGCGGAATACTTTCACAATTGACACCGCCGGGAACACCACAACGAAACGGTGTGTCCGAACGTCGTAATCGAACTCTCTTAGATATGGTTCGTTCTATGATGTCTCTTACTGATTTACCTTTATCATTTTGGAGTTATGCATTAGAGACAGCCGCATTCACTTTAAATAGAGCACCATCAAAATCCGTTAAAACGACACCGTATGAATTATGGTTTAATAAGAAACCTAAGCTGTCGTTCCTAAAAGTTTGGGGTTGCGAAGCCTATGTAAAAAAGTTACAACCGGACAAGCTAGAACCCAAAGCGGAGAAATGCGTCTTCATAGGATACCCTAAGGAAACTATAGGGTACACTTTCTATCACAGATCCGAAGGCAAGATCTTTGTTGCTAAGAACGGAACCTTTCTTGAGAAAGAATTTCTCACTAAAGAAGTGACTGGAAGAAAAGTAGAACTCGATGAGATTGAAGAATCTCTACTCGTTGATCAGAGTAGCGCAGTACCGGAAAATGTTCCTGTACCACCTACACCGGCAACAGAGGAAGCTAATGATAATGATCATGAAACTTCAAATGAGACAGCTACTGAACCTCGCAGATCGACAAGGGATCGTGCCACTCCAGATTGGTATGATCCTTGTCTAAATGTCATGATTGTGGATAACAATGATGAAGACCCTGCGACGTATGAAGAAGCGATGATGAGCCCAGATTCCAACAAATGGCAAGAAGCCATGAAATCCGAAATGGGATCCATGTATGATAACAAAGTATGGACTTTGGTAGACTTACCTGATAGCCGCAAGGCTGTCGAGAATAAATGGATCTTCAAAAGAAAAACAGATGCTGATGGTAATATTACTGTCTATAAAGCTCGACTTGTCGCAAAGGGTTTCCGACAAATTCAAGGTGTTGACTACGATGAGACTTTCTCACCGGTAGCGAAGCTAAAATCTGTGAGGATTTTGTTAGCAATAGCTGCATTTTTCGATTATGAGATTTGGCAGATGGATGTCAAAACGGCGTTCCTTAATGGAGACATTGAGGAAGAGTTGTATATGGTACAACCCAAAGGTTTTGTCGATCCTAAAAATGCTGACAAGGTATGCAAACTTCAGCGTTCAATCTATGGACTGAAGCAAGCATCGAGAAGTTGGAACCGACGTTTTGATAAGGTGATCAAAGACTTCGGGTTTATACAGTGTCATGGAGAGGCCTGTATTTACAAGAAAGTGAGTGGGAGCTCTGTAGCATTCCTGATATTATATGTAGATGACATATTATTGATTGGGAATGATATAGAACTATTAAGCAGTGTAAAGGGTTATTTGAATAATAGTTTTTCAATGAAAGACCTTGGTGAAGCATCATACATATTAGGCATCAAGATTTATAGAGATAGATCAAGACGTCTAATAGGGCTATCATAGAGTACATACCTGGACAAGATTCTGAAGAAGTTTAGAATGGACGAAAGTAAGAAAGGATTCTTACCTATGTTACCAGGCAAGGTCTTGAGTAAGACTCAAGGACCGGCTACGGCAGAAGAAAGAGAAAGGATGAGTCAGATCCCCTATGCCTCGGCAGTAGGCTCTATCATGTATGCCATGCTATGTACAAGACCGGATATAGCACATGCTGTTAGTTTGACTAGCAGATATCAAAGTGATCCAGGAATGGAACACTGGACAGCGGTCAAGAATATCCTGAAGTACTTGAAAAGAACTAAGGATATGTTTCTTTGTTATGGAGGTGACCAAGAGCTCGTTGTAACAAGTTACACCGATGCAAGTTGGAACACTGATCCTGATGACTCTAAGTCACAATCTGGGTACGTGTTTATATTGAATGGTGCTGCAGTAAGCTGGGCAAGCTCGAAGCAGTGCACGGTGGCGAAATCCTCAACAGAATCGGAGTACATAGCGGCTTCAGAGGCTTCATCAGAAGCGGTATGGATGAAGAGGTTCATTGTAGAGCTCGGTGTGGTTCCTAGTGCATTGGACCCACTAGTCATCTACTGTGACAACATGGGTGCCATCGCCAATGCACAAGAACCAAGGTCACACAAGAGGCTGAAGCATATCAAGCTGCGTTATCACTCGATTCGCGAATACATCGAAGATGGAGAAGTAAAGATTTGCAAAGTACACACTGATCTGAATGTAGCAGATCCGTTGACTAAAGCTCTCCCTAGGGCAAAGCATGACCAACACCAGAATGCCATGGGTGTTAGGTACCTTACAATGTAATCTAGATTATTGACTCTAGTGCAAGTGGAGACTGTTGGAGATATGCCCAAGAGGCAATAATAAAAGTGGTTATTATATATCTTTATGTTTATGATAAATGTTTATATACCATGCTATAATTGTATTAACCGAAACATTGATACATGTGTGTTATGTAAACAAACAAAGAGTCCCTAGTAAGCCTCTTAACTAGCTTGTTGATTAATAGATGATTAGTTTCATAATCATGAACATTGGATGTTATTAATAACAAGGTTATATCATTGTATGAATGATGTAATGGACACACCCAATTAAGCGTAGCATAAGATCACGTCATTAAGTTATTTGCTATAAGCTTTCGATACATAGTTACCTAGTCCTTATGACCATGAGATCATGTAAATCACTTATACCGGAAAGGTACTTTGATTACATCAAACGCCACTGCGTAAATGGGTGGTTATAAAGGTGGGATTAAGTATTCGGAAAGTATGAGTTGAGGCATATGGATCAACAGTGGGATTTGTCCATCCCGATGACGGATAGATATACTCTGGGCCCTCTCGGTGGAATGTCGTCTAATGTCTTGCAAGCATATGAATAAGTTCATAAGAGACTACATACCACGGTACGAGTAAAGAGTACTTGTCAGGAGACGAGGTTAAACAAGGTATAGTGTGATACCGATGATCAAACCTCGGACAAGTAAAATATCGTGTGATAAAGGGAATTGGTATCGTATGTATATGGTTCATTCGATCACTAAAGTCATCGTTGAATATGTGGGAGCCATTATGGATCTCCAGATCCCGCTATTGGTTATTGGTCGGAGTGAGTACTCAACCATGTCCGCATAGTTCGCGAACCGTAGGGTGACACACTTAAAGTTGGATGTTGAAATGGTAGAACTTGAATATGGAATGGAGTTCGAATATTTGTTCGGAGTCCCGGATGAGATCCCGGACATCACGAGGAGTTCCGGAATGGTCCGGAGAATAAGATTCATATATAGGATGTCATTTTATGTGAATTAAAATGATTCGGAAGGTTCTATGGAAGGTTCTAGAAGGTTCTAGAAAAGTCCGGAAGAACACACCAAGGAAGGTGGAGTCCACATGGGACTCCACCTCCATGGCCGGCCAACCCTAGTGGGGTGGAGTCCCAAGTGGACTCCCCCATAAGGGCCACCCCCCCATATGGTAGGTGGAATTCCCACCTCTAGTGGGAATCCTAGCTTGGGAAGGTTTCCCACCATATGGAAGGTTTTGGGTTCGGGTCTTATTCGGAGACTTGTAGTCCAACACTTGGGGCTTCCACCTATATAATGAGGGGCCAAGGGGAGGGGGCCGGCCACACCAAAGCCACCACCTTGGCCGCCCCCTTTAGTGGCCGGCCACCCCCTCTCCCCAAACCCTAGCGCCCCGCTCCTCCACCATATCCCGCACGCTTAGCGAAGCTCCGCCGGATTTCTCCACCGCCACCGACACCACGCCGTCGTGCTGTCGGATTCAAGAGGAGCTACTACTTCCGCTGCCCGCTGGAACGGGGAGGTGGACGTCGTCTTCATCAACAACCGAACGTGTGACCGAGTACGGAGGTGCTGCCCGTTCGTGGCGCCGGAACCGATCGTGATCAAGATCTTCTACGCGCTTTTGCAAGCGGCAAGTGAACATCTACCGCAGCAACAAGAGCCTCCTCTTGTAGGCTTTGGAATCTCTTCAAGGGTGAGTCTCGATAATCCCCTCGTTGCTACCGTCTTCTAGATTGCATCTTGGCTTGGATTGCGTGTTCGCCGTAGGAGAAGTTTTCTATTCTTCAACATCAGCTCCTCCTTCAAACTTGGGTATGGAGAACTTGGGCTTACCCAAACCATCGTCTTGTTGTTGTGGAGGGACACGGCGAGCTCCGAGTTCAACAAAGCCACGACCACGGTTACCACGTCCAACACCACGACCAACACCACGTGCTTCATCCTGAAGCTCAGGGTCTTCATCTTCGGGTTGCTGTTGTTGGGTGAGATTATCAACAACTATAGTCAAAACTTGAAGACTGCGCTGAATATCCATCATTTGATCTTGCATCTTGGTGACGGTCTCATTAGTAGTATCATCTTTTGGGAGATCTCTTGAACAGTCCCCCTAAGTTCATCGTGCTGAGTGCGGAATTCACGTCGCATCTTGTTACGAAGAGCTTCATACTCCCTCCATGTCATCACATCAGCGGCATCCTTGTTTTTCTGGTTAACAATTTTCTCATCACTAGAAGACATGGTTAGTAGGTTAGTGCACTAAATCAAAAATATATGGTGGTACTCTCACAACTCACTCAAAACTGATAAGAAAAGGAAATCTTACCGCTCCAAAGTGAATTAGTGTTGCTTACCACTTGTAGTGACAACTAGTGCACGGATGTAGCGAAGCGAATATCAAGGGTATAAGAACAAATCACACGACAAAGCAGGATATATGTGGGGCTGTAGGTAGGCTACCTATTTGCACCAATAACAAGCTCTAGCGCTGACCGTAGACAACCAATGATACTCACACAAGGCGATAAATGTGGCAATGCAACTATATGGATGAAAGGTTGCAATGCACTCGAGAGACTCTAGCAAAGCTCAACGAAACAGGCACAAGATTGTTCAACTACAGGTGCAGAAAAGTAAACTTAGGCCTTCACTTGATCTTACTAGCACAACACTTTTTCTTTTTGGAATTTTCTTTTTATAACACTCGCAGCCATGTAGCTCTTTTTGCTTCTTTTCTATTTGCTCTGTTTTTTTTTACTCAACTCTTTGTAACACTGCCAACAGAGTTACAAAGCACCAAAAACCTAACGAGCAGCCTATCGAGCGGTAAAACTAGTCTCTTTTGGGAAAGTTCCTAGTCACTTATATCGAAAGGTTGTGTCTATGGTTGGGAACACGCAAACTGTATGCTATGTGGACTCGGAGAAACAAAACTGAAAACTAGATGATAGCGGAAACACAAACCCTAACAATACTAGATGGAAGAAAAGATATGCAAAAACAACTACGAAAAGCAACTAAAACTCGAAATTAGTGCAATCGAAGGCTATGGCAAACCCTAACCCTAATATTTTTGGCTTTTTCTATATAGGAAACACTCACAACTCAACTATGGGGTGGATTGTGGATGGCTTACCGAGGAAACACTGAAATATGATACCAAGATGATAAGGGGTGGCCCGATCTTCTCAGTAAGCAACGGTGGTGATGATGATCACGGGATGAACACAACGGAGATAACACGATGATGAAGTGGATGATAACTTGTATGACGCAACGAATTCTCTCGATTGGTCCTTGTCGCCAATGCAACAGCTCTCAACCCTACAAGATATTCGCAACTCCAAACACTTGCGCACGTAGCTGCCAACCACGAAGCTGTAAGTTGCAACCGTCTAATTCCCAATGGAACATCAGATCACACAAGACTTTCAGGGTATACACCAAATCAATGCAATATGGTGTAGGAATTCGATAGAGTTGCAAAGCAATCAACTATGAACTAGGGTTTATCTTAAACGTGGTCTAAACCTAATTTGGAGGCGTCCTGGGCAATTATATAGGGGTTCAGGATGACCAGGGGTCGAAAAGTTACATAGAAAACCGACCCAGATCGGATCTGGTCGAGACAGACTCGAAGTCGGCCGGTCAAGCGGCCGGTCGACCGGTCCTGGGACCGGGCCATCCGGTTTCAACTGGGTCTGGCACCGAGTGGTGACCGGGCTAGGGTCCAGGGCCCCTGGATGGTTGCCCGTGTGCACCACCGACATTCCGGTCGGCCCGGTGGTCGGTCGCCCGTCGGGGGCTGAGACCGGGTACGTCGGTGTGGCGGCCGGTCAGACCGGGCCTTACTACAAGAAAAGTTGCCATGGCCGACGAAGTTGAAGTCGCGCTGTGGTTGCTGGTGCACCATGGCCGACGATTTTTGGTCTCTCCGTGGTGCATGTCAAAACTTTTTTTTCTCGTTTTTGAGGCCCACGAAAACGGCCAAAACGTCGCGTATGGTGGCCCGGGACGTGGTGCATCACGAATTCTCGGGTTCGCCGGCCGAGTCAATGCAAATCCGCACCGCCCAGGGATGTAGGGCCCAGATGGCAGCCTCTCTAGCATTGTTTTTTTCTCGATCGCGCCATCTCGTTCAACGCTCTCCGATCGAGCCGTTTACGATGCAGGATCATGGGTCCCGCATGTCATCCTCTATGAACCAAAATTCTTTCTATTCTTGGATTTTTTTGACACCCTGATTTCTGGCTACCTCCTTTTTCTTTTGATCCCGTGCCGCCTTGGAAACGTTGAGACTGCTGCAGCTAAATGGGATCCGCATGTCATCCTCTATGAGAAATCAACTTTTTTTTCTTGGAGTTATTTTTGGCACCTCATATTTTTTCACTTGCGTTTTCTTTTGATCCCCTTCCGCCTCTCAAACGGTGATACCGCTGATGCTAAATGGGACTCGCATGTCATCCTCTATGTACTATAAAACTTTCTTTTCTTGGATTTTTTCGGCACCTCATATTTAGTCACTTGCCTTTTTCTTTCGATCCCCTGCCGCCTCTCAAACGGTGATACCGCTGCTTCTAAATGGGACCCGCATGTCATCCTGTATGTACTATAAAACTTTCTTTTCTTGGATTATTTTCGACACCTCATATTTGGTCACTTGCCTTTTTCTTTCGATCCCCTGCTGCCTCTCAAACGGTGATACCGCTGCTGCTAAATGGGACCCGCATGTCATCCTATATGTACTATAAAACTTTCTTTTCTTGGATTATTTTTGGCTCCTGATATTTGGTTACTTGCCTTTTTATTTCGATCCCCTGCTGCCTCTCAAACGGTGATACCGCTACTGCTAAATGGGACCCGCATGTCATCCTCTATGTACTATAAAACTTTCTTTTCTAGGATTATTTTTGGCTCCTGATATTTGGTCAATTGCCTTTTTTTCTTTCGATCTCATGCCACGTTTGAAACGTTGAGGAACCTGCTGGCTCATGGGACCCGCATGTCATCCTCTATGTGCTATAACAGTTTATTTTCTAGGGTTTTTTTTCACTCTCTAATTTTTGGCTATTTCCTTTTTATTTTGATGCCCTGCCGCCTTGGAAACGTTGAGTAAGCTGCTTACTCATGGGACCCGCATGTCATCCTCTATGTACAATCAAGTTTCTTTTCTTGGATTATTATTTTTGGCTCCTGATATTTCGTCACTTGCCTTTTTCTTTCGATCTCATGCCACGTTTGAAACGTTGAGGAACCTGCTGGCTCATGGGACCCGCATGTCATCCTCTATGTGCTATAAAAGTTTACTTTCTTGGATTTTTTTCACCCTCTGATTTTTGGCTATTTGCCTTTTCCTTTTGATCCCCTGCCCCCTTTGAAACGTTGAGTAAGCTGCTGGCTCATGGGACCCACATGTCGTCCTCTATGTCCGTCAACTTTCTTTTCTTGGATTTTTTTGACCCCTAATTTCTAGCTACTTTCTTTTTCTTTTGATCTCAAGCCGCATTTCAAACATTGAGACCGCTGCTGCAAAATGGGACCCGCATGTCATCCTCTAAGTACAATAAATCTTGGATTATTTTTGGCACCTCATATTTCGTCACTTGCCTTTTTCTTTCAATCTCATGCCGCATTTGAAACGTTGAGTAAGCTGCTGGCTCATGGGTCCCACATGTCATCCTCTACGGACAATTAAAGTTTCCTTTCTTGGAGTTATTTTTGACCCCTAATTTCTGGCTATTTGCCTTTTTCTTTTGATCCCCTGTCCCCTTTGAAACGATGAGGACGCTGTTGGTCGGTCCCACATGTCATCCTCTATAAACAATAAAAGATTCCTTTGGTGGATTTATTTTTGACCCCTAATTAATTCTGGCTATTTCCTTTTTTCTTTTGATCCCCTGCCGCCTTGGAAACGTTGAGGATGCTGCTGCCTCATGGGTCCCGCATGTCATCCTCTCAGAACGATAAATGTTTTCTTTTCTTGGATTTTTTACCAACTGATTTTTGGTTTTCTATTTTATTTTCGATCCCGCCTTTGAAATGTTGACGATCTTTGGCTCATGGGTCCCCGATGTCAGCCTCCCGTACAAGAAACATGAGATATCTTGATTATTTTGCAGACAATAAACAGTGTATTTCGCTCCGAGCTATTGCAAACGGATAAATTAAATCTTTATTTTTACAACTTATATGTTGAATCTCCTTGTTTTTTGTTTTTGCGAAGCATAGGACTTTCCTGTTTTTTTGAGAAAAATCCGAACTTTCATGTTTTGGAGTGGGCAGAAATAGTTCGGCCCAGATGTCCAGATGGAGCCCAATTGAAATCTTTCTTTTCTTGGATTTTTACCCCTGATTTCTGGCTACTTCATTTTTCTTTTGGTCCTGTGCCGCCTTGGAAACGTTGAGACTGCTGCTGCAAAATGGGACCCGCATGTCATCCTCTATGTACAATAAAGTTTCTTTCCTTGGATTATTTTTGCCTCCTGATATTTGGTCACTTGCCTTTTTCTTTCGATCTCATGCCACGTTTGAAACGTTGAGGAACCTGTTGGCTCATGGGGCCCGCATGCCATCCTCTCTGTACAATAAAAGTTTAATTTCTTGGATTTTTTTTCACCCTCTAATTTTTGGCTATTTTCTTTTTCTTTTGATCCCCCGCCGCCTTCTAAACGTTGAGTAAGCTGCTGGCTCATAGGTCCCACATGTCAGCCTGTATGAACGATTAAGCTTTCCTTTCTTAGAGTTTTTTTTGACCCCCTAATTTCTGGCTACTTTTTTTTTCTTTTGATCTCAAGCCGCATTTGAAACATTGGGACCGCTGCTGCAAAATGGGATTCGCATGTCATCCTCTATGTACAATAGAGTTTCTTTTCTTGGATTATTTTTCACCCTCTGATTTTTGGTCACTTGCCTTTTTCTTTCGATGCCGCCTTGAAAACGTTGAGTAAGCTGCTGACTCATGGGACCCGCATGTCATCCTCTATGTACAATCAACTTTCTTTTTCTTTTGATCTCAAGCCGCATTTGAAACGTTGAGACCGCTGCTGCTAAATGGGACCCGCATGTCATCCTCTATGTTTCTAGGGATTATCTTTGGATTATCTTTGGCTCTTGATATTTTGTCACTTGCCTTTTTCTTTCGGTCTCATGCCGCCTTTGAAACGTTGAGTAAGCTGCTGACTCATGGGTCCTGCATGTCATCCTCTACGAACAATAAAAGTTTACTTTCTTGGAGTTATTTTTTACCCCTAATTTCTGGCTATTTGCCTTTTTCTTTTGATCTCCTGCCCCTTTGAAACGATGAGGACGCTGTTGGCAGGTCGGTCCCACATGTCATCCTCTATGAACAATAAAAGTTTCCTTTGATGGATTTATTTTGACCCCTAATTAATTTCTGGTTATTTCCTTTTTTCTTTTGATCCCCTACCGCCTTGGAATCGTTGAGGATGCTGCTGCCTCATGGGTCCCGCATGTCATCCTCTCAGAACGGTAAATATTTCTTTTCTTGGATTTTGTTTACCAACTGATTTTTGGCTTATTTTTCTTTCGATCTCCTGCCGCCTTTAAAACATTGTCGACACTGCTGGCTCACGGGTCCCACATGTCAGCCTCTATAAACAATAAACGTTGAGGATGCTGCTGCCTCATGGGTCCCGCATGTCATCCTGTCAGAACGATAAATGATTTCTTGGATTTTTTTACCAACTGAATTTTGTTTTTTTTCGATCCCCTGCCGCCTTCAAAACGTTGACGACGTTGCTGGCTCATGGGTCCCCGTTGTCAACCTCCCCGTACAAAAAACATGTGATATCTTGATTATTTTGAAGACAATAAACAGTGTATTTCGCTCTGAGCTATTACAAACGGATAAATTAAATATTTATTTTTCATAAACAAACTTATATGTTGAATCTCCTTGTTTTTTGTTTTTGCGAAGCATAGGACTTTCCTGTTTTTTTATAGAAAAATCCGAACTTACCTGTTTTGGAGTGGGTTCAGATTGTATGAGTCAAAAGGCCCAGCAGGATAGTTCGAAGGCCCAGATGTCCAGATGCAGCCCAATTGCAATCTTTCTTTTCTTGGATTTTTTCACCCCCTGATTTCTGGCTACTTCATTTTTCTTTTGGTCCTGTGCCGCCTTGGAAACTTTGAGACCGCTGCTGCAAGATGGGTCCCGCATGTCATCCTCTATGTACAATAAAATTTCTTTTCTTGGATTATTTTTGGGTCCTGATATTTGGTCACTTGCCTTTTTCTTTCGATCTCATGCCGCCTTTGAAACGTTGAGGAAGCTGCTGGCGCATGGGCCCCGCATGTCATCCTCTATGAACAATAAAAGTTTCCTTTCTTGGAGTTATTTTTGACCCCTAATTTCTTGCTACTTCATTTTTCTTTTGATCCCCTGCCTCCTTTGAAACGTTGAAGACTTTGCCAGCTCATGGGTCCCACATGTCAGCCTCTATGAACAATAAACATTTCCTTTCTTGGAGTTATTTTTTACCCCTAATTTCTGGCTATTTGCCTTTTTTTCTTTCGATCCCCAGTCGCCTTCGAAACGTAGAGGACGCTGCTGGCTCATGGGTCCCAGATGTAAGCCTCTATGAACAATAAACCTTTCCTTTGTTGGATTTTTTTCACCCTCTAATTTTTGGCTATTTCCTTTTTCTTTTGATCCACTGCAGCCTTGGAAACGTTGATTAAGCTGCTCACACATGGGGACCGCATGTCATCCTCTATGTACAATCAACTTGCAAGATCTTGGAGCGAAAGAGCTTGTATTAGTGGGATCCATATGTCATCCTCTATGTACAATAAAAGTTTCTTTTCTTGGATTATTTTTTGCTCCTTATATTTGGTCACTTTCCTTTTTCTTTCGATCTCATGCCGCCTCTAAAACATTGAGTAAGGTGCTGGCTCATGGGACCCGCATGTCATCCTCTATGTACAATAAAGTTTCTCTTCTTGGATTTTTTTTACCCCCTGATTTTTCGTCACTTGCCTTTTTCTTTCGATCATGTGCCGCCTTTGAAATTGAGGACGCTGCTGGCTCATGGGTCCCACATGTCACCCTCTATGAACAATAAACCTTTTCTTTGTTGGATTTATTTTTTACCCCTAATTTCTGGCTATTTGCCTTTTTCTCTCGATCCCCAGCGGCCTTTGAAAACGTTGAGGAACCTGCTGGTTCATGGGACCCGCATGTGATCCTCTATGTACTATAAAAGTTTCTTTTCTTGGATTTTTTCACCCTCTAATTTTTGGCTATTTCCTTTTTCTTTTGATCTCCTGCCGCCTTGGAAACATTGAGTAAGCTGCTGACTCATGGGACCCGCATGTCATCCTCTATGTACAATCAACTTTCTTTTTCTTTTGATCTGAAGCCGCATTTGAAATGTTGAGGCCATTGCTGCAAAATGGGACCCGCATGTCATCCTCTATGTACAATAAAGTTTCATTTCTTGGATTATTTTTGGCTCCTGATATTTGGTCACTTGCCTTTTCTTTCGATCTCATGCCGCCTTTGAAACGTTGAGTAAGCTGCTGGCTCATGGGTCCCGCATGTCATCCTCTACGAACAATAAAAGTTTCCTTTCTTGGAGTTATTTTTGACCCCTAATTTCTGGCTACTTCCTTTTTCTTTTGATCCCCTGCCGCCTTTGAAACGTTGAGGATTCTGCAGACTAATACAAGCTCTTTCGCTCCAAGATCTTGCAAGTTGATAGATTAAATCATGGAATTATTAGGATATGTTTTAAATTTCAAATCCACTTTATGAATTTTTAAAAATACATTATCCATGTGGGTATGGAGCGATCAAGGATTTTCATATTGGGCATGAGCAGTTTCAAAAATTGGAACCCAATAATTCAAAATAAATAAAAACAACATTTATGTAGAATCTCCGTGTTTTTTTTTGCCAATCATAGGATCTGTGTTTCATTAGAAAAGGGCCGAAATTGCATGAGCAGAAAGGCCCATTTGTAGTTATTGGGCTTCGACAGCCGGAGCAAGTAGGCCGATAGCAATTACCATGTAGATGGTCGTTGGCAACCCAAAGTGAAATATTGGGCCCAACAGGGGAAGGCTGAACAGTACTATTTTCTAATGGGAAGGTGGTACATGGCGTTATCCTGCCAAAAAAAAGATGGAACACGGGTTGCTGAAATTTGACCATCTGCGCCTAATATTGCCGCCGCCGCTCCGCTTCCGCCGCCGCCGCCATGCCTCGTCTCGCGTCGAGCTCGCGGTATTGCCGCGTCTCGAGCACGGGGTACCGCGGCGTCCGCGCGCGCCCCAAAGGTACGTATTACGCGGAGATACGTGACGGCAGTGAGCGCATCGGCCTCGGCACCTACAAGACCGCGCACGAGGCCGCGCGCGCGTATGACGCCGTGGCGTGGTGGCTCGGGCGCCCGCGATCGTCGATGAATTTCCATGACGTCTGGACGCGCCAGCAGGCCGAGAATCTCGCGCCGCCGCCGTACATCGTTAGACAGGAGGAACAACGCCGCCGCGAGACGGAGCGCCGTTTGCACATCGTCGAGCGGGACGAGTGCGCGGCGCGCGAGTGGGCGGCCCGCTTCCCCGAGGACGTCGCCGCCGAGAACGAGCACTTCCGCAGACGGAGGGCGGAGAAGGCGACGAGGCGGGCTGCGAAGAAGGAGGACCGCGCACGACGGAGGGCGGAGAAGGCGATGAAGCGGGCCTTCATCGAAGCGCAGCTCGCCGGGCCGACCACCATTGGCGAGGACGACCCCCGTTGGATTGACCTCTTCTCGTCGGATCCGGTGTCGGGCACGACACCGAACTCGTCAGATGTCGAGTTTTAGTTTAGTTTTATCGCACTACTTTGTAAAAATATGAACTACGGAGTATCTATCAAGCTAATTTTATCCTATTTTATGTCTATTTCTAGTCTTTGTTTGATCTTCTGTTTTACTGCACTCTATTTTTCATTATATTCTGTTTTTGGCTCTGCATTATAGCGCCTCTGAAAATACGCTGTTTTAGCCCTGCATTTGGCCGCCACAGTTTGCAGCTTCCGGTGAAGCTATTGCCGGCTCCATGCGCAGCATCAGCCCACATCGCCAAAATATAGAGCCACTGCTGGAGTTGTTGTAATATGTTTGTCAGCAGGAGCTTACCTAATTAGTGAAAAAGATGTTCAGCGTGGGATTCGAAAAAAAGATCTTCATGTTTTTTTCTAGCGATCCTAGTTCGGACTTTTGATTGTGTTGGCTAGTGCATGAAGCTTGACACCTGTATTATGTGATCCTGATATGAGGATAAGAACACCTTCAGCTTGCATTGCTAATGGTGTCTACTGCAGCAGTGGCGTACCTTCAATGGAGACTGATGCAAGAGAGTTGGTACTGGTGAGCCTGCACCTGACATCATCGTGCCACCTGAAGTAGGTGGTGTATTGGGATTAGACTGATAAGCATAGCACCTTCCAAAGAACAAGATGCTGCTAGTGTTGGTTAACGTGATTTTACGCCAAAAGTCATGTATGCTCAACAGGTGCCGTACCTAGTTTGGATATTGTGTTGTTACCCTTTTGTGGTTTGGTGTTTGTCCAACAGAGAAAGCTACTATTTTCCCGTGTAAGTGTTATTATGTGAACAAAAGTTGTATGTACATATATATCGGTCAGAGAACCAAGATTGCATATTCTTTCCTGGTTATAACACATAAGTCATAATAACAATTAAAGAGAAAAGGAACATTTGCCTTTGCAATGTGATTGTGCCAAGTAGATTAGACAACCAACCACAAACATTACAGGTCAACAGCCAAACGCATGCGAAAGTCCTAAGGTAAGCCCCATAATACATGTTGAAACCAAAAGCCTAGAAACCATAAGAAAGGTAGCTCCACATCACAGTTCCACGACAGCAGCATACTGATCATAAAACATATATCAAGTCAGGACAGCTGCACCACTGGGTAAGCATCCATGGGGTCTGGCTCAAGAGCGAAGACTGTGTGAATGCTGCAAAATGTGGCTCTTGCCTCACCCCACCCATACATCTTATCATGGAACCTTACCAAATCAGCATGAATCATCTTGACATAAACATAGCTCCTCTCTCCATGCTGATGGGATTGAACAATGCGCTAGTTGCAGTGCTTCAGCTTGTCAAACAGTATGCAGGAGATGACGAAGCATGCTGGCTGGTCTTTTGTAGTGACAATGGCTTGGAGTAGCTGGTCCTGTGAACCACCCAACTGGATCTTTAGAGCTTGAAGGACAGTCCGTTCCATATAAGCTACCGTTGCTGACTTCAGCTTAGGTTCAGGTGAATGACAGCTGACATCTTGTACTAGAGATGCAGATCCTTCTTGATCAGATTCAGCGGAATCATTACCACTACTTACAGGTGCAACAAGTTCTACAGAAGGAACATCAGGTACATGCTCCAGTTGATAGGAGTCGGGTGGGATAGCACCGTTTGCTGAAATCTCTACAATACCAGCTCCAGGTAGACCACCAGTCTCTACAGAGGGTAAACCACCAATATCCACTTCAGAGGATTCTCGTGGCACGACACCTTTCGCTAGAGGCTCTACCCTACCAGCTCCAGGTCCACCACCAGTCAGTACTGTGGGCATAGTCATGACGGGTTCTACCAATACAAAACCTCCTTCGGGTGGCATGACAACTTCGGGTGCAGGATCATCAGTAGCAACTCCAGCATCAGCACCAGTTACATCGGTCTTGACAATAGGTAAACCGTTTTGCTCCAGTTCAGAGAATTCCCGTGGCACGACACCGTTCACTAGAGGCTCTACACTAGCAGCTCCAGCTGCACCACCAGTTTCTACAGCAGGGGTAAACCCAATCCACAACCTTCTTCATGTGGCACGATGATGCCAGGTATAGGCTCATCAGTACCAGGTCCAGCTGCATCAGTCTCCATAGACAGTAAACAAGGTGGCGTCGGAGGTTTAAAAGACTGGCATGCCATTTCACCTTTGTCATCAGACAATATAGAGTTTTCTTCAATTCTATGTTTCTGCAATAATAAGCACATGAACAGAAATTAGACCAGAGCATCTAACCATCTAACGGGGGCAGCGGCAAAACAAGCGTCGTTCCATATGTTTACCTTGTCATCTGGGATATCAGAACACACAGATTTAGAAGTCATTTCACATAGCATCCGCTTTTTCGTTCCTTCCCCTACGTCCATCTGGAATAAGTAATACTATTGATCACATAAAACTAATTAATCAAATATATGCATATGTTGAGAAGTTTGCACGGCAAATTGTGGATTCTGCTTTCATCACCTACGAATCGTCGTTCTATATATTTACCTTGTCATCTGGGATATCAGAAGTCACAGAATGAGAAGTCATTTCACTAAGTATCGGTTTTTTCGCTCTTTCCCCTCCATCCATCTGCAATAAGAAGTACTATTGATCACATAAAGCCAATTCATTGAATATATGCATATGTTGAGAAGTTTGCACAACAAATTGTGGATTCTACTTCCAATCACCAAGTAATCTCGTGAGAAATGCATGATCAAGATATGTTTCTCCCTCTTGATCGACATCTGCATCTCCATTAAGACTAATCATCGTGCGATGGTGCTCTTCAGAAGAGCGCATACACTTCCAATCACCAGACAAGCAAAAAATTGTTGATTCTAGTAATGCTTAATCAGCAGTGGCCATGGAACGACCACAGATCGACCAAGCAAAAAAAATCATCAGCCTACTGACCACCAGGCAAAACAAACTAGGCCCATACATGGCCTCACAAATCATCATCAAACGTCGATCAAACTAGCAAGTTTGAACATGGATTCCTAATTTATTTTCTGATAAAGTGAGTATATTAATATCAAAAGATATTGATTACACTGAGCCTCTGCAACAACGCAATACCTTACTGGTAGTATGGATGCACATGGATTCCTAATACTCCCTCTGTTCGGTTTTAATTAGTCGACGCGAGGGAGAGAAGAAAATGAACTATCGATGCTTTCAACTAGAGTCAATTAAATACGAACGGAGGAAGTACGTAGTAGTATTGACAAATATCCGGATCTAGTCTAAAAACAAATTGGCATGTAAATCCTAGTAGTCTACTAAACTAGGATCAATACCCTAGATTAGGGTTGCAAGCGGCGTCCGCGAATCGTCCCGCAAAGCAGAAAATTAGAGCAAATAGTGGTTGAGATTAGAGCAGATTTAAAGCACTCGCACTAAAACTAGCTAGCCCTGCCCTAGATGTGAATCTACACCAAATATTCAAACAAGGATGAGCAACCGCCAATAAAATTTTATCCGCATCATCATCTCTACCATACACAAGGGTATGGTGATTTCACATACAGCCATTGTTGCCGTGGGACGAGGATGAGTGATGCGCCGCGGAGAAGGTGCCTCACGCCTCTATCGCCGCCGCCGTCGAAGAGGAAGTCGAAGCCGCGCGATTGTGGTCCGTCGCCGATATGGAGGTGGAGCTACTAGGGAAGAGGTGGAGGTGGAGGTGGAGGTGGAGAGGGAGTGATGGTTTGTACTAGTGGCGGCCGGTGAGGTAGTTATAAATACATCCTCTCTCTTTTTTTTGGCAAGGAATGAGCCTTCTCTTGGAAGGCAACGAGGCAACGCACTCCAGATTTCGTATATTATTATAATAATATGGGCGGAGAAATTTGGACGCATCTGTGTTGTCTTGTCAAATGAATCACCAGGATTTGCTTTTAGTACTCCAGATTTGGGCGACCCAAGTAAGTAGAGATAGTAATGTACGCCATCTAGCTGCACGCTATCAAATCAAATAAATGGTCATGCCATTTACTTTTAAAATGGTGCAGTAGTTATTTTGACCAAAGAAACATGCACGTCTGCTGATTATTTTGATAGTACTACTAGCAGTACTAATATTTCTGATGGGTATAGATTTTACCGTCCGCTAGCAAAGATTTTTTGGCACATTGTTCTTATGGCTTTCAACATCACACCCGTTAATAATATTATTAATCAATTTTTGGGCAATTAATTGAGCCGTGTTAATAAAAAATTAAAACCCACAAATCCAATTGTACGATTTTAAGGGCTGTATGAAGGACAAGGAATGATTTTAAATGCCATATGGAGTACCTCCAACCATGTGAAATATGGTTCTTTCGTGCAGGTGATACCCATGCACTGTGAAGTACCACGATTTGGTTTTTGGGTGCAACCGGCTAGAGAATGATGCACGGGTTTGTACAACCAGTACAATTCACATTAAGATTTTCTGATAGCAAGTTGATGTGTATATATAAGAATCATACACTAGAATGTATTCTATGTTTAGATGGATGATCTACGTTTATACTTTGTGTGAACTATGAGGTTAAGACCTTTGTACTGTAATAAAGATTGCTAAATAACAGTATATATGTATGCCTCTAGCATCAATTTATCACCTAAGTACATTAGCTATAAATAGTTAAATAGGAGTCAAGACCAACTGAGCTAGCTAGTAGTATGATCCTACTATTACATAAATATCCCTAACTATGCTTGTCTTTGTTCCAGTCCAGCGCGTTGGTGTAGCTTGGGATGAACCAAAACCCCGTCTGCCAGTTGGCCCCTAGACCGCTGCTTGAGAAAGAGATGCTTTGGTGGTCTTCGCCATTCAGACTGAAGCGGAAAATTTCATGACGTGCTGTGTTAAACTGAAGGCCAATGGCCTGAGGCGTGGTGTAGATGCAGTTTCTTCTTGTCAAATATCCTGGGGGAAATGTTGCACCACCCACTGGCATGAAAATCGGATAGTTCACCACAAGGAACATATAATAGTCTCCAAGATTAGTAACCCTTTTCCACGGGTGATACGCGTTAAAGCACACGTCCGTTGGGAACCCCAAGTGGAAGGTACGATGCGTATAGAAGCAAGTTTCCCTCAGTATGAAA
This sequence comes from Lolium multiflorum, assembly GCA_030979885.1. Lineage (NCBI taxonomy): Eukaryota > Viridiplantae > Streptophyta > Magnoliopsida > Poales > Poaceae > Lolium > Lolium multiflorum. Next base: position 154,303,140 of record CM061748.1, read on the forward strand.
CCAAGGTTATCGAACCAGTAGGAGTCAAGGGCCACGTGAAGGTTGTTGGTAAAGGAGTGTAGTGCGGCACAACACCAGGGGTTCCGGCGCCAACATGGAACCTGCACAACACAATCACAGTACTTTGCCCCAACTTAACAGTGAGGTTGTCAATCTCATCGGCTTGCTGTAAACAAAGGATTAAACGTATGGTGTGGAAAATGATGTTTGCTTGTAGAAAACAAGAACAGAGTTTGCAGTAGATTGTATTCAGATGTAAAAGAATGGACCGGGGTCCACAGTTCACTAGTGGTGTCTCTCCGATAAGAAATAGCATGTTGGGTGAACAAATTACAGTTGGGCAATTGACAAATAGAGATGCATACATATCATGATAATTACTATGAGATTTAATCAGGGCATTACGAAAAAGTACATACACCGCTATCCAGCATGCATCTATGCCTAAAAAGTCCACCTTCAGGCTAGCATCCGCACCCCTTCCGGTATTAAGTTGCAAACAACAGACAATTGCATTAAGTATGGTGCGTAATGTAATCAACACAAATATCCTTAGACAAAGCATTGATGTTTTATCCCTAGTGGCAACAGCACATCCACAACCTTAGAACTTTCTATCACTGTCCCACTATCTAGTATAAATACTCCCTCTTGGAGTCACAAGTATCAACTTGGCCAGAGCCTCTACTTGCAAAGGAGAGCATGCAAGAACATAAACAACATATATGATAGATTGATAATCAACTTGACATAGTATTCAATATTCATCGGATCCCAACAAACGCAACATGTAGCATTACAAATAGATGATCTTGATCATGATAGGCAGCTCACAAGATCTGACATGATAGCACAATGAGGAGACGACAACCATCTAGCTACTGCTATGGACCCATAGTCCAAGGATGAACTACTCACGCATCAATCCGGAGGCGGGCATGATGATGTAAAGCCCTCCGGTGATGATTCCCCTCTCCGGCAGGGTGCCGGAGGCGATCTCCTGAATCCCCCGAGATGGGATTGGCGGCGGCGTCACAGTAACTTTTTCCGTATCGTGGCTCTCGGTGATAGGTTTTTCGCGACGGAAGGATTTTATAGGCGGAAGGGCAGAGTTGGAGGCGGCACAGGGGCCCCACACCATAGGGCGGCGCGGGCCCCACCCAGGCCGCGCGGCCCTGTGGTGTCGGTGCCTCGTCGCCCCACCTCGTATCCTCTTCGGTCTTCTGGAAGCTCCGTGGAAAAATAAGACCCTGGGCGTTGATTTCGTCCAATTCCGAGAATATTTCCTTTGTAGGATTTCTAAAACCAAAAACAGCAGAAAACAGCAACTGGCTCTTCGGCATCTCGTTAATAGGTTAGTGCCGGAAAATGCATAATAATGATGTAAAGTATGTATAAACATGTGGGTATTGTCATAAAAGTAGCATGGAACATAAGAAATTATGGATACGTTTGAGATGTATCAAGCATCCCCAAGCTTAGTTCCTACTCGCCCTCGAGTAGGTAAACGATAACAAGGATAATTTCTGAAGTGACATGCTATCATAATCTTGATCAATACTATTGTAAAGCATATGAAGTGAATGAAGTGATTCGAAGCAATGGTAAAGACAATAATTAAACAACTGAATCATATAACAATGACTATTCATGAATAGTACTTTCAAGACAAGCATCAATAAGACTTGCATAGGAGTTAACTCATCAAGCAATAAATTCTTAGTAGAGAGTTTTGAAGCAACACAAAGGAAGATGTAAGTTTCAGCAGTTGCTTTCAACTTCAACATGTATATCTCATGGATAATTGTCAACACAAAGTAATATGATGAATGCAAATAAGCAAGTATGTAGGAATCGATGCACACAGTTGACACAAGTGTTTGCTTCTAAGATAGAAAGAAGTAGGTAAACTGACTCAACATAAAGTAAAAGAAAGGCCCTTCGCAGAGGGAATGTAACATCCCAAATTTCAAAACAAAGAGAAAATGAATTTCCATTTTTCCAAAAATGAGAACCAACAAAAACTTTTCTGAATGAGGTGCTATGCATACTACTTGTGCTTGATACTTGTGTTATTGCCATGATGGTTTGTTTATTACATTGAACATAATTACAAAACCCTAACCTCCTCAAAACCCAATGGGCCAAATATGAAGAAACTAAAATAAAATAAAAAGACATATGTGGCACATAGCCATTTTACCAAAACTTGATCTAAGCACCTCTAACTTGCCCAGTTGGTTTGAAACCAACACTAAACCTTAGCTAACCCTAAATGAACCCTACACCATGCCCTTTGATCAAATAAAAAGAAAAGGAAATAAAAATAGAAATACACATATGAGCCTAAGACTATATTTGAAAAATAGGTCTAAGACATGATCTACCTTTGCTAGATGGTTTGAAAATATTAAGAAATCTTACCTAGTACTCAACCAAGCCAATCCAAGTTGAAACAAAACAAAATAAAGAAAATTTCAAAGTATGCATAGAGGCATATGAGGAGAAATGGCCAAAAATACAAATTTGAGCAAAAGGCCACCAAACTTGTTTCCATTGCTTGGATTACTTTCTTATATCCTTTTAAACATCAACCACATCAATGGGGTCAAGAAAAACCAAATCAAATTGAAAATAAGAGGATTTTCCAATACACATATGTGGCTATGTCCAATTTTCAAAATCTTTAACCTAGACCCTTTTGGCTTGCACCATTGGTTGTAAATGGTTACTAAACACTTATTAACACCTTTGGAATCAAAGAAACTCAAATCAAATCAAATTTGAATTCAAAATGAGCTCACATGCACTAATGGTCAAAATTGACAATTTTAATATCATACCCACTTTGAGCCCTTGTATTAAGAGATTCTTAAACCAAACCCTAACAACTCTTTGCACCTCATCCAAGACCTCATCAAGAGGAAAAATTTTGGTGTTGACCACTTTGACCAGATCATTGACCATTGCTCAAAATAGTCAAACCAAGATGCTACATTGAAACAAATTCTAGATTCCCTCCAAATTTAGAATCTTCACAAATCAATTTCAAAATTCAAAACAATACCATGAGTGGTTGCCCAATATCATTTAGAACCCATCTATGAAGAAACTTAGTAAAATCCACACACACACACATGAGATTTTTACAAGAGAATCAAATTGTTACATAGGGTACAACCACTATTCAACCACTATTCCAACAACTATTCACACCTCACCCTCTCTCTCTATCTCTTTGAGCTCATCCATAGTACCTTGTACCTCCAACCACCCACCATGACATCAATTAACTTTGACATCATCAATATGAACCAAGGTAAGCCAAGTACATGGCCTATGTCACACCCACTTTGCATAAATCAAATATGAGCACCCTACACCTCTCTCCAACCATGATCACCATGCCTAGTACCATGCCCCCACCTCACTCAACCAGGCCAAGCACCAAGGACCAGAGAAAGACACCACACACACCCAATGCCACCACCCTGCCACTCACATGGTCACCCCCATGTCACCCCTGCCCTGGCCCCTTTTCCCTCTCTCTCACCATGTCATCTACTTTCCCCTAGACCCTAGACATCTACTAGACATGATCATAAGACCAGGAGAGCAAATGGTTGACCAAAACACTCATGCCATCGTCACTGGTCACCCAACCGAGGACACATATGTCACCTGACGTGCACACTGCAAACCACCGTGTCCCACTGCGCCACCATCTTCCTCTCTCTCTCTCACATCTCCTAGACACCCTCGTTGACCTGCCCGTGCCCCAGGACGACGCCACGACGCGACGCCCCAAGAGGACGCCGACGTCGGCCTCGTACCCGTGCGCCCTGCACACGACGCCATCCAGCCGGCCACTGCGCGTGCGTCACCACCTACCCGGTACCTCTCTAGCTGACGCAGCCCCTGTCCCCGGAGACCCTGCACCCGACGCGCCCGGCGACGTCACCGCCATGCCGACCCCGTCGCGCCCCGCGCCTCCAGCCGCTATATAAACCCCCCCCCGACTTCACCACACCAACCAGCAGCTCACCTCTCTCGCCCCTAGCCTTTCTCTCTCGCTCCCACCGCCACCAACCGGAGCCCGAAGCTCGCCGGAGAGCACACCACCGCCGCCCCATTTTCTCACCCCCTCAGCCTCCAACACCTACACCAATTTGAAGCCCTGGAAAATCCTAGCCGAACGCAACAAACCTCGCCGCAAACCGTGCCCGGAGGTGAGCAGGAGAGCCGTCGGAAGTTCGCCGGCGTCGGGAGGAGGACGACGGCCCAGCGCCGTCGGATCCTGATCCGATGCACCGCGTGCGTCGCCTGCACCCGACGTGCATGCGCCATGCATGCGTGGCCCAGGCCACAGCAGGGCCGGCCCAATCTCCTTCCCGCCCCCGTTTGAATTCAAATTACTTTATTTCTTTTTCAGTGAAATTGCTCTCAGATGCATTGCTAAATATTTAATAACTCCAAATCTACTCGGTCAAATTTTATAAAATTTATATATTTACAAAGCTCATGAAAGGCCCCATCCAACCACACTGGATTCACATCAAGATCTGTTATAGAATTTGAATAGTAAAAATAACAAGGTAGAGAGTTTTCAGAATTCAAATAATTATTAAAAATCAACCATAATGAATTTTGAGGTGATTCAAATTCTCATAATTCATATTTCCAATACTCTAATTGTTTATGCAAAAATATGATAGGGGTACTGTATATGATCATGGGCTAGATTCAAATAGTGGCTATGTGGCTATTTCTAGCTCATTTAAACTATTTCAAAAATAGTATTTAAATTATATGAGGTGTAGCATCTCATTTAAATCATTATTTCAAGTGATTCAATATGAGTTGATGACACATGTCTTCATGACTTCTTATGTTTTTATTTGAGAATATTAAATGATTGCCATAGTAGTATTTAAATTGTTCCAACTAATTATTAAATCACTAGAGGATACCCCGCGCGTTGCTGCGGAAAATTTAGTGCTATACTTCGAAGAAATTATATTTGACTACACATAACTGCGCGCAACATTTAGCACTATACTTTGAAGAGATTATATTTGAGTACACATAACTAATATCAGTATGAAGAGTTAAATTATTCTTTTGGTTCGCCTTGCATGATAATACGCATCCAGCCTCCACAAAATGCAGGAATATCTGATAATGATCATATAAACGTTTGCATTGTTCTAACATTCTTTATTAGTAGAATGGTCACAAAATCCAGGAAATCAACACATTGTGTTCGAAACGTTCGCTTGAGCAATACTTCATATGAGAACATTAGATGTTGGAGGATTGAGTGTAATAAAAAATTGTTTAGTAGACGTAATTTATAAGATAAGCTAACTAAATTTATAAATGTGAACCCCAAAAGCGATCATCTATTTAGTTATTTATGTCTCCTTTACAGATCACATGCTGAACTCTGCTATATATGATGATTGCACTGATACACTTTTGTTAATACAAAATCCACAAATGTATACTCTGATATGAATCTGAAGACACTAATAATACAAAGAAAAACGGTTTTTCCTTTGCTAGAAAGAAATAAGATCAAATGAAGTTGCCTGGTCTCAGTTGCTTGATGTAGCTGCTTATATAATGGTCTGCAGCCAGACACGAACTAATGAGAAATGCCCTGCTTAGAAGCAAATCGACAGCAAGATGCGAATTAGATATTAGATATTTACGATATCTGAACTATTAACTGTACATCAACGCACAAAAGAAAATATAATTGCCAGAATATTAAGGTTGACTTAGAGTGATGCATCCCAAATTGAGGTATGTACAAAATGGCAAGTCAATTATTTAATCCTGCAAAGAGAACATTAATCAGGAAACATAATAGCAAGCAGCTACCTACTAAAAATCAACACGATGCAATGCAAAGTTACCTGGCTTCATGCCTTCACCTCCAATACAATATCAGTAGCAAAGCCAATTGTACCTGCACAGGTTCAGGTTTCTTGTGTGACATAAATGTCAGGCTAACAGGGGCAAACACAGCAGCACTTAAAATCCATATACTGAGGAACGAACATCAGAAATTGGTAGGGAATAATTGGATTTAAGATATCAATCTGTAGGTTTCTCCTTTTCCTCGATAAGAAGTCAGTGGATTTACATCATCTTAGTGTACGCGACGGAGGCTGCAAGGCAGAAGCTTTGTTGTCCTTGTAGAGGGAGACTGGCCACTGCGGAGAGGGACATCAGCAGCAGGCAGCAGCACAGGGCGGGGGGTCTCGGAGGTGATGTTGTAGACTATTTCACATGGTGGAGGAGAAGGCATCCACTTCACGAGGAGGGGCATGGGAATCGTTCCAGAGGATGGAAGGAGGAAACGAAGAGGAAGTAAGTTGTCTTGTGCTGCAACAATGGCGGCTAATCGGCTAAGAGAGATGGAGGAGTAGATTGATATATATACATCTGACATTGAGGGGTAAAAGATCAGACGACCAGTGATTAGATGCGAATTGAACACCGGATAGAGGAATGGACGGTGCTTGTATTAATAATCCACTCTTTGTAATCAATGGACGGGTATGTTTGAACTTCCAATAACAATGGTGTACGTGGTCCGTGGCACAGGAGAACTCATGCATTAGTAATACCGTGAGTGGGAAGATGAAAGGTGAAGAGAGTCCCTGAAGATGAGATCTCGATGGAAAATTAATAGGCCAACGAATAAATGACTTGGACCAATCAGGAACTTGTTGATGTGGCATGCTTGCATGTCAAGAGAAATTTTCTAGTGGGTTGCTCCAATTTAGTTATAGATATGAGATGTATTCTTCTCATTTAAATCTTGTCTCAAGTAATTCTACATGAGGTAGAGACCATGGTCTCTCAACTCTCATATTGAATTATTTGATGATATTAAATCATTACTATGTTGGTATTAAATTGCATGAGGTACATCACCTCATTTAAATCATTTTCCCAAATGATGAGTACGAAGTGTTGACCTTGGTCAACATGAGTTCATATATTATCATATGAGGAAATTAAATCTTAAACAAGATTCAATGAGAGGAAAGTATTTCTCCAAAGAAATAATAGAAACCCTAATCAATATTTGTAATGAGAGGAAATTATGTTTCTTCAAAAGAAAACAAAGTCAACCAACATGTTAATAATGTTGTAATGCTAGCCTAGCTTGTGTGATTCATGTGGGTGCTTAGTCTAGCTTTTAAGTTTTGTTTGGTGATTGTATCCTCGTATTCGTTTATAGACGCTAGTACCGGAGACTATCAGGAGGAGGAGGAGGTTTTCTACCAAGAGGAAGAAGAAGAGAACTTTGATCACAACACCAACCAAGGCAAGCTAATATTCTTGCTAAGTGCAAAGCTCTACAAGAGCAAGGCATCATCACATTTTACTCTATGCTTAATGGTCCTATCCCAATTTTTTACCTTACAAGCTTTATTGAAATTGATTTATCAAAGTTACCTTTTGATTCATGATTCACTTGGTCTAGATATAGAGTAGAACAAGAGCACCAAACTTAGCCTAGAAAGCTATAAGCTAGTTAGCACCCCTCATGACTAGTTGCTAGTGCTAACAAATAAAAGTGACTACTCTAGATGGGAACTTGTGAAATGAAATGACTTTGAAAACCTTGGAATGATGAGTCATTCTAATGAAAGATTTTGAAGGTGAATATGACTTGTGAATGACATGGTGAACTTTACAAAAACTGATGGTTGGGTTCGGATGCGATACCATTCCAATTTTACAAGTACTCCCACAATACCTCATATGGGTAGGGCTTAACTAGAAGTTTATGTATCCTAGTATGGGTTCCCTCTAAACAAGTGTCATCGGGGTTATGCCAAGTGCTGCCTCCAAAGAAATATGAAATGATGTGAAATGACGTGAAATGAGGTGAATGTCCGGCCCAAGCCCTGTGCAGTTCCCAGGCTGACTGTCTGTCTTCACTGGGAGGCCAAGCTCATGGGGAGAGGTGCCTATACTAGGGTATGTAAGTGAAAGGTTATGGTTGGTAGTCCGCACACGGAGTGTGATAAATCAGGGCCAGTTAACCCTGACGGATTATTGCAAATGTTGTGGCACAAGTGTACGACCTCTGCAGAGTGTAGAACTATTCGAATAGCCGCGTCCACGGTTATGGACGGTTGGAAAGGCCATACTGTTCCGTCATCAGAACTTTTCAAAAATGTGACATGTGAAGGGTGACTGGTGACTTGAAAGGTGAATGGTGAATTTGGCTTGAATCACAATAGAGTTGTGGGAATGACACTATTGTTCCCACTTGAGTTAGTTAGCAAATGAAGAGGTTTTTACTAAATGTTTGTGAACTAAAATTGGCTTTATGCAAATAAACTTAGAGCTTAGCACCCCCTTACTATAGTTGTTAGTGCTTACATTAGTATTAGTTTGCGGGTACTTTAAAGTACTCATGGCTTTGTCCCTGGCTATTCAAATGGCCAGACTATGAAGGAGAACAGCGTACGAGGAAGATGGACAGCAGGACTTCTACGACAACTAGGATCACTCCTGACGTCAACAGTTGCCTGTGGAATAGATGGACCGCAACCGTTACTTCGCTTCCGCTATGTGTTTTGTAATAGGATCTCTAGATCCACTATGATGTATTAAGACTGGATCATGTGATCCCTCTATGTAAGACAATTATGGTTTGTAATGAATGATGTGTTGTGATATCAATCTATTATGTCTCGCAAAAACAATATTCCTGGGATTGCGATGAATGGCATAATAGGCATCTGGACTTAAAAATCCGGGTGTTGACAGGGAAGCAGGGATTAAATCATGTGCTAGAGATTTTCAAGTTTTGAAATCATATAGAGAGCATAAAAGTAAAGTTTTGAGAGGTGTTTGTTGTTGTCTACGAATGGTAGCGGGTACTCTAACTACCTTATCAACCAGACTTTCAAGAGCGGCTCCCATGAAGGACGTTATCTCTACCACCAAGGTAGATCATCCCTCTTCTCTTTTGTTTACACATGTATTTTATTATTTATGGATGACACTCCTCCCAACCTTTTCTTTCTCAAGCCATGGCTAACCGAATCCTCGGGTGCCTTCCAACATTCTCATTCCATGGAGGAGTGTCTTTTTTTTTCTTTTGCAAAATTAAGTTGCTTACTGATTGATCAGGGCAAAGCATGTGAAGAGAATCATTAATGCAAGTTTATTATTTGGGGCTAGGAACCCCATTGCCAGCTCTTTTTGCAAAATTATTGGATAACCGGATGAGCCAGTAGTCCATTGGTGAAAGTCTGTCAGAAGTAAATGACAAGATCAAAAGATAAAACACCACATACTTCCTCATGAGCTATAAAACATTGACACAAATAAGAGATAATAACTTTTGAATTGTTTAAAGGTAGCACATGAAGTATTTACTTGGAATGGCAGAAAAATACCACATAGTAGGTATGTATGGTGGACACAAATGGCATAGGTTTTGGTTCAAGGTTTTGGATGCATGAGAAGTATTTCCTCTCAGTACAAGGATTTGGCTAGCAAGGTTGTTTGAAGCAAACACAAGTATGAACCGGTACAGCAAAACTTACATAAGAACATATTGCAAGCATTATAAGAACATAAGTCTTCCTTGTTGTTCAAACACTTCACCAGAAAATATCTAGACCTTAGAGAGACCAATCATGCAAACCAAATTTCAACAAGCTCTAGTAGTTCTTCATTAGTAGGTGCAAAGTACATGATGCAAGAGCTTAAACATGATCTATTTGAGCACAACAATTGCCAAGTATCAAATTATTCAAGACAATATACCAATTACCACATGAAGCATTTTCTGTTTCCAACCATATAACAATGAACGAAGCAGTTTCAACCTTCGCCATGAACATTAAAAGTAAAGCTAAGTACACCAGTGTTCATATGAACGAGCGGAGCATGTCTCTCTCCCACACAAAGAATGCTAGGATCCGAGTTTATTCGAACAAAAACAAAAATAAAAGCAAACAGACGCTCCAAGTAAAGTACATAAGATGTGACTGAATAAAAATATAGTTTCACTAGAGGTGACCTGATAAGTTGTCGATGAAGAAGGGGATGCCTTGGGCATCCCCAAGCTTAGATGATTGAGTCTTCTTGAAATATACAGGGATGAACCACAGGGGCATCCCCAAGCTTAGACTTTTCACTCTTCTTGATCATATTGTATCATCCTCCTCTCTTGATCCTTGAAAACTTCCTCCACACCAAACTCAAAACAAACTCATTAGAGGGTTAGTGCATAATCAAAAATTCACATATTCAGAGGTGACGTAATCATTCTTAACACTTCTGGACATTCCACAAAGCTACTTAAAGTTAATGGAACAAAGAAATCCATCAAACATAGCAAAAGAGGCAATGCGAAATAAAAGGCAGAATCTGTCAAAATAGAACAGTCCGTAAAGACGAATTTTTCTGGGGCACTTAACTGGCTCAGATGAAAAAGCTCAAAACTAATGAAAGTTGCGTATATCTGAGGATCACGCACGTAAATTGGCAGATTTTTTTGATTTTTCTACAGAGAGATCTACGCAAATTCGTGACAGGTAGAAATCTGTTTCTGCGCAGCAATCCAATTCTAGTATCAACTTTACTATTAGAGACTTTACTTGGCACAACAATGCAATAAAGTAAAGATAAGGAGAGGTTGCTATAGTAGTAACAACTTCCAAGACTCAACAAAACAGTAGTAAAAACATACATGGGTTATCTCCCAAGAAGTGCTTTTCTTTAACGCCTTTCAGCTAGGCGCAGAAAGTGTGAATCAAGTATTATCGAGAGATGAAGCATCAACATCATAATTTGTTCTAATAATAGAATCAAAAGGTAACTTCATTCTCTTTCTAGGGAAGTGTTCCATACCTTTCTTGAGAGGAAATTGATACTTAATATTCCCTTCCTTCATATCAATAATAGCACCAACAGTTCGAAGAAAAGGTCTTCCCAAAATAATGGGACAAGATGCATTGCATTCAATATCCAAGACAACAAAATCAACAGGGACAAGGTTATTGTTAACCATAATGCGAACATTATCAATTCTCCCCAAAGGTTTCTTTATAGAATGATCAGCAAGATTAACATCCAAATAACAATTTTTCAATGGTGGCAAGTCAAGCATATCATAAATTTTCTTAGGCATAACAGAAATACTTGCACCAAGATCACATAAAGCATTACAATCAAAATAATTGACTTTCATCTTAATGATGGGCTCCCAACCATCTTCCAACTTCCTAGGAATAGAAGTTTCAAGTTTTAATTTATCTTCTCTAGCTTTAATGAGAGCATTTGTAATATGTTTTGTAAAGGCTAAATTTATAGCACTAGCATTAGGACTTCTAGCAAGTTTTTGTAAGAACTTTATAACTTCAGAGATATGACAATCATCAAAATCTAAACCATTATGATCTACAGCAATGGGATCATTGTCCCCAATATGTTGAAAAATTTCAGCAGTTTTATCACAAACAGTTTCAGCAGTTTTAGCAGTTTCAGGCAGTTTTGTACGCTTTGCATTAGGAGTAGAAACATTTCCAACACCAATTATTTTACCATTGATAGTAGGAGGTTTAGAAACATGTGAGGCATCAACATTACTAGTGGTGGTGATAGTCCAAACTTTAGCTATATTATTCTCTTTAGCAAGTTTTTCGTTTTCTTCTCTTTCCCACCTAGCATGCAATTCAGCCATCAATCTAATATTTTCATTAATTCGAATTTGGATGGCGTTTGCTGTAGCAAATGACTTAATAGCTTTAGTATCATTAGGCATAATTTTCAATTTTAAAAGATCAACATCAGCAGCAAGACTATCAACCTTAGAAGCAAGAATATCAATTTTACCAAGCTTTTCTTCAACAGATTTGTTAAAAGCAGTTTGTGTACTAATAAATTTTTTAAGCATGACTTCAAGACCAGAGGGTACACTTCTATTATTGTTGTAAGAATTACCATAAGAATTACCATAACCATTACCATTATTAGAAGGATATGGCCTATAGTTGTTACCATTATTCCTATAAGCATTGTTGTTGAAATTATTATTCTTAATGAAATTCACATCAACATTCTCTTCTTGAGCAACCAATGAAGCTAAAGGAACATTATTAGGATCAACATTAGATCTACCATTCGCAAGCATAGACATAATCACATCAATCTTATCACTCAAGGAGGAGGTTTCTTCAACAGAATTTACCTTCTTACCTTGTGGAGTCCTTTCCGTGTGCCATTCAGAGTAATTTATCATCATATCATCAAGAAGCTTTGTTGCGGCGCCTAAGGTGATGGACATAAAAGTACCTCCAGCAGCTGAATCCAATAAGTTCGCGAAGAAAAATTCAGTCCTGCATAAAAGGTTTGGATGATCATCCAAGTAGTTAGTCCGTGGGTAGGGCAATTCTTTACCAAAGATTTCATTCTTTCCCATGCTTGAGCAACATGTTCATTATCCAATTGCTTAAAATTCATTATGCTACTTCTCAAAGATATAATTTTAGCAGGAGGATAATATCTACCAATGAAAGCATCTTCACATTTAGTCCATGAATCAATACTATTCTTAGGCAAAGATAGAGAAAGGAAACAATTTCAGTTTTATAATGTCTCCATCTACATCCTTATACTTTTGCATTTCACAATGTTCAACAAAATTATTAAGATGGGCAGCAGCATCATCAGAACTAACACCAGAAAATAGCTCTCTCATAACAAGGTTCAGTAAAGCAGGTTTAATTTCATAGAATTCTGCTGTAGTAGCAGGTGGAGCAATAGGAGTGCATATAAAATCATTATTATTGGTGCTAGTGAAGTCACACAACTTAGTGTTTTCAGGAGTATTCATTTTAACAGTAATAAAAATAAACTAGGCAGAACAGAATTAAATAAAGTAAAGCTAGTAACTAATTTTTTGTGTGTTTTTGATATAGGAAGCAAACAAGACAGTAAATAAAGTAATGCAAGTAACTACTTTTTTTGTATTTTTAATATAGAGAAAGCAAACAAAACAGAAAATAAAGTAAAGTAAAGCAAGACAAAAACAAAGTAAAGAGATTGGATGTGAGAGACTCCCCTTGCAACGTGTCTTGATCTCCCCGGCAACGGCGCCAGAAATTTAGCTTGATACGCGTTAAAGCACACGTCCGTTGGGAACCCCAAGTGGAAGGTATGATGCGTATAGAAGCAAGTTTCCCTCAGTATGAAACCAAGGTTATCGAACCAGTAGGAGTCAAGGGCCACGTGAAGGTTGTTGGTGAAGGAGTGTAGTGCGGCGCAACACCAGGATTCCGGCGCCAACATGGAACCTGCACAACACAATCACAGTACTTTGCCCCAACTTAACAGTGAGGTTGTCAATCTCACCGGCTTGCTGTAAACAAAGGATTAAACGTATGGTGTGGAAAATGATGTTTGCTTGTAGAAAACAGTAAAGAACAGAGTTTGCAGTAGATTGTATTCAGATGCAAAAGAATGGACCGGGGTCCACAGTTCACTAGTGGTGTCTCTCCGATAAGAAAAAGCATGTTGGGTGAACAAATTACAGTTGCGCAATTGACAAATAGAGATGCATACATATCATGATAATTACTATGAGATTTAATCAGGGCATTACGACAAAGTACATAGACCGCTATCATGCATCTATGCCTAAAAAGTCCACCTTCAGGTTAGCATCCGCACCCCTTCCGGTATTAAGTTGCAAACAACAGACAATTGCATTAAGTATGGTGCGTAATGTAATCAACACAAATATCCTTAGACAAAGCATTGATGTTTTATCCCTAGTGGCAACAACACATCCACAACCTTAGAACTTTCTGTCACTGTCCCAGATTCAATGGAGGCATGAACCCACTATCTAGCATAAATACTCCCTCTTGGAGTCACAAGTATCAACTTGGCCAGAGCCTCTACTAGCAACGGAGAGCATGCAAGAACATAAACAACATATATGATAGATTGGTAATCAACTTGACATAGTATTCAATATTCATCGGATCCCAACAAACTCAACATGTAGCATTACAAATAGATGATCTTGATCATGATAGGCAGCTCACAAGATCTAACATGATAGCACAATGAGGAGAAGACAACCATCTAGCTACTGCTATGGACCCATAGTCAAAGGATGAACTACTCACGCATCAATCCGGAGGCGGGCATGATGATGTAAAGCCCTCCGGTGATGATTCCCCTCTCCTGAATCCCCGAGATGGGATTGGCGGCGGCGGCGTCACAGTAACTTTTTCCGTATCGTGTCTCTCGGTAATAGGGTCTTCGCGACGGGAGGATTTTATAGGCGGAAGAGCAGTGTTGGAGGCGGCGCAGGGGCCCCACACCATAGGGCGGCGCGGGCCCCACCCAGGCCGCGCGACCCTGTGGTGTCGGCGCCTCGTCGCCCCACCTCGTATCCTCTTCGGTCTTCTGGAAGCTCCGTGAAAAAATAAGACCCTGGGCGTTGATTTCGTCCAATTCCGAGAATATTTCCCTTGTAGGCTTTCTGAAACCAAAAACAGCAGAAAACAACAACTGGCTCTTCGGCATCTCGTTAATAGGTTAGTGCCGGAAAATGCATAATAATGATGTAAAGTATGTATAAACATGTATTGTCATAAAAGTAGCATGGAACATAAGAAATTATGGATACGTTTGAGACGTATCAACGGGTTGGCTGGAAGTAACCGACTAGTGTCCATCGAGAATACAATGCAGGTATACCCCAAAGTATAGCTGTGAACAGCGCGACCGCAATGGACAACAGGGGTACTATCATAATAAGTTAGAGCACCGTCGGCGTCAATAGCCATTACGCCACGTGCATAGACCAGGAGAAGTCTAGAACAATCTTGAGATCTTGCCAGCCACCACATACGACTATTAGACTCAAAATCATCATCGTCAAGATCAAGTCCAGCCGTCCACGGAAGGAGTGGAGCAGGGAGCACTATAGGACCTTGAAAAAGGAAAGAACACGTCACATGAAAATATATTTCATGATTTATCTACTAGTGATATTGATTTGATATTGTAGATGCCAATTCTAGTACTTTACAAAATCATGGTCGAACATAAGATGGTTTGAAATATATTTCGAACATCTTGGTAAAACTTTATATGGATTTAAAACATGTTCCCCAAAATATTGGTCCAAATTTTAGATGGTTTGACAATAGTACTCCTTATTCTCTAGAACCGGGGGAATATAAACAAATGAAAGTCTTTATCAATATTGCATGGCACCTTTATTGATTCTATTTATACTCTACCTTAAATTTTCCAGGGAGTAATAATAAAGAAACTTAATTACTAGGGGGCCTTTTTCCTACGGAACAACATGCACATTAGACCATACTAAAATTCCTATAGATGTTAAATTCTATAAGTATATATGTCCATACCACAAGAGGGTTATGGTGTGCGCCTATGGAATTCCTTTAAGCCAAAAGATGCCAAGACAGTTCAGCAAATAAGAGGTGAAATTCTATATAAGTTACGTATATAAAAAAAAATTAGGGATGAAATGTTACCAAATTGATGAGGATCCCATGCATAAACATTTCCAAGCTCAGTAACGACGAAGACAAGTCGGTTATGTATAATTGCATCGCAGTATCTGGCGTTGTTCTCAAACTGGTTTTCAAGAAGTATCCATGAAGCGACACAACCTGAATACAGATTGAATCTCTGTGCTTTTCTGTGCTAGTCCCTTGGATCATTCGCTAGCACACACAGTTCGATGAATAACCAGAATAGCAAATGCGTCAATTATTACAACGTATGATCCATGGTATAATTATTACAAAGCGCATAGCTCAAGGCTAGCTGAAAATAACATAGTTCAAGCAGCAAATAAATAAACGAAGAGCTCCATCACGCCACAGGCGAACATGTTGGGTGTAAGCTCGCAACCTACGGTATTTCTTACTCGTCTTCAGAATAACCTGCAACATAAAAACGTTGCAGCCCCGAAGGGTCATTACACTTGGAATGGAAATGGCAAGATGTCATATGGTGGCTTTTCTGGCGCCTATAACTACATGATATTTGGCAGGTGGAGTTCATATTTGCGTAAAGCCAGTTTTATTTTCCCTACTCTCAAAACATTTCTTAAAACATAGTATTTCAATAAGACTAATTACTACCCATGATCCACATGTGCATTACTTTCAGAAATTCGACTGACGAGATTTACAACAGTTTCAAGCTCTAATTGCTCAAGGATGTCCATAACCGGGGACACGGCTAAGTACTTAGATTTGACACTCTCGAGAGGCTGTACACATTCCCCACATGACCTAGTCTGTTCTTCTTCCATGATGCACATTTTGCTCAATGGACAGATGTCGACTAGGACAAGACCTTTCAGAAGCAATACCTCAACCACAATGGACGCGCTCCGTCCTACCAACATCTACCACCCTCTGTACATTGGGTCGAGTTCTCGCAACCTACTCAATCTAGCCAGAGCCCATATAGCATGTGGTTGTACTGGAAGCTACTAAAACAAGAAAACCGGGCTAACCTCTTTGTTCCTGGGTGGCCAACCTCAAGTGTGATGCACACGGTGCTGCCATAGAAATGATCCCGGTGCAATCACTCAACATAAACCAAGCATTACCAAATACCACCCAGGGATGTATTAAATTGACATGGTTGTTTTCATTAAGAGAATAAAACATTTATCTCTCGCAATCTCTCCACTGATAATATCCCAGGGCCAGCAATTTGAAATCATTATGCACATAAAACAACTACCAATGCATAGAAAACAGTAGGATAATGAGTTTGTGACACTTGCCTTGGTCGGTGTTCAGGCAGTCGTCGCAATCGCACTCGTTGCAATCCGGGCAATCTAACGCAAGCGAAATAATTCACAATCAAACACCAAACAACACAAACAGGTAAAACACATAATGGAATAATGCATGCATGCTCTGGAACTAAATTTGATATCAAACTTTTTTATAAACAATTGTTCTATGCAGTAAAGGTTTCAAATAGTCATTTAACCATAAATAAAATATATACGTATAAGATAGTTTCTAATATCGTTTGCAGGCAAACTGGTGGATAGGCAAATTAAGTATATGCAATTTCACGTTGGATTCATATTAAAATAGTTTACAGAATTTAAAATATACTAAAAATACCATATACGCGATTTTAAATTGCAAAATTCGCAAGCTTCGTAAAAGTACAAAATAACAGTACCAAAATGTTCCTCTCATTTTTCTGAATCCAACGATATATTATTTATTCAATTCCGAGTTACGAAACTTTAATTATGAATTTTACAAGATTTGCATTTCACGGTTTATTAATAATTTTGTCCGAAAAGTTGTCAGAAAAACGTTTCTCGGATGGAGAAACCTTCTGCACGAAAGTTGCAGGGAATTTAATTTCGAACTCAATGCAAAAAGAATCATCTAAAACAAAGCTCTACATTTATTGTTATGAATTTTTCAAAGTCTTTATAGGCGAACAAGCTAGCACCATCTCCAGAGCTGATGGGTGATCAGTACATGCGGGAGGTAAGAAAGATAAAGAAATCGTGACGAGGCAGGGTTGGCTGTACCGGCTCACTGATACGTACTGCTACGAACGATACTCTGGTGTGGTGGAGGACGACAAAGGAGACGGACGCGGTGCTGTTGTCTCCGACTCTGCAGGTGACGGCGAGGTGCGGCTTCACGGGATGATTCCGTTCAGGTACTCTTCAGCGATCTGCTAGTTCCGAACAGCGACGGTTCCTGGCTGAATTCCTCCGTCTCCGGCGATGCTCCGACGGTCTCGTGTGTGCGTGTTCTTGTGGTTCTGCTGTTGGGAAAAGAAAGTTAAAAAGATGCGGTAGATTGATCTATGAATCTTGGACAGAGAAGGGAAGGACGAGGGTTCCTGGAACCTCCTTCGAACTTGGTGGCGGGTGTACTCCGGCGAGAAATTCGCCGTACTCCGGCGAGAAATTCGCGCAGCCTCGCGGCGCAAAAATTGAGGATTTTAGGGAGCAAAAACGGAGGAGATCATGGAGTATTTATAGAGGGACTTTTTCGTGGCAAAAGGAACACGAAATCGAACGGAACCGGGAGATTCTTCCGGCTTCGTTTTGGAACAGAGTTTGTTTCAGTTACGAAGCTATAGTCTGGAGGTTGGAGATGATTGCTGGGTCCCAGCTGTCAGGAAAGAAAAAAAAATGAAAAGGCAAAGGGCACGTAGCTTGGTTGCCAGACTTGCCCCGCGTGTGGTTGGCTGGCCGTTTGGCCTGGCCGGCCGATCGGTTCTCTCTTTTTTTTCCTTTCTCTGTTTTCTTTTATCAAATTACTGAATTAGCTACAGTTATAAAACTGACGCAAAATAAAAATACGAAAATTTGTAAATAATCCCAATACCGTATCTAGACATAATGGGCACAGCCTCAATCCAGTAAAGCACTAGGATAAATATAGTATGCATATAGATTAATCAACAAAGAGCAAGACTAGCATTATAAATCACTTTTATGCAAGAAACAAGTAAAACATTTTCTAAAACTGAAACTTTGTCATGCTGATATGATGCAATGCATGAATTTTAAAATGCACAGTTTTTAGGATGTTACAAACCTAACCCCCTTAAGATGAATCTCGCCCTCGAGATTCGGAGTGGCTAGCAAATAGGTGTGGGTGGTCTTCACGAAGATCATCCTCTCTCTCCCAAGTTGCTTCCTCCTCTGAATGATGATTCCACTGAACTTTGCAAAACCGGATCGTCTTGGTGCGAGTAAACCTCTCGGCTGTATCAAGAATCTTGACAGGCTTCTCCTCATATGTAAGATCACTTTCTAGTTGAACTTCATCCAATGGAATGGTGTCTCTCAACGGTGTGTCTGCCATCTCCTGATGACATTTCTTCAACTGGGATACATGAAACACGTTATGAACTGCTGATAGTGCCTCTGGCAATTCTAGCTCATATGCAACTTCTCCTTTGCCTGACAGAATTTTATATGGTCCAATGAATCGCGGTGCTAACTTTCCTTTAATTCCAAACCTCTTAATGCCACAGAGCGGTGAAACTCTAAGGTATGCTCTATCTCCCACTTCATATGTAACCTCTCTACGCGTGGAATCCGCATAACTCTTCTGTCTCGATTGAGCTACCTTCAGCCTATCGCGAATGAGTCTAACTTTCTCCTCAGCTTCCTTGATCACATCAGGTCCAAAGAAGCTATGCTCTCCAACTCCATCCCATAACAATGGTGTTCTGCACTTCCTACCATACAATGCCTCAAACGGAGCCATCTCAATACTAGACTGATAGCTATTGTTGTAGGAAAACTCCGCATATGGTAAATTCTCATCCCAACTAGATCCATAATCTAGAGCGCAAGCTCTAAGCATATCCTCCAAAATCTGATTTACTCTTTCTGTTTGTCCATCAGTCTGCGGATGAAAAGCTGTGCTAAACTCCAATCTGGTTCCAAGTGATTCATGCAATTTGCGCCAAAAGTGAGAAGTGAATTGAGTACCTCTATCAGAAACAATTCCCTTTGGAACTCCATGTGAGCACACAATCTTGCTCATATAAATCTTGGCTAATTTGGCGCTTGTGTATGTGGTCTTTACTGGTATGAAGTGAGCTACTTTGGTCAAACGATCAACCACTACCCAAATTGAATCATACCCCGATCTAGTCTTGGGCAATCCTGTGATGAAATCCATACCAATTTTGTCCCACTTCCAATCAGGTATAGGCAACGGCTGTAGCAATCCTGCTGGTTTCTGATGTTCGGCTTTCACTCTGTTGCACACGTCACATGATGCAATATACTCTGCGATCTCCCTTTTCATATTAGCCCACCAAAATCTCTCTCGCAGATCCATATACATCTTAGTGTTACCTGGATGAATAGAATATGGCGAATCATGAGCCTCCTGGAAAATCAACTTCCTAATCTCCGGATCATTGGGCACACATAAACGCTTCTCAAACCATAGCGTTCCTTGTTCATCCAAACGAAAACCTTCAGCTTTGCCTTTCTCCATATTCTCTTTTATTTCATCCATCTCATCATCCCCCTTCTGAGCTTCTCTAATTCTATCTAGCAACGTTGGCACCACCTCCATCGATGCTAGATATCCCTTTGGCACTATTTCCAATCTAAGGTCCTTGAATAGCTCACATAAATCTGATGGTAACTCCCCTGCGGTTATACCATTCACATAAACCTTGCGGCTCAATGCATTAGCTACAACATTAGCCTTTCATGGGTGGTACTGCAAATCCATATCATAATCATTTATCAATTCCAACCATCTCCATTGTCTCATGTTCAACTCCTTCTGAGTAAATATGTACTTCAAACTCTTGTGATCAGTAAACACTTCACAATGCTTTCCCATTAGATAATGCCTCCATACCTTGAGTGCATGCACGACGGATGCTAGCTCCAAGTCATGCGTTGGATAATTCCTCTCATGATGCTTAAGTTGGCGCGAGGCATATGAAACCACTCTTCCATCTTGCATCAATACACTACCAAGTCCTTGACGAGAGGCATCACAATACACTTGAAAATCCTTCTGAATATCAGGCAAACATAGAACAGGTGCACTTACTAGGAGTTGCTTCAATTCTTGAAAGCTGGCCTCGCACTCATCAGTCCAAGTGAATTTCTTCTCCTTCTTCAATAATTCAGTCATCGGTTTGGCAATCTTGGAGAAATTTTCTATGAATCTCCGGTAATATCCTGCAAGTCCCAGGAAACTCCGGATTTCCCCTGCATTTTTAGGCGACTCCCACTCAGTCACAGCTGCTACTTTACTTGGATCAACTGCAACTCCTTCTGCTGAAACAATGTGTCCAAGAAATCCAACTTTGTTCAACCAAAACTCACATTTGCTGAATTTAGCATACAACTTGTGTTCCCTAAGTTTCTCCATGATCAAACGCAAATGTTTCTCATGCTCATCTTCATCTTTAGAGTATATCAATATATCATCAATGAATACCATTACGAATTTATCCAAGTACTCCATGAATACCTTGTTCATCATAGTCATAAAATATGCTGGAGCATTTGTTAGTCCAAATGGCATAACTGTATACTCATATAAACCATACCTAGTAGTGAACGCAGTCTTAGGTATATCCTGCTCTCGAATCTTCAATTGGAAATAACCCGATCGAAGATCGATCTTAGAGAACACCTTTGCTCCTTTCAGCTGGTCAAACAAATCATTGATATTGGGCAGCGGGTACTTATTCTTAATTGTCACCTCATTGAGAGAGCGAAAATCCATAACTAATCTCTTAGTAGAATCCTTCTTCTCCACAAATAATACAGGCGCTCCCCAAGATGATGAACTAGGCCGAATAAAACCCTTTTGCAGTTGCTCCCTAAGTTGTTTCTTAAGTTCCTTTAATTCCTCTACATCCATCTTATACGGCCTCTTAGCTATAGGTTCAGTTCCAGGCATTAATTCAATGAGAAACTCAACATCTCTGTCAGGTGGCATTCCTGGTAACTCCTCTGGAAACTGTAACGGCCCAGGGTAGGACCCCTAATAGATTTGCTTGTTCTTTTTGTTTTATGCATCATCATGACATCATGCATCATATCATCCATGTTTTACTAAATAAAATTATTATTTTATAAACCCTAGCTATTTTGTTTTCCTCTCATATGGGGGTTAATAAAATCCTCCTCTTCTCTATTCATTTAACAAAACCCCTCTCTTGGGCCCTTTCCCTCTCTCTGGCCCATCTCTCCCTCTCTCCCAAGCAACCCCACCCATCTCCTTCCGGCCTCATGGCCCAGCAATCCTGGCAGCCCACCTCGGCCCAAGGCCACATACCCCTTTGATGAAAAAAAAGGATCTCCTCCTGTCGTCATCCTCCACACGAGATGAGCGTGAGCTCCCCTGGTCCTCACCATCGATGCCCCACCTCCACCTGCTCTTCCCATCTTCCTCCTTCTTTTTAATCCACCCCAAACCCTAGCGCTCCGCCTCTCCTTCCTCACGCCGCCGCCACCCTCTTCTCCCTCCTCTTTCCCCTACCCTTCTCTTTGTTCTCTGTAAGCCAAGGAAGGGACAGCACCACCACCCCCCGCCATGGCGCCGCCACTCCAGACCATCCCCCGTCGTTCTGAGGGCACCGGGAGATGCGCCTCTTCCTCCTCTTCAACCTGGTTCAAGGAATCGAGCCGGGGCGCTCTGAATCAAGCGCACGATCGCCGATTCTCCATTCCGGCCATCGCACTCCGGCGTCAATTCCGGCCGCCCTCGTCCTCCTCCGGCCAAACCGAGCACACCCCTGGTTTCCTCGTGTTCAGGCGCACCCCCGACGCCCCGCGCTCGTTCCGGTTCGCTCTGAATCGTGGGATCCGTGGTCGGCCTGATCTCCCTCCGCCATGGTTATCTTGGTCACGAGCTCTGCTTCGCCTACTTCATAAGTTGGTGCGGCCCATCATGTTCAACATCAACACCAGCAGCACACTGGTTCGTTCCTTCGCCTCTTCAGCAATAGACACGGGTTCAAATCCTCACACCAGCATATTAAATCCAAACCTTTTCTCTCTTTTTGTTCAGATCTCGCAGCCAGAGTCATACCCAATCAATATCATCATCTAGCCGAGCTGGCTAGTTCCTTTGACTCCGGCCAACAGATCCCGAGCTCAAATCCTGAGGGAAGCTAATTAAGCCCAACTTTCTTTTTTGTTTCCCAGATCTACTGCCGGGCCTCGGCCCGTGTCTGTGCCGGTGTAGCCATCGCCCAGTGCGCGGCAGGCAGCTTCTCGCCGCCCAATCGGTACAGATCAAGCCCGTTCTAGCCCATCCCTCTGTCTGTTATTTATTCTTTTACAAATCTTATATAATTCATATCTTTCAAACCGTTCATCGAAATACAAAGTATTTTATATGAAAACTGATCAGAAAAATGTAAGGAACATGAATATGCCATCCATGCTTGCTGTTGCATCATGCATCATAAAATATCGTGGTAGTTGCATTAACACCTAATATGTAACATATGGAATATGTGGGATACTATATAAATGTTGTCCCGGTTCCATTTAAATTTGAAGTAGCGCACCTATGCCATGATATGCCATGCTAACCAACACTTAAAATTGCCGGTAGGAATGCAACTCCAACCTTAATTTGTTTGTCCGGGATTCCGATCCCGCTTAATTGGATAAGTTGCATTGCACCATCTATGCCATGTCATGCATATCACCTTGATCATGCTGGATCTTCTTTATCCGTAGTAGTAGTAAGACTTGCATACGTTGTTCGTCCAGCATTTGCTTCTTCTCGAATAGGAACGCGAAGTGGTGTTGTGAGATACGACGAGTTCTCCGACAAGCTCTTCTGCAGCTTTTCACAGGCGAGCCCTCTCTCTTCACCTACTCTCCCTCGCATTGCTATCCTTATGTTGCGCTTCTTTATCGAGTCACGTGTCCTATTCCACTTGTTTACCATAATAATCCTATATATATCATTCCTTAACCATAGCCGTTGCTTGATGTTTGAGCCTTGCGAGTCGTAGGCGTGTTTAGGCTCTGTTGTTTATCTCGATCTGTTATCGCGATATGTTGAGTTGTTGGGAGGTTACCACATGCTACATCAGTTACTCATGCTTTACTTTATTGTTAACAACTAAAATTGTAAGCAGAGGCATCTGTGAGCCCCTTTGCGAAAGCATCGGAACTTTGACTCGCTAATGTCCCCTAGGACCCGAGGTCTTGTTATCTGTTCCGAGATTGAGCGCTCTACCCGTACGTGGGGGATTGGGACCCCCATCACCCACTACCTTTCCTCGAGTCTGTTAATTGAGAGCCACAACCTTGGTTTTATTTGCCCATATGCACGATGCATGATTTACTTCCTGTTGCCTTCGGGTGTTTATTTCTGTACTGTACTCATAACGCGGCAGGTTTAGCGAAAGCAGGTTGTTCATGCCAGCATAGCCCTCCTCGCAAACCTCTGGGTCCGTATCGGAGTACGGCCGAACTTCATCACGGGTAGCTTAGTTGGGTGGCTCCCATTAAACTTTCTTTTGCATTGGGAACGGTCTTGATGTGAGACTCCACCTGTAGTAAGTGGGTTCGAGCATGCGTATGGTTACATTTGGGCAACCCCTGCAGGGTGTACATCTTATCGATAAGCCGTGTCCGCGGTTATGGACGACTTGGAATTGTATGGCTTGATCATAGAACAACTTACACCTTATACTTGTTGTTAATAATCTGATAATAACTTGCGTAGTAATATAGCATTACTACAACCGACACCTAATAAAACTTGTCCATCGTTGAGTGCCTTTTACATTGCCTCTTCGCTTTGTTGGAGGGGATATGTGTAATCGGCTGGGTTATGTTTGTGTAGTATTTATCTGTTACCTTGTGCGCTCTCTTATCTTCTCTGAGTAGACGGATGTTGTAGCGTGTCTCTATTGGTTATAGTTTTGCTGCCGCTAAACCTACCATATAGCCCAGGCGATATATATACGGCGAGCATAGCCATTTCTAGTCTCGCTAAGTACGTGCCGGAGTTCGTTCCTTGGTACTTACTCTCGCCTTTTCCCTTTCTCTTTTGCTTCCTCCCTTTTGTCGGCAACCGATGGCCCGACTTCGACAGGTACAAGATGACGACGTTAGCAAGGTTACCCTTCCGGCTTGGCCTGGGCAGGGTTATGGACGTCGCTGGTTATCTTCAGGACTCTTAGTCCAATTTGTATCTTGTCCGTACTCGGATGTATTTGATCTTATGCATGATTTGGATCTTTGTATTGTATATTTGTATCTTGACTCGTTGGAGTTGTTGTTGTAATATATGTTTCTTGTGGGCTCTATTGTAATCCTGTTGTAATGTTACCGCTCGTGTTAATTCCTCTGGCATCACGTGTGTGATTCGTCGCGCACGTCGTGTCGGAGGGCGTCTCTGAATCGATATCGTGCGGATTTCGGCGGGATCGCTGGAATCCTCATGGTACCGGTTCCGGGACGTCACAGAAACACATCCAGATAATCTCTCACTATGCGCACATCCTCTATGCTAACCCCCTTAAGAAAATTGATGTTGGATCCCTTAAGCTCAAATGTGGACTTAAATCGAATGCGCTTCTTCTCCGGGGTTGTAAGCATTATTGCTCTATTAGCACAATCTATGACACCTTCATATTCCGTCATCCAATTCATGCCCAATATTATATCTAAGCCTTGTGACTCCAAAACAATCAGGCTAGTGGGGAAACTATGTGCTCCAATCTCTAAGGTTAAATGGGGACACCCATAGGTCGCAATCATCTCTCCCCCTGGTGAGTTTATTTTAATAGGCCTGTTTATGGTGCTAGCAGGTATCTTATTTCTATCCACAAATACCCTCGATATGAATGAATGTGATGCTCCAGTATCAAATAGTACGAGTGCTGAAAAATTATTGAGCAGAAACGTACCAATCACGGCGTCTGGCTCCTCATAGACTTCCTCCACGTTGACATGGTTGACATGTCCCTTCTGAAACGGAGTTGGCTTCGCATTCACATCCTTCTTCTCCGGGCAATCACTAGCATAGTGCCCGGTCTTCCTGCATTTGAAGCACTCCACCTGGCTGATATCCCTGCCGGTGAAGTTGTTGGGACGGTTTCGATCATTGCTATCTCCATTGTTGTGGTGAAGACGCTTCTGGCCATTATGGTGGTGGCCATTTCCTCCTTTGTGCTGATGTCCATTCCCACCATGGTGGTTGTGTCCACTGCCTCCATGCTTATGTTGTCCAGAATTTCCATTACCATCATGGAATGTGCGGGTCCTCTGATGCGGCGCTGAGTTGTTGTGGTTATTGCTATGCTTCCTCTTGCGGTTCTCAGCCTGCTTCTGCTTTCCCTCAAGAATTGTTGCTTTGTCCAACAGTGTCTGAAAATCAGGAATATGCACAATGGACAATTGAACAGCAAGATCATCATGCAAACCATCCAGGAATCTCTCCTTCCTCTTTGCATCAGTATCCACATCTTCCGGTGCATAGCGCGCCAAGTTGCTGAACTCCTCTATGTACTCGGCCACAGTGCGGTGGTTCTGGCGCAGGTTTCGGAACTCCCTTCTCTTCAAGGTCATAACTCCAGTTGAAACATGAGCTGTGCGAAACCCTTCTTGAAACATTTCCCAGGTGATACCGGCAATGGGGTGAGTTATCTGATAATTATCCCACCATGATGCAGCTGGTCCTTCAAGCAAGTGAGCAGCAAACCTCACCTTCTCAGCTTCAGTACATCCCACTGTCACTAGGTCCTTGTCCACAGCACGCAGCCAGTCCAATGCTATCATTGGCTCAGGTGCAGTAGAAAACTTGGCAGGCCTCAACCTCAGGAACCTTGTGAGCATATCTACCCCTGGAGGTGGATTATTGTTGTTGTGGTGGTGGTTATTGTTGTTCTGGTTCTGGTTCGCTATGAACTGATTCATTGTCTGCATGAGTTGTGCCTGTGCGTTGATCAGCAGCTGCACATCGGGATTGGGGTTGTGGTTCCCAGTGTTGTTGTCGTTGTTGTTGCCGGTGCGTGCACGTCGAGGCGGCATCTGGTTGGGTCAGCATAGATGAGTTATAGATAGATAGAACTAAAGGGAAAAGACTACCCATATTAATCACAATCATGGCAGCAAGCATTCACACCAAACAAATCACACAACAATCAAACAAGACATCCCTATAACAAAGACAGAATCTGTCCAGAATTTTACTACTGTGAAAACGTATTTTACAGAGGTACTTAATTACATCAGAAAAATTAGCCAATTTTTATGCATGTACAGGAACGAATTCCGCACCTAACCTGAATTTTTTGTGATTTTTGGAGTTACCAGTATTTCGTGAAAAATCGCGTGGTAAACAACAACATCCAGAAAACTGCACTTCTTCAATTCAATACTTTATGGAAAACGCCTTTAATATTATAAATTCTCACGAAAATTCCTAACAATTCAAAGGTTCAAGAATAACAGATCCTAAGCAATACCTTGGCCATACCACAAGACGATATGGTCAATATCCTAGCTATCACGAATATCAATTTCCTAACAAAAAACTAATGGTGGTAAATTCTAGTTAAACCTTGAAGAGTTTGACGTAGTCCAAGGCCTTCATGAACTTGCGCTTCTTTGAGTGAGTGTTCATGGCTGGTGGTGTGTTCTCCTCCGGAGGGTCTTCCTCATCATTAGACATAATTTAGACCACCTCCTCGGAGTCATCTTGTTCATCTTCTTCTTCGGTGTTTGCACCAACTTTGATTCCATCACCATCCTCATCATCATGGTCATAATGTTAATTAATTAATCCAACAGAGGTTTGACTCATTAACTAAAGTGGGTAATGAACATCTACTATTTTGAATAGAGGAGAGTGAGAAAAATGATAGATATAGAATTATGAGAAATGAAGAGCAAGAAGATATAAGATAAAATTAAATAGGTTTTCAATTCTATGGTCATCCTAATCTACTCCATTTTCTAAGGTCACGAACCTACAGGCAACACAATGCTCTGATACCATCTGAAGCGACACAACCTGAATACAGATTGAATCTCTGTGCTTTTCTGTGCTAGTCCCTTGGATCATTCGCTAGCACACACAGTTCGATGAATAACCAGAATAGCAAATGCGTCAATTATTACAACGTATGATCCATGGTATAATTATTACAAAGCGCATAGCTCAAGGCTAGCTGAAAATAACATAGTTCAAGCAGCAAATAAATAAACGAAGAGCTCCATCACGCCACAGGCGAACATGTTGGGTGTAAGCTCGCAACCTACGGTATTTCTTACTCGTCTTCAGAATAACCTGCAACATAAAAACGTTGCAGCCCCGAAGGGTCATTACACTTGGAATGGAAATGGCAAGATGTCATATGGTGGCTTTTCTGGCGCCTATAACTACATGATATTTGGCAGGTGGAGTTCATATTTGCGTAAAGCCAGTTTTATTTTCCCTACTCTCAAAACATTTCTTAAAACATAGTATTTCAATAAGACTAATTACTACCCATGATCCACATGTGCATTACTTTCAGAAATTCGACTGACGAGATTATCCAACAGTTTCAAGCTCTAATTGCTCAAGGATGTCCATAACCGGGGACACGGCTAAGTACTTAGATTTGACACTCTCGAGAGGCTGTACACATTCCCCACATGACCTAGTCTGTTCTTCTTCCATGATGCGCATTTTGCTCAATGGACAGATGTCGACTAGGACAAGACCTTTCAGAAGCAATACCTCAACCACAATGGACGCGCTCCGTCCTACCAACATCTACCACCCTCTGTACATTGGGTCGAGTTCTCGCAACCTACTCAATCTAGCCAGAGCCCATATAGCATGTGGTTGTACTGGAAGCTACTAAAACAAGAAAACCGGGCTAACCTCTTTGTTCCTGGGTGGCCAACCTCAAGTGTGATGCACACGGTGCTGCCATAGAAATGACCCCGGTGCAACCACTCAACATAAACCAAGCATTACCAAATACCACCCAGGGATGTATTAAATTGACATGGTTGTTTTCATTAAGAGAATAAAACATTTATCTCTCGCAATCTCTCCACTGATAATATCCCAGGGCCAGCAATTTGAAATCATTATGCACATAAAACAACTACCAATGCATAGAAAACAGTAGGATAATGAGTTTGTGACACTTGCCTTGGTCGGTGTTCAGGCAGTCGTCGCAATCGCACTCGTTGCAATCCGGGCAATCTAATGCAAGCGAAATAATTCACAATCAAACACCAAACAACACAAACAGGTAAAACACATAATGGAATAATGCATGCATGCTCTGGAACTAAATTTGATATCAAACTTTTTTATAAACAATTGTTCTATGCAGTAAAGGTTTCAAATAGTCATTTAACCATAAATAAAATATATACGTATAAGATAGTTTCTAATATCGTTTGCAGGCAAACTGGTGGATAGGCAAATTAAGTATATGCAATTTCACGTTGGATTCATATTAAAATAGTTTACAGAATTTAAAATATACTAAAAATACCATATACGCGATTTTAAATTGCAAAATTCGCAAGCTTCGTAAAAGTACAAAATAACAGTACCAAAATGTTCCTCTCATTTTTCTGAATCCAACGATATATTATTTATTCAATTCCGAGTTACGAAACTTTAATTATGAATTTTACAAGATTTGCATTTCACGGTTTATTAATAATTTTGTCCGAAAAGTTGTCAAAAAAAGTTTCTCGGATGGAGAAACCTTCTACACGAAAGTTGCAGGGAATTTAATTTCGAACTCAATGCAAAAAGAATCATCTAAAACGAAGCTCTACATTTATTGTTATGAATTTTTCAAAGTCTTTATAGGCGAACAAGCTAGCACCATCTCCAGAGCTGATGGGTGATCAGTACATGCGGGAGGTAAGAAAGATAAAGAAATCGTGACGAGGCAGGGTTGGCTGTACCGGCTCACTGATACGTACTGCTACGAACGATACTCTGGTGTGGTGGAGGACGACAAAGGAGACGGACGCGGTGCTGTTGTCTCCGACTCTGCAGGTGACGGCGAGGTTCGGCTTCACGGGATGATTCCGTTCAGGTACTCTTCAGCGATCTGCTAGTTTCGAACAGCGACGGTTCCTAGCTGAATTCCTCCGTCTCCGGTGATGCTCCGACGGTCTCGTGTGTGCGTGTTCTTGTGGTTCTGCTGTTGGGAAAAGAAAGTTAAAAAGATGCGGTAGATTGATCTATGAATCTTGGACAGAGAAGGGAAGGGCGAGGGTTCCTGGAACCTCCTTCGAACTTGGTGGCGGGTGTACTCCGGCGAGAAATTCGCGCAGCCTGGCGGCGCAAAAATTGAGGATTTTAGGGAGCAAAAACGGAGGAGATCATGGAGTATTTATAGAGGGACTTTTTCGTGGCAAAAGGAACACGAAATCGAACGGAACCGGGAGATTCTTCCGGCTTCGTTTTGGAACAGAGTTTGTTTCAGTTACGAAGCTATAGTCTGGAGGTTGGAGATGATTGCTGGGTCCCAGCTGTCAGGAAAGAAAAAAAAATGAAAAGGCAAAGGGCAGGTAGCTTGGTTGCCAGACTTGCCCCGCGTGTGGTTGGCTGGCCGTTTGGCCTGGCCGGCCGATCGGTTCTCTTTTTTTTTTCTTTCTCTGTTTTCTTTTATCAAATTACTGAATTAGCTACAGTTATAAAACTGATGCAAAATAAAAATACGAAAATTTGTAAATAATCCCAATACTGTATCTAGACATAATGGGCACAGCCTCAATCCAGTAAAGCACTAGGATAAATATAGTATGCATATAGATTAATCAACAAAGAGCAAGACTAGCATTATAAATCACTTTTATGCAAGAAACAAGTAAAACATTTTCTAAAACTGAAACTTTGTCATGCTGATATGATGCAATGCATGAATTTGAAAATGCACAGTTTTTAGGATGTTATAATCCATTTACGAGGATTTTCGCCATGGAGGTAGGCAATTGCAAAGTCGAAGATTGCGACAAGGGAGAAATCTTCATACCCCCCAGCAGCTGTAGGAACTTGGCAAATAGCTATCTTCTGCAGTTGAATAACATAACCCTTATACCCGAATATAAGTGGATTGCCTGTGGTTTCAAACTTCTTCCTCAAAGATGGAAGGTCAATCTTGCGATGAGTGTAGACATTGAGGAGGTTCCACTTGCATTCGGGGCCAACCATGGCGATCCAATCTCCATTGGCGCCTGCCAGCTCCTCATCCTTACCGTGTGGCATTAGGCCATCAAAGGAGAACCTGTCCAGCGGCACTAGTTTGCACTTGCTGTGCACCGGCAAATCCTCCTTGAACACCCATGGTTTATCCGCCGGGTCACAACAAAGAACACAGGGAAGGCCAAACGGCTGAGAAGCAGGCAGAGTGGCACTGTATTTGGATGACTGAAGAATACTTTTGGAGGAACCGACTAGGGACGCGGCGGTGATGGCGTCACACTGGTTGATGAGCACTTCAAGGGGGCCTTCCATAAACACCTTGTGAAACAGCCCAAATCCACAGACCGTGCTCGATTTCGCCATCGCAAGGAGGCAGGTGGTACAATGGGGTTGGGATTTTCTTGGGAGATTTACTGATTGGAACTTTGGGAGAGAGATGGCGATCAATGGCGGCAGGTGGGGGTTTGAGATGGAGAACAGAGGCTCTCAAACTGGGCACTGCTGGATAGGATGCGAAAGCGCCATGGCGGAAACGCAGGCGCGCGCTATGGAAGGTGGGCCGAGTGGGGATAGACGAGTCAGACGACGGAGGTGAACCGAGACGCTCACTGCCTAGTGCAGTTTCGAGGAGAGTGTGAATGTGTACAAAAAAAGAGGAGAGTGTGACTGTGACCCGACACCCGAGTAGGAGCAGACGGACTATAGGAGTAGCCCCATCATTACAGTCCATTAATCGCGCTTCCTAACATAAATAAGTGAAACGTCCCAGGCTTGTGTTGTCTAATCAAATACAGTATTATGGTGAACAAATACACCAACCTTGTTCTTTATGCAATGTACACCAACCTAGCAAGGCATCAACCTTCTCGCCATCAACTAGGACTCCGTAGCTCCGTGCCACCATATTTATCTCAACTTTGTCAAAAAAAATATGGATACATCTATCCATCTAAATTTTAACAAAGGTGAGACACTTTTGGTGGGACCGAGGGAGTACAAAAAAATTTACTACTCCATGCTAGTATCGGGCACTTTTCGAAAAGTAATTCAAATTTCAACTGAAGGCGTGCTATTTTATGGTCCTAAAAGTTGCCAAAAAAATAAAACCAAAAAATATAACAGATCCATGTTAAGGGGGTACACCCTACGCAATATACATTAAGAAACTTCGAAACTTCAGCGACCTTGTAAGAATGCCCATGACAGTGAAGTTTTGCCAAATTAGGAAGAGACTAAATATGAATTCAACCAAAGAAATCTAAACGAAGCCTTAGAGAATAGCATAGTTAACACGTTGAGAAAAAAATGATGACTCCAAGAGAACAACATTAGCAAGAAATACTCCATTTTAGTTTGATGAACTTGCAGTCACATATATATACTAGTAGTACTGCTATACTAATACTCCGAGCTGCATTCTAGCACTCCAAGTAGCTAGCTAATAGTTCTGGACTATACAAGTCCAAAATACATCCGAACGAACCCTATTTTGAACTAAACTACTCCCTCTGATCTTCGAGTAACTACATTGCAGTATGACTAAACGAAGATTATTGTATAACCTTCTTGTTGATGCAAACGCAGATAGGCAACACACACTGCCCTCCATTCTTAACGGGGCGGCACCGCCAGGAAAGAAGTGAGCTGCTGCAACATGATCGAGCTAGGCGTCGGGGAGCTCGTCGGCTCGATTACCGCCATCAAGGTGTCCGTCGAGAGGTCACTGGTCCCAGCCGGCACCGGCGCCGGCGTACCAATCACCAGCAGCTGCGCCTTGTACATCGGAAACAAGCACGCGGCCGATCTGATGCACACACATGACACGATGGTGGTCGGCCGAGCGCGCCAACGGTGATGGCGAACACGGTACCGTCTTCGTCCCCACTGCCGATGAACAGGTGTCCCTGCGGTTGTACCGGAACACGAACTATGCACCGGGCGGGTATGCCATACTGGAACATAAACACTGGGATGGAGTGGGATGCTTGGAGGTGTACCAGGAGCTCCCGCGGCGGGCCGGTGAAGCTGCAGCCGGTATTGATGGCCTCTGTGCAGCCGCACGGACCATGCGGGCACGCGATATAGTGCTTGTATGACTCCCTGGAGGCGACCAAGCTCTGGCAGCCGACGCACTTGACCATTGCCCCATATCGATTCGACGGCAGCAATCTTGCCCCAGATCGATTCGACGGCAGCAACCTCGCCGGCTGCTCGCACTTCTTGCACGGGTTCGACGCAAGCTCGCTGACGCAGCGCCGACAGCCCATATCACCGCCCTTGCACTGCATGGAACAACGTACGTGGCATCAGTTGTCATTGACATTTCTCACAGGTGAACCTAAGAATGAAATTGGAAGGGAGCGACCTTGGATATGGGGGGTTTGAAGGGCAGCATGCAGAGGGGGCTCAAGAAGACGGTCTCCTCCATCTTCAGAGAAGAGTGATCGGGAACACGAGAACGGGATGGGTTCTTTTTTTTGTACATGCCTTGGAGTGGAGTATGGATACTACTTATAGGAAGAACTTGATTGCTAAGAATTGGCGTCGGCCGTACGCAACCATAGATGCACAACCTTTTTTGGGGGGGGAAACCGGCAACGTCAGCGGCTCTGCAGTTAAAAGGACAGAGCTGCAGTGACTTGAAGCCTCCAAGTCTCATTGTGACTTTGTGCCACCATCTACCATCCATTTGAGATCCAACGTTCCAACTATCTCTTATTTCGAACCTAAAAACAAAAACTATTCAGAAAATTTTGAAAAAATTCCAGTGAAATGTAGATGACTTGTTCTAAAATCTGTGAATATTTCATCCCACTCGGACGACTAGCTTGTGATTAAAGAGCTTTTTACGTATACGAGCACTAGTTTAAACTAAATATATATTTGCTCACAAACCTTTTATTCAAATCGAATGAAACTTCACCAAAATATAAATCGAAATATGCATGATTTACTGGAAGTTCTTCAAATATGTCTGAGCAATTATAATTATTTAGTTTAAATTCTGAGTCGATCGCATACGTTGGATCTGAGATGGATGGTGGATGGTGGCACCAAGTCACTGTGAGACTTGGAAGTATCAAGTCAGTGAAGCTCTATCCCAAAATAAAAGCTTCGTGAAGGGGGAGTTTGGTTCAAAAAAAAGACAGTGCCAAGCAGCTGTCAAACAGTACATATCGTCAATTGTACTCCCTCCGATTCAAATGAATTGACTCAACTTTATCTAGATATATGGATGTATCAAGTCACTGAAGGTCTATCCCAAAATAAAAGATTCATGAAGGGGGGAGTTTGGTTCGAAAAAAAATACAGTGCCAAGCAGCTGTCAAACAGTACCATAACGTCAAATATACTCCCTCCGATTCAAACGAAATGACTCAACTTTGTATTTTGCATGTTAAAGGTTTTTCGTAAAACTTGGTCAATCTTAACATAGTTTTCCTTTCTAAAAATAAATATAAGCCCTAAGGCTCCTTTGATTCATAGGATATGATGGGAAAAACCATAGAAATATGAAAACATAGGATTGAGATTTAATGGCTAGTTGAATCATATAGGAAGATGAGTTGTGTTTGATTGTGCCAAAGGAAATTTTCCATGAGGTATTACCTAATGTTTTATTCTTATAGGATTTGCACTGCAAGATTCCTATAGGATATGTTCCTATGAATCAAACAACTAGTGTGGGAAAAATTCACATGAGATCTAAATCCTACATAATTCCTATACAAATCCTATATGTGAATCAAATAAGCCCTTAAGCTTTGGGATGGAGGTTGTGCTACTACCTCCGTTTCGATGAATAATGCACACGCGTGTAGTCCAAGATGAAGTTTGACCAAGAAAAAGCGCAACAAAATCTTCATTGTATTGTAGGTAATTAGTATCGTTGGATTCGTTTTGAAAAAACACTTTCCAATGATGCTAATTTGTACCACTAAATATTGTACGAATAACTTTGAATATCAATTGTTGGACATATAGATAGGCAAATCCCAAGATTGCTGATTGAAAAACACCATCTCTGCAACATGGCCCACATGTGCATTCGCCGGGCATCTTTTCCTAGAAAAAGGAAAGCGATGGTGTTCTAGACGTTTAGAGGCACCTAGACAATTGCGATCATGCAGAGCACTGGCGAGTCCCTCTAAAGTTAGTCGTTCGAGATTCTGGAACCCATAAGGTAGGATTGATGCTCTAATGCACAGTTAAATACTACCATATTATATTGTATTTATATTAAAAATGGGTGTATAGGGAACTGAACCTTAGCACTAAGATGGGACCCACAAATGATATTGGTGTACCCTCATGCTTGAGAGAGGAAGGAGAGAGAATTTATTTTCTATTGCTTATGGACAACCCACACAAGCTGCTTGTAAGTCACCCAATAAGAATTTTTCCTGGCAACCTCCACTAATGTACAATATATAGATAACCTATCGACTACGTTTTCCTTTGTGGTGGATAGGTCTAGTGGACAACATATATAGTGTGGATGACCTTAGGGCATCACCTATAGTGTGAACTTTTGCCATAAGATATATCCCGCCACACTTATCTTAATTATGATGTCTCCCGCTATATGAAGTCAAGGTTAGCATTAAGATGGGACCCCCCCACACACACATATATATACCAGTTAGCTGCACGTGCTTTGCACGTTAAAAATAAATCATTACTTCACGAATACTCCACCAATTTCTACTCAAAAATAACATTACAGAGAATCAAATTTGAGATGATTATGTCTTAATGAAACATTGGCGAGTTTTTATTATGTAGAAGTGTAAATTGATGCCATGTATGTGCACTTGGATATACCGGTTGAACTTTGCACGACTTTTTTCTAACTACCTGCAAAAGCTCCGATCTTCCTTAGATTTCTTCTCCATACATGCCACTAATGGGGCATGGCACTGTATGTATGGCCCCTAGCGCACGCCAACAAATTGCATGCATAGAACAAACTCGTTTACCTCTGCCCAATGATGCCGCCACGCTACCCATACGTCTTATATTGATGGAAAATGCCCAGATCAAACATTGAACTTGTAGGTGCTAGATAAATTGGATCCTGAACTTAGATCCTCGAAATTGGCATCCCATACGTATCAATCTGGATCGAACCCAGACCCTAGGCCTGTTTGTAAGGGCATCTCCAGCGGCGCGATGCAAACGGATGCTGAGCGACCGTTTGCGTCCGCGCGACCATAAATGCGTCTGCACCCTGCTCCAGCGACGCAGCGATGCAAATATGCGGCACGTTTGCATCTCCGCGGACGCTGCGCGGTCGCGCCAAGCGTCCGCTCGCTTCCCCACGGGCCCGCCTGGCAGCGACCCTGGTCCTATTGGCGTCGAATTAGACCACAGGAAGCGCGCGAATGGCAACCGCCGGAGTGGCAACCGCCGGCGTGGAGCGCCGAACCACCGGGAAGAGCAACCGCCGGTGCGCGGACATTAATTTCCGCAGAATGTAACCCTGCGTCCATTGTAATTCACGTCCAACCGCGTCCTTCTTACGCTTCTTCTCCTTCTCCAACACCGGCGATCCATGAGAAACTACACCCTGCCGTCCGACTCCGATAGCGAGGGCAAGCCGCCGGGATGGAAGCATTGGTGGGAAACTGATGCGACGCCAAGCGACCCGGGCTCCACGCCAAGTGACCCAACCTCCACGCCGAGTGAGGAGGAGGAGGACGGAGCCGGCAATGCCAGCGACGGACAGGAGGTGGACGGAGGCGCCGCTGGAAGCGACGCCGAGGACGAGGAGGAGGAGGGGCAGGAGGAGGATTCCGATGCCAGGTTCGACCTGCTGGACGCACAAGAGCCAAGGTCGCTAGCGCGGGAGGCATGACATCGTCGTCGTCCGTTCAACGACGACAGTGAGTCCGACTCCAACTCCTCCATGGACGCATCGTCCTCCAGTTCCTCTTCCGACGAGGAGGTGACAAGCAAGAGGCGCAGGAATGAGGACGACGAGGCAGGGCCTTCTAACAAGAAGGCCAAAAATTAGTTTTTATATGTTTTTAATTTTTTTATTTGTAGGCCAAAATCGAACCCCGTAGTTGGATTTTTTTCAACTTGATCTGTAGTACTGGGCAAAACCCTAGTTTAACCTATTTAATAATAGATTCGTAGTCGATTCTTTTACTTTTTATTATTACTATGCAGCACATGTGTGTTTGCCCGTCGAGTGAAACTCGGAGGAAGAGGAATCACTCGAAGGAGAGAAGAAGGGAGAGCATTATGGTGTCTCTCCTTTTTCGGGTGATGATGTTGACTGTTGTGCAGGGTTTGTCAGTGCGCATGAGGTGCGAGCGAGCGAGCAAGTCGAGCGAGGCCGAGAGTGAGAGAGATTTTTTGTGTGAGAGGGACAACCGAGGGATCCTGAAGGACCCAGAGACTTTCCGATACGCATGCTGATGCGTCTTCTCTTGACAAAGAAGATGGCTGGGAGTTTGCGTACATACCGCACGTGACTTATGCTCACTGAAGTGTGGGACCTCACGCATGGGCACCACACGTAAGTGATAGAATAAAAACTCGGGTGGTTATTATACTGCATTAGTACAAAGTTTCCTATGGATTCAAGGGTAGGAAAGCCAAGTTAACTCATTTTCATGACTAAGAAGGATCCAGGCTTACTTTTTCATTTTCATGTTTTAAACTTGTTTAAATCTTGGTCAAACAAAGGATTTGACTAGGATTCAAATGGGCATAAAAATTCAAAAAAGAAATCAAAAAATCAAAAACCAAAGCACATAAGCTTCTTATGTCATATAGTAAGCATTCAAGTTGATCAACGAAGTCTAGACATATTCAAACCAAAAAAATCATGTATATACCCCTAACCCTAAACTCTGTCTTATGAAGTCAAGCATGAAGAGAAGTGGTTTTGGGTTTCAAACATGGAAATTTCAAAAACCTCCCAAAAGCTTCATTTTGGAGTGACTAAGAAGGATCCAGGCTTACTTTTTCATTTTATGTTTTAAACTGGTTTAAATCTTGGTCAAACCTAGGATTTGACCAAGATTAAAATGGGCATAACAAATTCAAAAAAATAAAAACCAAACACATAGTCTTCTGATGTCATATAGCAAGCATTC
Organism: Lolium multiflorum; assembly: GCA_030979885.1. Classification (NCBI taxonomy): domain Eukaryota; kingdom Viridiplantae; phylum Streptophyta; class Magnoliopsida; order Poales; family Poaceae; genus Lolium; species Lolium multiflorum. The sequence continues at coordinate 154,340,992 of CM061748.1, forward strand.
AAGTTGATAAACAAGGTCTAGACATATTCAAACCAGAAAAATCATGTATCTACCCCTAACCCTAAACTCTGTCTTATGAAGTCAAGCACGACGAGAAGTCGTTTTGGGTTTCAAACATGGAAATTTCAAAAACCCTTCCAAAAGCTTCATTTTGGGGTGAATAAGAAGGATCCAGGCTTACTTTTCATTTTCATGTTTTATACTTGTTTAAATCTTGGTCAAACCTGCTAGGATTTGACCAGGATTCAAATGGGCATACAAATTCAAAATAGAAATAAAAATGAAACCGAAAACCACTTCTCTTCGTGCTTGACTTCATTAGACAGAGTTTAGCGTTTGGGGGTATATACATGATTTTTATCGTTTAAATATGTCTAGACTTCGTTGATCAACATGAATGCTTAATTACTATATGACATAAGAAGCTTATGTGCTTTGGTTTTTCATTTTTTGATTACTTTTTGAATTTTTATGCCCATTTGAATCTTGGTCAAATCCTAGGTTTGACCAAGATTTAAACAAGTTTGAAACATGAAAATTAAAAAATAAGCCTGGATCCTTCTTAGTCACTCCAAAATGAAGCTTTTGGGTGGGTTTTTGAAATTTCTAGGTTTGAAACCCAAAACCACTTCTTCTCTTCATGCTTGACTTCATAAGACAGCGTTTAGGGTTAGGGGTAGATACATGATTTTTCCTGTTTGAATATATCTAGACTTCGTTGATCAACTTGAATGCTTACTATATTACATAAGAAGACTATGCGCTTCGGTTTTTCGTTTTCTGTATTTTGTTTGATTTTTTATGACCATTTGAATCTTGGTCAAATCCTAGGGTTGACCAGGATTTAAACAAGTTTAAAACATGAAAATGAAAAAGTAAGAATGGATCCTTCTTAGTCATGAAAATGAGTTAACTTGGCTTTCCTACCCTTGATGAATCCATCGGAAACTTTGTACTAATGCAGTATAATATTCTGGTTTGAATATGTCTAGACCTTGTTTATCAACTTGAATGCTTACTATTTATATGACATAAGAACAGGAATAAAAATATAAAATGAAAAACCAAAAGCATGTAGTCTCCTTAATTATGTCATATAAACAGTAAGCATTCAAGTTGATAAACAAGGTCTAGACATATTCAAACCAGAAAATTCATGTGTCTAGCTACCCCTAACCCTAAACTGCACGAAGAGAAGTGGTTTTGGGTTTCAAACATGGATATTTCAAAAACCCTCCCAAAACCTTCATTTTGGAGTTAATAAGAAGGATCAAGGCTTACTTTTTCATTTTCATGTTTTAATATTGTTTAAATCTTGGTCAAACCTAGTTTTTGACCAAGATTCAAAAGGGCATAAAATTTCAAAAGAGAAATCCAAAAAAAAAGAAAAACCAAAGCACATGGTCTTCTTAAGTCACATAGTAAAAGCATTCAAGTTGATAAACCAAGGTCTAGACATATTCAAACCAAAAAAATCATGTATCTACCCCTAACCCTAAACTCTATCTTATGAAGTCAAGCACGAAGAGAAGGGGTTTTGGGTTTCAAACATGCAAATTTCAAAAACCCTCCCAAAAGCTTCATTTTGGAGTGAATAAGAAGGATCCAGGCTTACTTTTTCATTTTCATGTTTTAAACTTGTTTAAATCCTGGTCAAACCCGATAGGATTTGACCAAGATTCAAATGGGCATAAAATTCAAAAAAGAAATCAAAAAATGAAACCCAAAACCACTTCTCTCCGTGCTTGATGACTTCATAAGACAGAGTTTAGGGTTAGGGGTATATATATACATGATTTTTCTTGTTTAAATATGTATGGACTTCGTTGATCAACTTGAATGCTTACTATATGACATAAGAAGCTTATGTGCTTTGGTTTTTCATTTTTATTTCTTTTTTGAATTTTTATGCCCAATTGAATCTTGGTCAAATCCTAGGTTTGACCGAGATTTAAACAAGTTTAAAACATGAAAATGAAAAAGTAAGCCTTGATCCTTCTTATTCACTCCAAAATGAAGCTAATTTTGGGAGGGTTTCTGAAATTTCCATGTTTGAAACCCAAAACTACTTCTCTTCATATGCTTGACTTCATATGACAGAGTTTAGCGTTAGGGGTAGATACATGATTTTTTGGTTTGAATATGTCTAGACCTTGTTTATCAACTTGAATGCGTAATATTATATGACATAAGAAGACTACATGCTTTGGTTTTTCATTTTTTGATTTTTTTTGAATTTTTCTGCCCATTTGAATCTTTGTCAAATAATAGGTTTGACCAAGATTTAAACATGTTTAAAACATGAAAATGAAAAAGGTAAGCCTCGATCCTTCTTAGTCACTCCAAAATGAAGCTTTTTGGAGGTTTTTTTAAAATTCCATGTTTGAAACCCAAAACGACTTCTCTCCGTGCTTGACTTCATAAGACCGAGTTTTGGGTTAGGGGTAGATACATGATTTTACTGGTTTGAATATGTCTAGACCTTGTTTATAAACTTAAATGCTTACTATATGACATCAGAATGGGCATAAAAATTTAAAAGATTTAAAAAATGAAAAACCAAAATTTAATTGGGAGGAAGGGTACATGAATTACAATTAAAAAAACAAGGTAACTTAAATACTTGGATGCCTCAAGATGTGTGGAAGCTCAAAACAATGGCAAAACATATCATGTGCGCATGATGCATCCAATTCAAGTAGAACACATAGTAGGCACCGATAGTTTGACCTAAATTTGAAATCAAAGAGAAGGTGGTTAGAAAAAATCAAAATTGGCAAAGCAAAGCATGAAATCAAAAAATTGTGATGCACTCTAGCTATGAAAAATATCAAACAATGCAAACCAAAACGATTTTTTAGAGGAATACTAGTTCAACTTATTTAATTTTTTATTTGTATGCCAAAATCGAACCCCGTAGTTGGATTTTTTTTCAACTTGATCTGTAGTACTGGGCAAAACCCTAGTGTAACCTATTTAATAATAGATTTGTAGTCGATTCTTTTACTTTTTTATTATTACTATGCAGCACATGTGTGTTTGCCCGTCGAGTGAAACTCGGAGGAAGAGGAATCACACGGAAGGTGAAGAAGGGATAGCAGTCACGGGGCCCCTCTAATTTATGGTGTATATTCTTTTTCTGGTGATGTTGACTGTTGTGCAGGGTTTGTGAGTGTGTAGGAGGTGCGAGCGAGCGAGCGAGCAAGTCGAGCGAGGCCGAGAATGAGAGAGATTTTGTGTGTGTGAGAGGGACAACCGAAGGATCCTGAAGGACCCAGAGACTTTCCGATACGCATGCTGATGTGTCTTCTCTTGACAAAGAAGATGGCTGGGAGTTTGCGTACCTACCGCACGTGACTTATGCTCACTGAAGTGTGGGACCTCACGCATGGGCACCACACGTAAGTGACAGACCTGTTGGTGTAAGAACTCGGATGATTATTATAATGCATTAGTACAAAGTTTCCTATGGATTCAAGGGTAGGAAAGCCAAGTTAACTCATTTTCATGACTAAGAAGGATCCAGGCTTACTTTTTCATTTTCATGTTTCAAACTTGTTTAAGTCTTGGTCAAACAAAGGATTTGACCAGGATTCAAATGGGCATAAAAATTCAAAAAATAAATCTAAAAATCTAAAACCAAAGCACATAAGCTTCTTATGTCGTATAGTAAGCATTCAAGTTGATCAACGAAGTCTAGACATATTCAAACCAGAAAAATCATGTATATATACCCCCTAACCCTAAACTCTGTCTTATGAAGTCAAGCATGAAGAGAAGTGGTTTTGGGTTTCAAACATGGAAATTTCAAAAACCTACCAAAATCTTCATTTTAGAGTGACTAAGAAGGATCCAGGCTTACTTTTCATTTTCATGTTTTAAACTGGTTTAAATCTTGGTCAAACCTAGGATTTGACCAAGATTCAATTGGGCATAACAAATTCAAAAAATAAAAACCAAACACATAGTCTTCTGATGTCATATAGCAAGCATTCAAGTTGATAAACAAGGTCTAGACATATTCAAACTAGAAAAATCATGTATCTACCCCCTAACTCTAAACTCTGTCTTATGAAGTCAAGAACGAAGAGAAGTCGTTTTGGGTTTCAAACATGGAAAATTCAAAAACCCTCCCAAAAGCTTCATTTTGGAGTGAATAAGAAGGATCCAGGCTTACTTTTCATTTTCATGTTTTATACTTGTTTAAATCTTGGTCAAACCTGCTAGGATTTGACCAGGATTCAAATGGGCATACAAATTCAAAAAAGAAATAAAAAATGAAACCGAAAACCACCTCTCTTCGTGCTTGACTTCATTAGACAGAGTTTAGGGTTTGGGGGTATTGATACATCCAAAACGTATCTACTTTCCTGAACACTTTTGCTATTGTTTTGCGTCTAATTTGTGTATTTTGGATACAACTAACATGGACTAACGCTGTTTTCAGCAGAATTGCCCTTGTGTCTTTTTTTTGTGCAGAAAATCAACTTTCAGGAAAATCCCCGGAAATAATTGCAAAGGGCCTATTTTTACAGAAGACACACGGAGCCAGAAGGGCAAGCCTGGGGAGGCCCACGGCCCCCACACCATAGGCCGGCGCGGCCAGGAGGGGGGGCGCGCCGCCTTATGGTGAGGGCGCCTCGACCAGCCCCCGACGCTCCCCTCTGGACTACTTAAAGCCCCCGACCTAAAAACGCGAGGGGGTTCAACCACTTTTCCAGAAGACATCCAGAACTCGGCCGCCATCGCGAAACTCAATCTCGGGATCAGAAACTCCGTTCTGGCACCCTGCCGGGACGGGGAATCGGAGGAGATCATCGCCACCGACGCCTCTCCATCGACCATCCATGATTCCCCCATCCATGTGTGAGTAATTCCCACGCTGTAGGCTGAAGGGGATGGTAGGGATTGGATGAGATTGTTCATGTAATATCCATAAGATTGTTAGGGCATAGTCCCTAGTATCCGTTGTTGGTACTTTTATGATATTATTGCAACTTGTTATGCTTAATGCTTGTCACTAGGGCCCGAGTGCCAAGATTTCAGATCTGAACATGTTATTGATTCATGATGATATTCATTGTTTTATGATCTTACCTGCAAGTTGTATAAACATATTGCTGTCCGGAACCCGAGGCCCCAAAGTGACAGAAATTGGGACAACCGGAGGGGAAGGCTATGATATGAGGATCACATGTGTTCACGGAGTGTTAATGCTTTGCTCCGGTACTCTATTAAAAGGAGTACCTTAATTACCGGTAGTTTCCCTAGAGGCCCGGCTGCCACCGGCTGGTAGGAAAAAATATGTTGTGCAAGTTTCTCATTGGGAGCACACACGACTATATACGGAACACATGCCTATGGTTGTTTAGTACTTGGATACTGTTTTATTACTATCTGCAAATGCCCTGCCTTGATTGTTACATGAGTTCTCTTATCCATGCAGCGCCCGTTCATCCATCCCTGTGCCTACGTATTTTAATCCTGCTGTTTACTATAATCACTACTGTCTTTGTTACACGCTTATATTTCACTACTCGCTATAAAACTGTTACTACTGATAAACTCTTGCGAGCAAGTCTGTTTCCAGTGTAGCTGAATTGACAACTCATGTTAAGGCTTACAAGTATTCTTTGGCTCCCCTTGTGTCGAATCAATAAATTGGGTTTTACTTCCCTCGAAGACTGTTGCGATCCCCTATACTTGTGGGTCATCAAGACTATTTTCTGGCGCCGTTGCCGGGGAGCATAGCTTTATTTGCAAGTTCACCTGAATTGATATTGTTCGCTGCAAATCCTCCATCATGGGTAAACCTCGCGATACTAATGTCGCCATATTACCATCCACTACAAGAAAAGGTACAACTCTGAGTACCTCTACTGCTCTTGATTCACCATCGGTGATAAGTCAACTTGTTTCACCACCACAAGCTTCACGTGCCGGTACTTCTGCTGAAACTGAAAATTCCTCTGATAATTTTGATGATGCTTCTACTGTTCTTGATGATAATGGTTCGTTAGGTCCTTTTCTAGATGCTACAATTGCTAGGTCTAGACAAATTGAAAATACTGAAATTCCTAATGAAAATACTGTTACACCTGTTAATTCACCTGAGTCTGTTGAACACTCTAGTGATGATCTTGATGAAGATTATGTGGAACTTGATGATGATTTTATTGATAAATGTAATGCTACTACTGATGCAAGTAACATTAAAAAGCTTCTTGCACAACGTGCTGTTAGATATAAACTGTCTCCTGATCCTAAATTTGCCACATCTCCTATAAACATTAAGGATAAAGATTATGATTTTTCTCTTGATTTATCTCATATATCTATTGTTGAGAAAACACCTTTTTGTGGTACTGAAAAAGAAAGTGATGTAGAGCACATGAATGATCTTTCTACTTTGAGTAGCTTGTTTTCTGATGATATTAAGATGCGTACTTATTTTGTTGCTAAATTTTTCCTTTCTCATTAAAGGATGATGCTAAAACTTGGTATAATAGTTTGCCTCCTGATTCTATTGATAGTCCAAGTGGTTTGCTTGATTTTTTCTTTCGAAAATATTTTCCTGCTAGTGCTCAACATATTGCTTTGCAGAAAATTTATAGTTTTGACCAGGAAGATGGAGAGAAATTGCCTGAAGCTTGGGCAAGGTTTTGCTCTCTTATTAGAGCTCGGCCTGGACATGATTTGGAAAAGCATGACTTACTTGATATATTTTATAGTGGACAAACCATTGAGTCTAGGGCATACCTGGATAGTTGTGCTAGTTGTGTTTTCAGGAAAAGAACTCCAGACGAAGCTGAAGAATTATTGGCTAGAATAAGCCAAAATCATGATGATTGGACTACACCTGAACCAACCCCAACACCAATATTGAAGAAGAGGGGTATGATTGAATTAAATGATGAAGATATGAGGGAAGCCAAGAAATCTCTTATGGAGAAAGGTATTAAATCTGAAGATGTGAAGAATTTACCTCCCATAGAAGATTTATGTAAGATAACTCCCCCTTCATCCGCGATTGAGGTACATTCTCTTCAACGCTTTGATAGAGGAGACATTCCTTATTCAAAACCTCCTGATCAATGTTTAGATGAATTTGATAATTACGTTGTTAAGCAAAATAACTTTAATATGAGAGTAGAGAATCATCTAATGGAAAACTCTCAAGCTATTAGTAAATTGCATGATATTGTGGAGAGAACCTCCAATGATGTTAAGATGCTTGTTAAACATTTTCATATGGTTCAAACTCAAATTGATCAACTCACTAAAGTGCAAAATGACTTGTTAAAAAATACTCATAAAGAAAAACATGCTTATGAAGTAACAACTAGAGGTGGTGTTTCTACTCAGGATCCTCTATATCCTGAGGGGCATCCCAAAAGAGTTGAACAAGATTCTCAACGAACTAAAGAAACTAGTGGTCCTTCTAAGAAAAAGAAGAAGAAACATAAAACTGTTGTAGAATCTTCTGAACCTGTTAATGATCCTAATAGTATTTCTATTTCTGATGCTGAAACTGAAAGTGGTAATGAACATGATAAAGATAATGATAAGAATGATGTTTCTGATAAAGAAGAGATCGAAAATGTACCTTAAAAGCATACTAAAAAAAGTACACTAAAGAAGATTTTATTGCTAAGAAACATGGTAATGAAAGAGAACCTTGGGTTCAAAAGCAAATGCCTTTTCCTGCTAAGAAACTAAAATCAAAAGAGGAAGAACACTATAATAAATTTTGTGATTGGATGAAACCTTTGTTTTTGCAAATCCCTTTGACTGATGCTATTAAATTGCCTCCTTATTCAAAGTATATGAAAGATATTGTCTCTAACAAAAGGAAAATTCCTAATGAGGAGATTTCCACTATGCTTGCTAATTACTCTTTCAATGGCAAGGTTCCAAAGAAGCTGGGAGACCCAGGTATACCAACTATCCCTTGTTCCATCAAGAATAATTATGTTAGAACTGCTCTATGTGATTTGGGAGCAGGAGTTAGTGTTATGCCTTTTTCTCTTTACAAGAGACTTGATTTAGATAAGTTAAAACCAACCGATATATCTTTGCAAATGGCTGATAAATCTACTGCTGTTCCTGTTGGTGTATGTGAGGATGTTCCTGTTCAAGTTGCTCATAATTGCTTAATATTAACTAATTTTGTTGTGTTGGAAATGCCCGAAGATGATAATATGTCTATTATTCTTCGAAGACCTTTTCTTAACACTACAGGGGCTGTTATTGATTGCAATAAAGGAAAAGTCACGTTTAATGTTGATGACAAGAAACATACTGTTTATTTTCCCAAGAGGATTGATAAAGTATATGGAGTTAATACAATTTCCAATTCAAAAACTATCAAAGTGGGAGTTATTGAGTGTCCTATATATGAGCCTAAAGAAGGATATCAAACTATTGTGATTGGATCCGTATCTATACAATATAAGGTAACATGATTGATTTGAGGTTTATTTCTTCTTATGTCATGAAAAATTTATTTGGTGGCAAGGCTTGATCAACCTTGTCAACAAGTATATTTTAAATGCATGGAAGAGCTAAACAACATTTCTTTCTTTCTCCACTTGTTTTACTTGCTGTAGTACTTCTTGTTTTGCAAGATGCTTTAGTTGTTTAGAAGTTTGGAAATCTTTTTCTGTCCTGAAATAGTTATTTTAACACCCAGAAATGTGCATTTTTCGAAATTTTCAAAAAATTATACCACTGCTCCTATTTTTCATAATGCAACCTGGGAGTGCCTAGGGCTGACCAGTGGGGCACCCCAGGGCTGCACCCCATGTGCCGGCGCGGCCAAGGAGGGGGGCGCGCCACCCTGTGGTGAGGGCCCCACCTGGCCCCACTTAGTCATCCCTTCCACTCATTACACTCTCTCTCCCGAAAAAACTCGTACCAATTCGTTCTCACTCTCGTTTTCGCCCGAGAGCTCAGGAATTTTTCGATCTCCTTGCTCAACCCATCTTTGCTGCTGAAATTTGGAGCATTTGATCTCCGGTATGTGACTCCTCCGATTATCCAAATAGAATCTTGTATAGTTGAGTATATCTTGAGTAATTTGCTGCTGTAGGTGACATGTTAAGTGAGTTTGCATGCTTGATTCAAGTTGTATAAATTAGTTTTGATGCATGTTTAAGTACTCTATTAAGTTCCTATAGTAGTCTCCCTCATTTATATGTCTCAAAATCAGATTTTATAATGATTATTGAAAAATTTCAGAAAAGGAAAATGAACAACCACACCTTTGGAGAAGTGTTTGAGAGGGATATGCCAAGAGTGACAAGGCCTTCAAGGGAAGCTACTCGTGTTAGGCGATCCTATGATGAGGATGTCATTGCACCTAGCTTTGAAGATGATGAGGACAACGGGATTCCTAATGCTTCATCCTTTCCATGCTTTGACTTTTTGCGTAATGCAGGGCTACTTGATGACTTCTTGTTTCTCATTAATAATGTGGGCTTGTCTACCTATATGGAAGATGAGAGCAATCAATTTTATAGGCTAACTAAAATCTTTGTTGAAAGTTTCAAATTTAGCAACACACCTTTCACACCATCAGTTAAATTTAAGATTTATGATAGGCCTGTTACTATGAAATTGTGTGATTTTTGTGCTGCACTGGACATTACTCCTGTAGGTACATCGAAGAAGATCGAGAACCGCCCCAAAGCTTTGACGGAACTCTATCGAGAAGTTACCAACGATGATAGCCGTACCATTCAGCGCGACAAGATAAGGAACATTCAGCTCCTTGCCATTAGATATTTCGCTTACTATCTTTCCACTAGCATTCTTGGTAGGGAGAACACTAGCAACATTTCTAGTTATCATCTTGCTTTTCTGGTTGCTGCACTGACTGGAAGTACACCTTATCATCTTGGTGCTCTCATTGCTCGTCGCTTATCTAATAAGGGACCTATTTATGGAGGAATTGTTGCTTCACGTATTGTTACATATCTAGGTCTTTCTGTTGATCCTACTGATGAAATATTAACCCCTGTTAAACTTGATATTGCTGCTATGAAGAGTCACCAATTTGTCACAACTGACTCTAATTTAGAAAATATTGTCTATAGAATGTTGTTTATTGACGGGGATGAGAGGGAAATCCCTTTGCCGTAGGCCGATTTGTTAAGTGTTCGCAGGAGATCGTGGTCGCGTTCCAAGGAGGAGGTGGATGAGCAGCTGAGGATACGTGGATTTCACCAGCAGCACGACTCCGAGGACGCCGGGCCCTCTGATGGGTACAATGTCACATATCCTGGTGCGTCCTCCAGTTCGTACCAAGGACAGGATCCTCCTTCATCATATTACGGAGGCGCCACCTCATGGGCACCATGGGATTGACCTCAATTTAGGCCAAAAGCCTAAGCTTGGGGGGAGGTATGCCGGCATCACTCATTCATTGCATATTACAATTGCCGGTCATTTGTATATACTTGTTTTGCTTCTTTTGATTGTTTCTCTTTCGGTTATTTTTATTTCAGTAGGTTCTTATTTTAGTTTTTGAAGGTTGTTACTACTGTAGTAATCTTTACTTTTACTTTTTATTTCATTTGTGTGCCGATGGTTGCCTCTAATATGAGGAAGATGATATTTGGGGAAGTGCTGTCTAAAAAACAGATTCTGGACTGATACTAAAAAAATTCCTGTGCGTAGCCAGAACGTTATTTTGAGCTGCCAATTTTTGTGCATGTTCCCCAGGTTATTATCTAACTTTTATTAGTTGAGCACTTTTCGAGTTGAACAGCGGAAGATTTTCGTAAAAACTGATTACTGTGCTGCTGTCAAGTTTTGGCAGATTTCCGCAACTTTGCTTTTCTGTGATTCTTTTAGTTTTCGTTCTCTTGTTTTTGCTTTGTTTCTTTTCTAAAACACAAAAAGAACAAAAATATTTCTGTTGTTTCTCTTTATCATTTGTCTGTTTGGTTTCGTGTTCCTATTTTGCTTTATCTACTATCGTTGGTTTGCTATGAGAAAATCCAAAAAGATTTTACTTTCGTTCGGTGACTCTAATATCGAAAACGCCAAAAATATTTGTTGTTCTTCTTTGGTTTTGTAAAGTTTATTAGGGAGTTCAGCGGTCTCCGGTGGTTGGAGCTTGGTTTCCATTTCATATATTCAAGCCACACAAGTGAAAGGCAATAATGATGATCTACGGCAACTCGACTGTGGTGAGAGACTGGTATGAACTCTATTTGTTTTCATTTTTGTACATATACTCATCCATGTGAGCATACTTAGTTGGTTCATGTGAGGTATATGTCATTTAATGAAAGTCTAGTAGTTCATAATCTCTCATGTTTAGCTCCAATTTATTAATATGAGTAGCATGTCATAAATATTTGCTTGCATTGTTTTATTCATAGATAGGTATGACATTGTGGTATCCTCCTCTAAATAACCCATTTGAATTGACTTGGCACATGCTCACGCATGCATATGACTAAACAAAAAGTCAATTAAGCCTCGATGATTTACTTTGCTTCAGAGTTCTTGTATCACTTTTATGCCTCCGTTAATTTTATTTTGTCGCAAGCATGATTATGACAGTTATTGCTCTCTTGATTGTCGCTTCCCAGTCTATTGCTAGCCTTCACTTGTACTGAGCGGGAATGTTGCTCGTGCTTCCAAATCCCTGAAAACCAAGTTATTCCAAAGTGTCCACCATAAATACCTATGCATGGCATTTCAAACCATTCCAAGTAAATTTTCATGTGCTACCTTTAAAACCTTCAAACTTGTCAATGTTTTATAGCTCATGAGGAAGTATGTGAAGTTTTACCTTTCAATCTTGTCAGTCAGACTTTCACCAATGGACTAGTGGCATATACATCTGCTTATCCAAGAATTTTGCAAAAAGAGCTGGCAACGGGGTGCCCAGCCCCAAATAATTACAACTTTCATTAATAATTCTCTTCACATGTTTTGCCATGATTTATCAGTAAGCAACTTAATTTGCAAGTAGACACTCCTCCATGGTATGAGAATGTTGGAAGGCACCCGAGGATTCGGTTAGCCATGGCTTGTGTAAGCAAAGGGGGGGAGTGTCATCCATAATGAAACTAAAATACATGTGTAAACAAAAGAGAAGAGGGATGATGTACCTTGCTGGTAGAGATAACGTCCTTCATGGGAGCCGCTCTTGAAAGTCTGGCTGACAAGGTAGTTAGAGTACCCACTATCATTCGTTGATAACAACAAACACCTCTCAAAACAATTTTACTTCTGTTTCAAAAATGAAAAGCTCTAGCACATGTTAATCCCTGCTTCCCTCTGCGAAGGGTCAATCTTTTACTTTTATGTTGAGTCACCATCCTTTCTTTGAGCACCTTCTTGAGAGCATAATTGTCATTCTTAGTGTAATATGTTTGTCCCAGAATAGTATAACTTTGATGCTTTTATCTTTGATAGTCTTTACTTCTAGTCCTCCCATGAACTTCAGAGGTGCCTGGGCATTTATGTTTTGCTGTACAAATACGGGCAAGCGAGATACCACTTTATCATATCTTTTTATGAGCATTGCAATCCTGCTTATAGAAGTGTTTCATGATGCTTATTATTAGATTGTTGGTATCTTTTTCATGATTGACATAACTATTAGATGAATTTATTTGCATTTATCTTATTATGAATTGCTTAAGTACTCGTCCATATAATGAGAATATTTACATCATATGAGCAAATGTGTTTGCGAAAGTTCTTTTATCGCACTCAGTTGTTAACTGAATTGCTTGAGGACAAGCAATAAGCTAAGCTTGGGGGAGTTGATACGTCCAAAACGTATCTACTTTCCCAAACACTTTTGCTATTGTTTTGCCTCTAATTTGTGTATTTTGGATACAACTAACATGGACTAACGCTGTTTTCAGCAGAATTGCCCTGGTGTCTTATTTTTGTGCAGAAAATCAACTTTCAGGAAAATCCCCGGAAATAATTGCAAAGGGCCTATTTTTACAGAAGACACGGAGCCAGAAGGGCAAGCCTGGGGTAGGCCCACGCCCACCACACCATAGGCCGGCGCGGCCAGGAGGGGGGGCGCGCCACCTTATGGTGTGGGCGCCTCGACCAGCCCCCGACGCTCCCCTCTGGACTACTTAAAGCCCTCGACCTAAAACGCGAGGGGGTTCGACCACTTTTCCAGAAGACATCCAGAACTCGGCCATTGCGAAACTCAATCTCGGGATCAAAAACTCCGTTCTGGCACCCTGCCGGGACGGGGAATTGGAGGAGATCATCGCCACCGACGCCTCTCCATCGACCATCCATGATTCCCCCATCCATGTGTGAGTAATTCCCCCGCTGTAGGCTGAAGGGGATGGTAGGGATTGGATGAGATTGTTCATGTAATAGCCATAAGATTGGTAGGGCATAGTGCCTACTATCCGTTGTTGGTACTTTTATGATATTGTTGCAACTTGTTATGCTTAATGCTTGTCACTAGGGCCCGAGTGCCATGATTTCAGATCTGAACATGTTATTGATTCATGATGATATTCATTGTTTTATGATCTTACCTGCAAGTTGTATACACATATGTGAACCCGAGGCCCCAAAGTGACAGAAATTGGGACAACCGGAGGGGAAGGCTGTGATATGAGGATCACATGTGTTCACGGAGTGTTAATGCTTTGCTCCGGTACTCTATTAAAAGGAGTACCTTAATTACCAGTAGTTTCCCTAGAGGCCCGGCTGCCACCGGCTGGTAGGACAAAAGATGTTGTGCAAGTTTCTCATTGCGAGCACGCACGACTATATACGGAACACATGCCAATGGTTGTTTAGTACTTGGATACTGTTTTATTACTATCTGCAAATTCCCTGCCTTGATTGTTACATGAGTTCTCTTATCCATGTAGCGCCCATTCATCCATCCCTGTGCCTACAGTATTTTAATCCTGCTGTTTACTATAATCACTACTACTGTCTTTGTTACACTGCTGCTTATATTTCACTACGCTACGCTATAAAACTGTTGCTACGATAAACTTTGCGAGCAAGTCTGTTTCCAGGTGCAGCTGAATTGACAACTCCGCTGTTAAGGCTTACAAATATTCTTTGGCTCTCCTTGTGTCGAATCAATAAATTGGGTTTTACTTCCCTCGAAGACTGTTGCGATCCCCTATACTTGTGGGTCATCATGTATATACATGATTTTTATTGTTTAAATATGTCTAGACTTCATTGATCAACATGAATGCTTAATTACTATATGACATAAGAAGCTTATGTGCTTTGGTTTTTCATTTTTTTGATTTCTTTTGTGAATTTTTATGCCCATTTGAATCTTGGTCAAATCCGAGGTTTGACCAAGATTTAAACAAGTTTGAAACATGAAAATGAAAAAGTAAGCCTGGATCCTTCTTAGTCACTCCAAAATGAAGCTTTTGGGTGGGTTTTTGAAATTTCCATGTTAGAAACCCAAAACCACTTCTTCTCTTCATGCTTGACTTCATAAAACAGCGTTTAGAGTTACGGTGTGGATACGTGATTTTTCTGGTTTGAATATGTCTATACTTTGTTGATCAACTTGAATGCTTACTATATTACATAAGAAGACTATGTGCTTTGGTTTTTGATTTTCTTGATTTTGTTTGATTTTTTATGACCATTTGAATCTTGGTCAAATCCTAGGTTTGACCAAGATTTAAACAAGTTTAAAACATGAAAATGAAAAATTAAGCATGGATCCTTCTTAGTCATGAAAATGAGTTAACTTGGCTTTACTACCCTTGATGAATCCATAGGAAACTTTGTACCAATGCAGTATAATATTCTGGTTTGAATATATCTAGACCTTGTTTATCAACTTGAATGCTTACTATATGACATAAGAACAAGAATAAAAATAGAAAATGAAAAAATGAAAAACCAAAAGCATGTAGTCTCCTTAATTATGTCATATAAATAGTAAGCATTCAAGTTGATAAACAAGGTCTAGACATATTCAAACTAGAAAATTCATGTATCTAGCTAGCTACCCCCTAACCCTAAACTCTGCACGAAGAGAACTGGTTTTGGGTTTCAAACATGGATATTTCAAAAACCCTACCAAAACCTTCACTTTGGAGTTAATAAGAAGGATCAAGGCTTACTTTTTCATTTTCATATTATGAACTTGTTTAAATCCTGGTCAAACCTGATAGGATTTGACAAAGATTCAAATGGGCATAAAAATTCAAAAAAGAAATCAAAAAATGAAACCCAAAACCACTTCTCTTCGTGCTTGATGACTTCATAAGACAGAGTTTAGGGTTAGGGGTATATATATACATGATTTTTCTTGTTTAAATATGTATGGACTTCGTTGATCAACTTGAATGCTTACTATATGACATAAGAAGGTTATGTGCTTTGGTTTTTCATTTTTATTTATTTTTTGAATATTTATGCAAAATTGAATCTTGGTCAAATCCTAGGTTTGACCAACATTTAAACTAGTTTAAAACATGAAAATGAAAAAGTAAGCCTTGATCCTTCTTATTCACTCCAAAATGAAGCTAGTTTTGGGAGGGTTTCTGAAATTTCCATGTTTGAAACCCAAAACCACTTCTCTTCATATGCTTGACTTCATATGTCAGAGTTTAGCGTTAGGGGGTAGATACATGATTTTTTGGTTTGAATATTTCTAGACCTTGTTTATCAACTTGAATGCGTAATATATATATGACATAAGAAGACTACATGCTTTGGTTTTTCATTTTTTGATTTTTTTGAATTTTTATGCCCATTTGAATCTTTGTCAAATAATAGGTTTGACCAAGATTTAAACATGTTTAAAACATGAAAAAGAAAAAGGTAAGCCTCGATCCTTCTTAGTCACACTCCAAAATGAAGCTTTTTGGAGGGTTTTTGAAAATTCCATGTTTGAAACCCAAAACGACTTCTCTTCGTGCTTGACTTCATAAGACAGAGTTTTGGGTTAGGGGTAGATACATGATTTTTCTGGTTTGAATATGTCTAGACCTTGTTTATCAACTTAAATGCTTACTATATGACATCAGAATGGGCATAAAAATTTAAAAATTTAAAAAAATGAAAAACCAAAATTTAATTGGGAGGAAGGGTACATGAATTACAATTTAAAAAACAAGGTAACTTAAATACTTGGATGCCCCAAGATGTGTGGAAGCCCAAAACAATGGCAAAACATATCATGTGCGCATGCTGCATCCAATTCAAGTAGAACACATAGTAGGCACCGATAGTTTGACCTAAATTTGAAATCAAAGAGAAGGTGGTTAGAAAAAATCAAAATTGGCAAAGCAAAGCATGAAATCAAAAAATTGTGATGCACTCTAGCTATGAAAAGTATCAAACAATGTAAACCAAAATGATTTTTTAGAGGAATACTAGTTCAACTTATTTAATTCTTTATTTGTAGGCCAAAATCAAACCCCGTAGTTTTTTTTCAACTTGATCTGTAGTACTGGGCAAAACCCTAGTTTAACCTATTTAATAATAGATTCGTTGTCGATTCTTTTACTTTTTTATTATTACTATGCAGCACATCTGTGTTTGCCCGTCGAGTGAAAGTCGGAGGAAGAGGAATCACACGGAAGGAGAAGAAGGGATAGCAGTCACGGGGCCCCTCTTATTTATGGTGTATATTCTTTTTCTGGTGATGTTGTTTGTGGGGTTTGTGGTGCGCGAGGTGCGAGCGAGCGAGCGTGCAAGTCGAGCGAGGCCGAGAATGAGAGAGATTTTTGTGTGTGAGAGGGACAACCGAAGGATCCTGAAGGACCCAGAGACTTTCCAATACGCATGCTGATGCGTCTTCTCTTGACAAAGAAGATGGCTGGGGGTTGCGTACCTACCGCACGTGACTTACTGAAGTGTGGGACCTCACGCATGGGCACCACACGTAAGTGACATACCTGTTGGTGTAAAAACTCGGGTGATTATTATACTGCATTAGTACAAAGTTTCCTATGGATTCAACGGTAGGAAATCCAAGTTAACTCATTTTCATGACTAAGAAGGATCCAGGCTTACTTTTTCATTTTCATGTTTCAAACTTGTTTAAATCTTGGTCAAACAAAGGATTTGACCAGGATTAAAATGGGCATAAAAATTCAAAAAAGAAATCAAAAAATCAAAAACCAAAGCACATAAGCTTCTTATGTCGTATAGTAAGCATTCAAGTTGATCAACGAAGTCTAGACATATTCAAACCAGAAAAATCATGTATATATACCCCCTAACCCTAAACTCTGTCTTATGAAGTCAAGCATGAAGAGAAGTGGTTTTGGGTTTCAAACATGGAAAAACCTACCAAAAGCTTCATTTTGGAGTGACTAAGAAGGATCTAGGCTTACTTTTTCATTTTCATGTTCTAAACTGGTTTAATTCTTGGTCAAACCTAGGATTTGACCAAGATTCAAATGGGCATAACAAATTAAAAAAATAAAAACCAAACACATAGTCTTCTGATGTCATATAGCAAGCATTCAAGTTAATAAACCAGGTCTAGACATACTCAAACCAGAAAAATCATGTATCTACCCCTAACCCTAAACTCTGTCTTATGAAGTCAAGCACGAAGAGAAGTCGTTTTGGGTTTCAAAAATGGAAATTTCAAAACCTTCCCAAAAGCTTCATTTTGGAGTGAATAAGAAGGATCCAGGCTTACTTTTCATTTTCATGTTTTATACTTGTTTAAATCTTGGTCAAACCTGCTAGGATTTGACCAAGATTCAAATGGGCATACAAATTCAAAAACCAAATAAAAAATGAAACCGAAAACCACTTCTCTTCGTGCTTGACTTCATTAGACAGAGTTTAGGGTTTGGGGGTATATACATGATTTTTATTGTTGAAATATGTCTAGACTTTGTTGATCAACATGAAAGCTTAATTACTATATGACATAAGAATCTTATGTGCTTTAGTTTTTCATTTTTTGATTTCTTTTTTGAATTTTTATGCCCATTTGAATCTTGGTCAAATCCTAGGTTTGACCAAGATTTAAACAAGGTTGAAACATGAAAATGAAAAAGTAAGCCTGGATCCTTCTTAGTCACTCCAAAATGAAGCTTTTGGGTGGGTTTTTGAAGTTTCCATGTTTGAAACCCAAAACCACTTCTTCTCTTCATGCTTGACTTCACAAGACCGCGTTTAGGGTTAGGGGGTAGATACATGATTTTTCTGGTTTGAATATGTCTAGACTTCGTTGATCAACTTGAATGCTTACTATATTACATAAGAAGACTAAGTGCTTTGGTTTTTGATTTTCTTGATTTTGTTTGATTTTTATGACCATTTGAATCTTGGTCAAATCCTAGGTTTGACCAAGATTTAAACAAGTTTAAAACATGAAAATGAAAAAGTAAGCATGGATCCTACTTAGTCATGAAAATGAGTTAACTTGGCTTTACTACCCTTGATGAATCCATAGGAAACTTTGTACTAATGCAGTATAATATTCTGGTTTGAATATGTCTAGACCTTGTTTATCAACTTGAATGCTTACTATATGACATAAGAACGGGAATAAAAATAGAAAATGAAAAAATGAAAAACCAAAAGCATGTAGTCTCCTTAATTATGTCATATAAATAGTAAGCATTCAAGTTGATAAACAAGGTCTAGACCTATTCAAACCAGAAGATTCATGTATCTAGCTAGCTACCCCTAACCCTAAACTCTGCACGAAGAGAAGTGGTTTTGGGTTTCAAACATGGATATTTAAAAAAACCCTCCCAAATCCTTCACTTTGGAGTTAATAAGAAGGATCAAGGCTTACTTTCTCATTTTGATGTTTTGAACTTGTTTAAATCCTGGTCAAACCTCTGATAGGATTGATGCGCGTAGATGTACACGTCCGTTGGGAACCCCAAGAGGAAGGTATGATGCGCACAGTGGCAAGTTTTCCCTCAGAAAGAAACCAAGGTTGAATCGAACCAGGAGGAGCCAAGAAGCACGTTGAAGGTTGATGGTCGCGAAATGTGATGCGGCGCAACACCAGGGATTCCGGCGCCAACGTGGGCACAACACAACCCAAGTACTTTGCCCCAACGAAGCAGTGAGGTTGTCAATCTCACCGGCTTGCTGTAACAAAGGATTAAGCGTATCGAGTGGAAGATGTTTGCAAAGAAAACAGTAAAGAACAATTGCAGTAGATTGTATGCTATGTAAAGAATAGGACCGGGGTCCACAGTTCACTAGAGGTGTCTCTCCCATAAGATAAAAGCATGTTGGGTGAACAAATTACAGTCGGGCAATTGACAAATAGAGAAGGGCATAACAATGCATATACATGATATGATAAATATAGTGAGATTTAATCCGGGCATTACGACAAAGTACATAGACCGCCATCCAACTGCATCTATGCCTAAAAAGTCCACCTTCAGGTTATCATCCGAACCCCATTCAGTATTAAGTTGCTAAGCAACAGACAATTGCATTAAGTATGGTGCGTAATGTAATCGACAACTACATCCTTAGACATAGCATCAATGTTTTATCCCTAGTGGCAACAGCATATCACAACCTTAGAACCTACTGTCACGATCCCAGGTGTCAATGAAGGCATGAACCCACTATCGAGCATAAATACTCCCTCTTGGAGTTAAGAGCAAAAACTTGGCCAGAGCCTCTACTAATAACGGAGAGCATGCAAGATCATAAACAACACATAAACAATAGATTGATAATCACCATAACATAGTATTCTCTATCCATCGGATCCCGACAAACACAACATATAGTATTACAGATAGATGATCTTGATCATGTTAGGCAGCTCACAAGATCCAACAATGAAGCACAACAAGGAGAAGACGACCATCTAGCTACTGCTATGGACCCATGGTCCAGGGGTGAACTACTCACTCATCACTCCGGAGGCGATCATGGCGATGAAGAGTCCTGGAGATGAATCCCCTCTCCGGCAGGGTGGAGGCGATCTCCTGAATCCCCGAGATGGGATTCGGCGGCGGCGTCTCTGGAAGGTTTTCCGTATCGTGGCTCTCGGGGGGTTTTCGACGGAGGCTTTAAGTAGGCCGAAGGGTAGGTCGGGGGCTCACGAGGGCCAGGGGACAGGTGGCGCGGCCGGGCCAGCCGCGCCGCCGTGGTGGCCACCTCGTGGCCCCACTTCGTTATCTCTTCGGTCTTCGGAAGCTTCGTGCAAAAATAGGACCCTGGGCGAAGATTTCGTCCAATTCCGAGAATATTTCCTTACTAGGATTTCTGAAACCAAAAACAGCAGAAAACAGCAACTGGCTCTTCGGCATCTTGTTAATAGGTTAGTTCCAAATGCGTAAATACGACATATAATGTGCATAAAACATGTATATATCATCAATAAAGTGGCATGGAACATAAGAAATTATCGATACGTTGGAGACGTATCAGCATCCCCAAGCTTAGTTCTGCTCGTCCCGAGCAGGTAAAACGATAACAAAGATAATTTCTGAAGTGACATGCCATCATAATCTTGATCATACTATTTGTAAACATATGTAATGAATGCAGCGATCAAAGCAAAGGTAATGACATGAGTAAACAAGTGAATCATATAGCAAAGACTTCTCATGAATAGTACTTCAAGACAAGCATCAATAAGTCTTGCATAAGAGTTAACTCATAAAGCAATAAATCAAAGTAAAGGTGTTGAAGCAACACAAAGGAAGATTAAGTTTCAGCGGTTGCTTTCAACTTATAACATGTATATCTCATGGATATTGTCAACATAAAGTAATATAACAAGTGCAATATGCAAGTATGTAGGAATCAATGCAGTTCACACAAGTGTTTGCTTCTTAAGGTGGAGGTAGATAGGTAAACTGACTCAACAATAAAAGTAAAAGAAAGGTCCTTCAAAGAGGAAAACATCGATTGCTGTATTTGTGCTAGAGCTTTTATTTTGAAAACATGAAACAATTTTGTCAACGGTAGTAATAAAGCATATGAGTTATGTAAATTATATCTTACAAGTTGCAAGCCTCATGCATAGTATACTAATAGTGCCCGCACCTCGTCCTACTTAGCTTGGACTACCGGATCTTTGCATGCCATGTTTCAACCAAGTGTCACAAAGGGGTACCTCCATGCCGCCTGTACAAAGGTCTAAGGAGAATGCTCGCATTTTGGATTTCTCGCTTTTGATTATTCTCAACTTAGACATCCATACCGGGACAACATGGACAACAGATAATGGACTCCTCTTAAATGCATAAGCATGTAGCAATGATTATTATTCTCATATGAGATTGAGGATATATGTCCAAAACTGAAACTTCCACCATGATTCATGGCTTTAGTTAGCGGCCCAATGTTCTTCTCTAACAATTTTGCATGCTCCAACCACTAAAATGATAGATCCTTCAGACAAGACGGACATGCATAGCAACTCACATGATATTCAACAATAGTTGATGGCGTTCCCCAGAAGCATGGTTATCGCACAACAAGCAACTTAATAAAATATAAAGTGCATAAGTACATATTCAATACTACGATAGTTTTTAAGGCTATTTTGTCCCATGAGCTATATATTGCAAAGGTGAATGATGGAATTTTAAAGGTAGCACTCAAGCAATTTACTTTGGAATGGCGGAGAAATACCATGTAGTAGGTAGGTATGGTGGACACAAATGGCATAGTGGTTGGCTCAAGGATTTTAGATGCATGAGAAGTATTCCCTCTCGATACAAGGTTTAGGCTAGCAAGGTTATTTGAAGCAAACTCAAGGATGAACCGGTGCAGCAAAACTCACATAAAAGACATATTGTAAACGTTATAAGACTCTACACCGTCTTCCTTGTTGTTCAAAACTCAATACTAGATATTATCTAGACCTTAGAGAGACCAAATATGCAAATCAAATTTTAGCAAGCTCTATGTATTTCTTCATTAATGGGTGCAAAGCATATGATGCAAGAGCTTAAACATGAGCACAACAATTTCCAAGTATCACATTATCCAAGACATTTTAGAATTACTACATGTAGTATTTTCCTATTCCAACCATATAACATTTTAACGAAGAAGAAACTTCGCCTTGAACATTATGAGTAAAGCCTAAGGACATATGTGTCCATATGCAACAGCGGAGCGTGTCTCTCCCACAAAGTGAATGCTAGGATCCATTTTATTCAAAAAAAAACAAAAACAAAAACAAACCGACGCTCCAAGTAAAGAACACAAGATGTGACTGAATAAAAATATAGTTTCAGGGGAGGAACCTGATGATGTTGTCGATGAAGAAGGGGATGCCTTGGGCATCCCCAAGCTTAGACGCTTGAGTCTTCTTAAAATATGCAGGGGTGAACCACGGGGCATCCCCAAGCTTAGAGCTTTCACTCCTCTTGATCATAGTATATCATTCTCCTCTCTTGACCCTTGAAAACTTCCTTCACACCAAACTTCAAGCAAACTCATTAGAGGGTTAGTGCACAATTAATAATTCACATGTTCAGAGGTGGCACAATCATTCTTTACACTTCTGGACATTGCATAAAGCTACTGGACATTAATGGATCAAAGAAATAAATCCAACATAGCAAAAGAGGCAATGCGAAATAAAAGGCAGAATCTGTCAAAAACAGAACAGTCCGTAAAGACGAATTTAAAGCTGGCACCAGACTTGCTCAAATGGAAAAACTCAAAACTAATAAAAGTTGCATACATATCTGAGGATCACGCTCGTAAATTGGCAGATTTTTTGAATTTTCTACAGAGAACTGTGCCCAGATTCGTGACAGACAGCAATGCTGTTTCTGCGCAGCGATCCCAAATATAACATCAACTTTGACATAGAAACTTTACTTGGCACAAAAATATGATAAGGAGAGGTTGCTACAGTAGTAAACAACTTCCAAGACTCAACAAAACAAAAAATTGCTGTAGTAAAAACATGGGTTTTCTCCCATAAGCGCTTTTTTTAACGCCTTTCAGCTAGGCGCAGAAAGTGCAAATCAAGTAACATCGAGAGTAGAAGCATCAACATCATAACTTGTTCTAATAATAGAATCAAAAGGCAACTTCATTCTCTTTCTAGGGAAGTGTTCCATACCTTTCTTGAGAGGAAATTGATATTTAATATACCTTCCCTCATATCAATAACAGCACCAACGGTTCGAAGAAAAGGTCTTCCCAACACAATAGGACAAGATGCATTGCATTCGATATCCAAGACAACAAAATCAACGGGGACAAGGTTATTGTTAACCGTAATGTGCACATTATCAATCCTCCCCAAAGGTTTCTTTTTAACATTATCGGCAAGATTAACATCCAAATAACAATTCTTCAATGGTGGCAAGTCAAGCATATCATAAATCTTTTTAGGCATAACAGAAATACTTGCACCAAGATCACATAAATCATTACATTCAAAGTCATTGAATTTCATTTTAATGATGGGCTCCCAACCATCTTCTAACTTTCTAGGAATAGAAGTTTCAAGTTTTAGTTTCTCTTCTCTAGCTTTTATGAGAGCATTTGTAATATGTTTTGTAAAGGCTAAATTTATAGCACTAGCATTAGGACTTTTAGCAAGTTTTTGTAAGAACTTTATAACTTCAGAGATGTGGCAATCATCAAAATCTAAATCATTATGAGCTACAGCAATGGGATCATTGTTCCCAAGGTTGGAAAAAATTTCAGCAGTTTTATCACAAGCAGTTTCAGCAGTTTTAGCAATTTCAGGCAGTTTTGTTCGCTTTGCACTAGGAGTAGAAACATTGCCAACACCAATTATTTTACCATTGATAGTAGGAGGTGCAGAAACATGTGAATCATTAGCATTACTAGTGGTGGTAATAGTCCAAACTTTAGCTACATTATTCTCTTTAGCTAGTTTTTCATTTTCTTCTCTATCCCACCTAGCACGCAATTCAGCCATTAATCTTATATTCTCATTAATTCTAACTTGGATGGCATTTGCTGTAGTAGTAATCTTATTATCAATATCATTATTAGGCATAACTTTCAATTTTAAAAGATTAACATCAGAGGCAAGTCTATCAACTCTAGAAGCAATAGTATCAATTTTATCAAGCTTTTCCTCAACAGATTTGTTAAAAGCAGTTTGTGTACTAATAAATTCTTTAAGCATAGCTTCAAGACCAGAGGGTACACTCCTATTATTATTGTAAGAATTCCCATAAGAATTACCATAACCATTACCATTAGCAGAAGGATATGGCCTATAGTTATTACCAGAGTTGTTCCTATAAGCATTGTTGTTGAAATTATTATTTTTAATGAAATTCACATCAACATTTTCTTCTTGAGCAACCAATGAAGCTAAAGGAACATTATTTGGATCCACATTAGATCTACCATTCACAAGCATAGACATAATCACATCAATCTTATCACTCAAGGAAGAGGTTTCTTCAACAGAATTTACCTTCTTACCTTGTGGAGCTCTTTCCGTGTGCCATTCAGAGTAATTTATCATCATATCATCAAGAAGTTTTGTAGCCGCCCCCAATGTGATGGACATAAAGGTACCTCCAGCAGCTGAATCCAATAAATTCCGCGAAGAAAAATTTAGTCCTGCATAGAAGGTTTGGATGATCATCCAAGTAGTCAGTCCATGGGTTGGGCAATTCTTTACCAAAGTTTTCATTCTCTCCCATGCTTGAGCAACATGTTCAGTATCTAATTGCTTAAAATTCATTATGCTACTTCTCAAAGATATAATTTTAGCGGGAGGATAATATCTACCAATAAAAGCATCCTTACATTTAGTCCAATACTATTCTTAGGCAAAGATAGCAACCAATCTTTAGCTCTTCCTCTTAATGAGAAAGGAAACACTTTCAATTTAATAATATCACCATCTACATCCTTATACTTTTGCATTTCACAAAGTTCAACAAAATTATTGAGATGGGCAGCAGCATCATCAGAACTAACACCAGAAAATTGATCTCTCATAACCAAGTTCAGTAAAGCAGGTTTAATTTCAAAGAATTCTGCTGTAGTAGCAGGTGGAGCAATAGGTGTGCATAAGAAATCATTATTATTTGCATTTGTGAAGTCACACAACTTAGTATTTTCAGGGGTATTCATTTTAGCAACGGTAAATAAAACAAACTAGATAAAGTAAATGCAAGTAACTATTTTTTTGTGTTTTTGATATAGCAAACAAGATAGCAAATAAAGTAAAACTAGCAACTAATTTTTTTGTATTTTGTTTAGGTGCAGCAAACAAAGTAGTAAATAAAATAAAGCAAGACAAAAACAAAGTAAAGAGATTGAGAAGTGGAGACTCCCCTTGCAGCGTGTCTTGATCTCCCCGGCAACGGCGCCAGAAAACAGGATCTGACCAAGATTCAAATGGGCATAAAACTTCAAAAAAGATATCAAAAAATGTAACCCAAAACCACTTCTCTTCGTGCTTGATGACTTCATAAGACAGAGTTTAGGGTTAGGGGTATATATATACATGATTTTTCTTGTTTAAATATGTATGGACTTCGTTGATCAACTTGAATGCTTACTATATGACATAAGAAGCTTATGTGCTTTGGTTTTTCATTTTTTTACTTCTTTTTTGAATTTTTATGCCCAATTGAATCTTGATCAAATCCTAGGTTTGACCAAGATTTAAACAAGTTTAAAACATTAAAATGAAAAAGTAATCCTTGATCCTTCTTATTCACTACAAAATGAAGCTAATTTTGGGAGGGTTTCTGAAATTTCCATGTTTGAAACCCAAAACCACTTCTCTTCATATGCTTGACTTCATATGACAGAGTTTAGCGTTAGGGGGTAGATACATGATTTTTTGGTTTGAGTATGTCTAGACCTTGTTTATCAACTTGAATGTGTAATATATATGACATAAGAAGACTACATGCTTTGGTTTTTCGTTTTTTGATTTTTTTTGAATTTTTATGCCCATTTGAATCTTTGTCAAATAATAGGTTTGACCAAGATTTAAACATGTTTAAAACATGAAAATGAAAAAGTTAAGCCTCGATCCTTCTTAGTCACACTCCAAAATGAAGCTTTTTGGAGGGTTTTTGAAAATTCCATGTTTGAAACCCAAAACGACTTCTCTTCATATGCTTGACTTCATAAGACAGAGTTTTGGGTTAGGGGTAGATACATGATTTTTCTGGTTTGAATATGTCTAGACCTTGTTTATCAACTTAAATGCTTACTATATGACATCGAATGGGCATAAAAATTTAAAAATTTAAAAAATGAAAAACCAAAATTTAATTGGGAGGAAGGGTACATGAATTACAATTAAAAAACAAGGTAACTTAAATACTTGGATGCCCCAAGATGTGTGGAAGCCCAAAACAATGGCAAAACATATCATGTGCGCATGCTGCATCCAATTCAAGTAGAACACATAGTAGGCACCGATAGTTTGACCTAAATTTGAAATCAAAGAGAAGGTGGTTAGAAAAAATCAAAATTGGCAAAGCAAAGCATGAAATCAAAAAATTGTGATGCACTCTTGCTATGACAAGTATCAAACAATGCAAACCAAAACGATTTTTTAGAGGAATACTAGTTCAACTTATTTAATTTTTTATTTGTAGGCCAAAATCGAACCCCGTAGTTGGATTTTTTTCAACTTGATCTGTAGTACTGGGCAAAACCCTAGTTTAACCTATTTAATAATAGATTTGTAGTCGATTCTTTTACTTTTTATTATTACTATGCAGCACATGTGTGTTTGCCCGTCGAGTGAAACTCGGAGGAAGATCACACGGAAGGAGAAGAAGGGATAGCAGTCACGGGGCCCCTCTTATTTATGGTGTATATTCTTTTTCTGGTGATGTTGACTGTTGTGCAGGGTTTGTCAGTGCGCAGGAGGTGCGAGCGAGCAAGTCGAGCAAGGCCGAGAATGAGAGAGATTTTTTTTGTGTGTGAGAGGGACAACCGAAGGATCCTGAAGGACCCAGAGACTTTCCGATACGCATGCTGATGCGTCTTCTATTGACAAAGAAGATGGCTGGGAGTTTGCGTACCTACCGAACATGACTTATGCTCACTGAAGTGTGGGACCTAACGCGTGGGCACCACACGTAAGCGACAGACCTGTTGGTGTAAAAACTCGGGTGATTATTATAGTGCATTAGTACAAAGTTTCCTATGGATTCAAGGGTAGGAAAGCCAAGTTAACTCATTTTCATGACTAAGAAGGATCCAGGCTTACTTTTTCATTTTCATGTTTTAAACTTGTTTAAATCTTGGTCAAACAAAGTTTGACCAGGATTCAAATGGGCATAAAAATTCAAAAAAGAAATCAAAAAATCAAAAACCAAAGCACATAAGCTTCTTATGTCATATAGTAAGCATTCAAGTTGATCAACAAAGTCTAGACATATTCAAACCAGAAAAATCATGTATATATACCCCTAACCCTAAACTCTGTCTTATGAAGTCAAGCATGAAGAGAAGTGGTTTTGGGTTTCAAACATGGAAATTTCAAAAACCTACCAAAAGCTTCATTTTGGAGTGACTAAGAAGGATCTAGGCTTTCTTTTTCATTTTCATGTTTTAAACTGGTTTAAATCTTGGTCATGATGCGGGGTGGCCTTTGGACACCTCCTCACCAAGACCAACAAGTCCCCCAAGTGGACCAATGACAAGGGCTCGAGCTAAAGCGCTACATGATAAGGTGAACTCGCTCCTCACTACCCTCGATCTCGGTACCCCATTGGATGGAATGCTACCTCATGCCGACACACTTTGTGTTATTAGGTATGTGGAGCATCAAGACCCCGGAGAGGATGACACACCATGGTCAAGGGAAGGAGAGGAACAGCGGGACATGAAGATGGACACGAAGCTGGACCCGAAGTCACTCGAAGCGCTCAAAGGAAGAGAAGCCGGTCCAGGACCCGGGACCAGACCGGGCAGGCCGGTCCACGGCCCGGTCTACCGGGCGCCAACCGGATTCTCGGTGCGTCGTCGGGGGCCAACCGGACCGATGTTTCCGGTTGGCGACCGGTCAACCGGCCCCACGACCGGACCCCCCGGTCACCAGCCCGGTCCGACCGGCCCCAAACCGGATTTGACGGGATTGCTCCACCAAACTTCCTAAGTTATCCACTTTTGTACCTTTTCGCCTTGCTGGCCATGTATGCCTATATAAGGACCCAGGACCCCTCCTTTACCCCTTAGACTTGAATTGAGCTTAAACACAACTTTGAGCTTTGTCTCCCTAGGGTTAGCATCCCTTTGTAATCAAGGCATCCTTGTTGTTGATTTGGATATTGTTGAGTGAGATTCTAGTACAAGCTACTCTCTCTCCCTCACCAATCTCTTCTTCTCCAACACCAATCTCTCACCGGGAATTCTGCCGCGTGCCTCTTCCGGGTGATTCTATTGGCATGGTCCATCGAGCCACGGGGGTAAGTATCGGGTGTATCGGGTTGGTGTGCGTGCGTGATTACCAGTGTTCCTCGTGTTCTTCGTGTTCCTCGCGCTCTCCCACCTTTTCCCCTTGGATCTTGGGTCAAATCGCGAGATCGGGCCAATCCCTAGATCTCAGATCTCATCATATGGTATCAGCAGCTCTTGGTTACCGCGATTTTGACCCTCCACCCACCCGATTTCGTTTCTAGAAATTTTTCCAAAAAATAGCCCCAAATTGCCTTTGGACGGATCTGTGATTTGGTTGCGTTTTGAGTGGTTTTGGTCCGTGGATTCGGTGTTATTGTGCTTGATCTACTATTTCCCAACTTTTAGCCTCCAATTCCATCGTTTCTCGTCGATTTGATCTTTTGGAGTTGGTTTGGGGAAGAACAAGAGAGAGATTCGACGAACCCGGTTGAGAAACCCGGTCAACCGGCCTCCAGACCGGACCAGCCGGCCCAGGATCCGGTCGACCGGTCGCCAACCGGACCAGCCGGCGCAGAACCCGGTCAGACCGGCCCCAAACCGGGCGCCGCTCCGCGTCCTCCTCCGAGATCGATTCCGGAGACCACCACCACCACCACCACCACCATCATCGCAGGTATAACTTGCAGCTTTCCCATGTAGCCCTCTTCCTTTTGCGATCTATCCTATCGAGCATTGCTTGCTTAGTGTTGCGAGACATTGCACGTGGCCCCGATTGTGAGGTGTGTGTGTAGTGTGGAGTAAAGCTTCCAAGCAAACACTCGTGTGGCAAGATAGCAAAAGCGAGGCTAACGCTAACATAGTGCGTGAAAAAGCCCCAAAAACACAAAAAGAGTGCAAGTCGCACCATACATACAAAAGAGTGCAAGTGCCACCATAGATACAAAAGAGTGCAAGTGCCACCGTATACAAAAGAGTCATAAGCTTTTAAGCAAAAGAGAGAAGAGAAGAGAGGCCGCGTGTGAATCTTGTTGTCTCTCCGTTGCAACCAAAGCTTTGGCTCTCCTTGTGTTAGTGTGACACCGAGCACCCTTACATACACTTTTCCGCTCACTTTTGGTTGCACTAACCCCGCTTATCTCGTGTGTGTGTTCCACAACTTTTCCGTGTTTATAGTGATCGCCACTTTGACATTTGGATTTTGGACCTCACCCACTTTTAACAACTTACTCGATTTCGGATTTTGTCTTTTGGCTTTCCACCATACCCACCTAACACCATATTTGCTAGCTTTTGCGTGTGGTTTTGCGTGTGTACCCGATACACTTGATCTTGCTTTTGGCTTGGTTGATTGCCTCAATACTATCTTACCTCGGTAAGAGTGCGAGGTAGTCTCCTTCCACTAACACAAACAACATAGCTCTTGTCTTTCCATCATGGATAGGAACGGAGATGAACAAAGGGATGGAGAAGTCCTCCGCAACACCGAGAGGTTGGCGACTCAACACAACCTATGGACGCAACGCCAAGAGTTCAAGGAGCAACTCACACTCTTCGAGACTCGCATCGACGAACAATACGACGAAGTGGCACACAACTTCTCCGTTGTGAACCAAGACTTGGCTCTCCTCCGTGAAGCTACGGACAACTTGAATGGCCAAATGGCGGCCAATGATGCGAACATGGAGCGGCGCATGGATAGCCTCGAGCGCGCCATCACCAACTTGGGTCGTCATCGCCGACACCGCTCTACTTCATCATCATCAAGCTCGTCACAAGATTACTACTCTCATGGTCACCGTTCGTCCTCAAGCTCCTCTTCAAGGCATGAAGACCATCCTCGACCTCATCGCCCACATGCTCGTCATGAAGACTCTCGCTCAAACTCTAGGCGAGGAGAAATCCATCGCCATGCTCGTCCAAATGAACATCCTCCACAAGATCGTCCTCAACCGGATCGCCATGCCCACCATGGGCGTGACGACCAACCCCACGACAACGTCTTCCACAACATGGCGCCACATGGTGATGCTCACGCCCAAGGTCATCAAGAGCAACCGAGGCGTGATCTCCGAAATCATCCTCGCCATGACCAACGTGGAAGAGGAGACCCACAACATGATCAAGATGAGAGGGCCATCCTTGGACATCGCCAACAACCTCGTCAAGATCCTCAACAACATCATCCACGTGAACCAAGTGAAGCAAGTGTTCAACTCCACCGCCAACCCAATGCTATGGTTGGCCGTGGAAGACCTCCTCTACC
This sequence comes from Lolium multiflorum, assembly GCA_030979885.1. NCBI lineage: Eukaryota > Viridiplantae > Streptophyta > Magnoliopsida > Poales > Poaceae > Lolium > Lolium multiflorum. The sequence continues at coordinate 154,371,545 of CM061748.1, forward strand.
ACCTCAAGCCGCAAGAGATGAAGGCATCCGTCCTCGCCGCCGAAATTTGGAAGATGAAGAGAACATGTATGGCAAACTCAAGTTCAACATGCCCAAGTTCAAAGGTGAAGACGACGCCGAGGCCTACCTCTCATGGGCACTCAAGGTGGACAAGATCTTCCGCATCCACAACTACTCCGGTGCCAAGAAAGTGGCTATGGCATCCCTTGAGTTTGAAGAATATGCCAACACTTGGTGGGAACAAGTTGTCACTCTAAGGGAAGAAAAGGGTGAACCTCCAATTGACACTTGGGAAGAGATGAAGGAGGAGATGCAAGCTCGCTTTGTCCCAACACACTACAAGACCGATCTCTTCAACAAGCTACAAAAGTTGAAGAAAGGCACCAAGACCGTTCAGGAGTTCTTCAAGGAAATGGAGTTAACTATGATGCGAGCAAACATCCAAGAGTCCGAGAACCAAACCATCGCTAGATTCTTCAATGGACTCAACTACCCCATCAAGAGAATTGTGGAGTTCCAACAATACTCCAACATGGTTGAGTTGGTTCACCAAGCCTCCAAGGCCGAGCGTCAAGTGAATGAGGACATCAAGTACTCCAAGTCCAAGCAATACTTCGCCTCCAAACTTGCTACAACAACTCCCACAACGAGTGTCAAGCCCACCGTATCCTCTACACCTTCCAAGCAACCGACTATCCAAAGTCGCATGAAGCAAACAGTGTCATCCACCGCCTCCTCAAAGGCCTCTACGGGATCCTCCAATGTCACTTGTTTCAAGTGTGGCACACAAGGCCACAAGTCCTTCGAGTGCAAGAACACCAAGGTCATGATCACTATGGAGAATGGTGATATAGAGACGCTAAGTGAAGATGAGTATGAAGCTATGGTACAAGCCGCCGTCGCAAATGAAGAAGCTTATGATGAAGATAGTGGAGAAGACCCTCTCTTATGTGTGCATGACCCCAACCCTTCACTTGTGGTCACAAGGGTGCTCACTACTCAACCTCAAGCTATGGAAGACCAACGTTGCAACATCTTCCAAACCCGTGCCGGAATTGGTGGCAAGTCAATCAAGGTCATCATCGACGGGGGAAGTTGTCACAACCTCGCAAGCACCGAGTTGTGTGAGAAGCTCAACCTCACGCTTCGCAAGCATCCTCACCCTTACCATATCCAATGGTTGAGCGACAAGGGCAACGTCAAGATACAACATACCGTCACCGTCAACTTCAAGATCGGCCCCTATGAAGATACCATTGAGTGTGACGTGGTACCCATGACGGTGTGCCACATGTTGCTTGGCCGCCCATGGAAATTTGACAAGAAGGCTATACATGACGGACACACCAATGCGTACACCTTCAAGGTCAAGGATAAGAAGTTCGAGCTTCGCCCAATGACTCCTAGCCAAATCATCGCCGACAATGCGAAGGCTTTAGCGAGGGCACAACACCACACCCACCATAGTGAGTTGAGAGGAGAGGGAGCGACCCACCAAAAGGAGAGTGAGCGCCACAAGCCCTATATGAGTGAGAGAAAGAGCGTCCTCCTAGCCACCAAAAGCGAGTGGAGAGAAGTGCAAGAAAACCCATCCACCACATTGCACTTTGTGCTAATTTGCAAGGGCCCGTCATCGGAGACTAACGACTTATCCAACATTCCTTTGTCTTTGTTGTCTCTTTTGAAGGAGTTCCAAGACGTCTTCCCCGACGAGCTACCTCATGGACTTCCACCGCTTTGGGGCATCGAGCACCGCATCGACCTCATTCCCGGCGCTCCCCTTCCAAACCGTGCCGCCTACCGCACCAACCCCGAAGACACAAAGGAGATTCAATGCCAAATACAAGATCTCCTCGCTAAAGGGCACGTGCGAGAAAGCCTTAGCCCTTGTGCCGTTCCCGTGATTCTTGTTCCTAAACCGGATGAGACGCAACGAATGTGTATGGATTGCCGCCCCATCAATGCCATTACCGTTCGTTACCGCCATCCCATTCCGCGTTTAGATGACATGCTTGATGAATTGAGCGGTGCCACCATTTTCTCTAAAGTCGATTTGCGTAGTGGCTACCATCAAATCCGCATGGCAATTGGTGATGAATGGAAGACGGCATTCAAGACCAAACTTGGTCTCTATGAATGGCTTGTCATGCCATTTGGTCTTTCAAATGCTCCATCAACTTTCATGCGTCTCATGAATCACATCTTGCGTCCTCTCATTGGCAAGAGTGTGGTTGTCTATTTCGATGATATTCTCATTTATAGCCAAAATCTCGAGGACCATGTGCAACATGTGAGAGAAGTCTTATGCATCTTGCGTCATGAGAAGCTTTATGCCAATCTTCCCAAATGCACTTTTGCCCAAAACAAATTGGTTTTCCTTGGTTTTGTGATTTCCGCCAATGGCATTGAAGTGGACTCTTCGAAGGTTGACGCCATACATAATTGGCCCACGCCGACCACCGTTGGTCAAGTTCGAAGTTTCCATGGACTCGCCGGTTTCTACCGCCGCTTTGTGAAAGATTTTAGCACCATTGCTTGCCCTTTGAACGAGCTTACCAAAAAGAATGTTCCGTTTGTGTGGGGCAAGGCCCAACAAAATGCTTTTGATGAGTTGAAGAAACGCCTTACCGAAGCTCCCCTTCTCGCCCTTCCAAATTTTGCAAAAACTTTTGAGATTGAGTGTGATGCGAGTGGACTTGGGATTGGTGGCGTCCTTATGCAAGATGGTAAACCCGTGGCATATTATAGTGAGAAGTTGGATGGCGCACGCCTCAACTATCCTATATATGACAAGGAACTTTACGCTTTCGTTCGTGTTCTTGAGGTTTGGCAACACTATCTTTGGCCAAAAGAGTTTGTTATCCATTCCGACCATGAATCTTTGAAGTATTTGAAAAGTCAACACAATTTGAACAAACGACACGCAAAATGGGTTGAGTTCCCTTACGTGATCAAATACAAAAAGGGAAAGGAAAATGTGGTTGCGGATGCCCTTTCCCGCAAGATTAATCTTCTACTCACCCGCTTGGAGTTTCATGTTTTGGGACTTGAGGAGATCAAAGAACTCTATTCTTCCGATTCTTTCTTTGCACCAATCTTTGAGAAGTGTTCCGCTCATCGAGGATTTGATGATTTCTACTTGCATGATGGTAACTTGTTCAAAGCCAACAAACTTTGTATTCCTTCGTCGTCGCTTCGCCTTTTGCTCTTACAAGAATCGCATGGAGGTGGTCTTATGGGTCACTTCGGAAGAGAGAAGACATATGCCATGCTCTCAACCCACTACTATTGGCCAAGAATGTACCGCGTCGTGGAACGCCTTTGCCGCCGGTGTACAACATGCTTACAAGCTAAGTCCACTTCCAACCCCTATGGTCTTTACATGCCTTTACCCATTCCATATGCACCTTGGTCGGATATAAGCATGGACTTTGTATTAGGCTTACCAAGAACAAAGCATGGTCATGACTCAATATTTGTGGTAGTGGATAGGTTCTCTAAGATGGCTCATTTCATACCATGTCATAAGAGCGATGATGCTTCACACATTGCTTCATTGTTTTTCAGGGAAGTGGTTCGCCTACATGGAATACCGGCAAGCATTGTGTCGGATCGCGACGTCAAGTTTATGAGTTATCTATGGAATTCGCTCATGGCAAAGTTTGGAGTGAAGCTCTTATTCTCATCGTCATCGCACCCTCAAACCGATGGACAAACCGAAGTGGTCAATCGAAGCCTCTCAACACTCCTCCGCACACTTTTGAAGACAAATTTGAAGTCATGGGAAGATTGCCTACCCCATGCGGAGTTCGCCTACAATCGAGCCAAGCACTCCACAACTTCACGGAGTCCTTTCATGATCGTCTACGGATTCGAACCTCCAATGGCACTCGACATCCTCCCACTACCTCTTCATGAAAGGACGAACATGGATTTCGACAAGCGCACCACCGCCATGAAGAAACTACATGAAGAGACAAGAGCAACCATACAAGAGCATGTACTTCGCCAAGCTAACCGCCTCAACGCCAAGAAGAAGGAACGCGTGTTTGAAGAAGGAGACCTCGTTTGGATTCACCTAAGGAAAGAAAGGTTCCCTAAAGAACGCAACTCCAAGCTCAAGCCAAGAGGAGATGGGCCTTTCAAGGTCCTCAAGCGCATCAACAACAACGCCTACGTCATCGACATACCAACCTCAAAGTACTTGGTGAGCAACACTTTCAACATCTCGGATCTCTCACCCTATCATGGAGATGAGGAGGAACAAGAGTCGAGGACGACTCTCTCCCAAGGGGGGGAGATGATGCGGGGTGGCCTTTGGACACCTCCTCACCAAGACCAACAAGTCCCCCAAGTGGACCAATGACAAGGGCTCGAGCTAAAGCGCTACATGATAAGGTGAACTCGCTCCTCACTACCCTCGATCTAGGTACCCCATTGGATGGAATGCTACCTCATGCCGACACACTTTGCGTTATTAGGTACGTGGAGCATCAAGACCCCGGAGAGGATGACACACCATGGTCAAGGGAAGGAGAGGAACAGCGGGACATGAAGATGGACACGAAGCTGGACCCGAAGTCACTCGAAGCGCTCAAAGGAAGAGAAGACGCAGGCCGGTCCAGGACCCGGTCAGACCGGACCCACGACCGGGCAGGCCGGTCCACGGCCCGGTCAACTGGGCGCCAACCGGATTCCTCGGTGCGTCGTACCGGGGGCCAACCGGACTGAAACCTGCGATGTTTCCGGTTGGTGACCGGTCAACCGGCCCCACGACCGGACCCCCCGGTCACCAGCCCGGTCCGACCGGCCCCAAACCGGATTCGACGGGATTGCTCCACCAAACTGCCTAAGTTATCCACTTTTGTACCTTTTCTCCTTGCTGGCCATGTATGCCTATATAAGGACCCAAGACCTCTCCTTTACCCCTTAGACTTGAATTGAGCTTAAACACAACTTTGAGCTTTGTCTCCCTAGGTTTAGCATCCCTTTGTAATCAAGGCATCCTTGTTGTTGATTTGGATATTGTTGAGTGAGATTCTAGTACAAGCTACTCTCTCTCCCTCACCAATCTCTTCTTCTCCAACACCAATCTTCACCCCGCTCGCCAACGACACTACATCAAGACCAACAAGCCCTCCTCGTGGTCCAATGACACGAGCTAGAGCCCAAGCGCTACGCCAAGAGGTGAATTCGCTCCTCTCTACCTATGCCTTTGACACACCCTTGGACGGCTTGCTACTTCATGCAAATACACTATGTTCAATCAGGTACATCGGTCAAGACACAAGCCATGGAGTCCAAGCCAATGGAGAGAGAGCTGGAAATGATGAAGATGGAGCTCCAGCGCACAGGCCGGAACCGCCCTCCAGGGCCGGAACTTCCGCCCCCCAGGACCGGAACTTCCGCCCTCCAGGACCGGAACTTCCTCCCAGATGCTGCCAAGATGCCGTCCAGCGCCCAGAGAAGTGGAACCAGCCGGAACTTCCGCCCCGAGGGACCGGAACTTCCGCCCACCCGGAACTTCCGCCCAAGTTCCGCCCAAGTTCCGAAAGTCCGTCAAAACGCCCCTGGATGTTACTGCAAGGAAATGGGCTTATTTCGGAACTTGACCGGAACTTGGCCGGAACTTCCGGCCGGGAAACTTACAGGACCGGAACTTCCGCCCAAGTCGGCCGGAACTTCCGCCATCGCGAACTTCAGCACAACACTACTTTTCAGCGTGTAACTTACCCATTCGCCCACCCGACTATAAATAGCCTAGTTGGCTCAGATCTGAGATTAGACTTGTTTAGAACTCAAACCTAACTTTGAGCTTAGTCTCCCTTGGGTATCATCCCTCTGTAATCAAGGCACTCTTGTTGTTGATTTGTGAATTGCTAAGTGAGATTCTAGTGCAAGGCACTCTCTCTCCCTTATCAATCCCCTTCTCTCCAACACCAATCTCTCTCCGGGAATTCTGCCGCGTGCCTCTTCCTTGGAGATTCTATTGGCGTGATCTACCGAGTCACGGGGGTAAGTATCGGGTGTATCGGGTTGGTGTGCGTGCGTGAGTACCGTGTTCCTCGTGTTCTTCGTGTTCCTCACGTCCTCCCACCTTTTCCCCTTGGTCTTTGGGTTGAATCGCGAGATCGGGCCACATCCTCGATCTTAGATCGCATCATATGGTATCAGCAGCCTTTGGTTACCGCGATTTTGACCCTCCACCCACCCGATTTCGTTTCTAGAAAATTTTCCAAAAAATAGCCCAAATTGCCTTTGGACCGATCTGTGATTTGGTTGAGTTTTGAGTGGTTTTGATCCAATAGAAACTTGTCTTTGGTGTTGATCTACAATTCCCCACCTTCCCACAGCTTCTAGTGCCAATTTTCCCACGAATTCGAAGATTTTCGGCCCGGATTTCCGCCCAAATCGAAGAACAGCCCGCAGATCTGATTGCGACCGGAAGTTCCGCCGGAGGACCGGAAGTTCCGCCCCCGGACCGGAAGTTCCGCCCCTCAGGACCGGAACTTCCGCCTGGCCGAAATTTTCACAGCTAACTTCGTTTTTCGTTTTGGCACTAACCCCTTGTGTTTGGACTTCGTAGTGTGTGCCTTTTCAGCTCCCATAAAGCTTCCGCAACATCAACTACGACGACGGCACCCCGAGGATCCAAGCGGTTCATTTGACACCTTCCACCATAGCAAGTTCAAGTTCGTCGGCCACCGTCATCAAGTGGTATAACTTGCCCCTAACTTGTAACCTTAGCTTCCTTTGCGTACCTTTCCTATCGAGAGTGGCTTTCTAGTGTTGCGAAGCATTGCGCAAGCGTCCCGACCGTGAGGGTGTGCGTGTGTTGAGCAAAGCTACGAAGCAAGCTCGTGTGAAAAGATAGGCAAAAGAAGTGTGACATACTTACATAGATAGTGAGAAAAAGAAAGCTTCTAAGCAGAAAAAAAAAGTGTGAAAAAGAAAAAGAAAAAGAGTGTGAGTGACACCTATACACAAAAGAGTCCAAAGCTTATAAGCAAAAGAGAGAAAAGAGAAGAGAGGCGTCTTGCGCAAATCTTGTTGCTTCTCAATTTTGCAACCAAGCCACGGTCTCTCTTGCGTTAGCGTGACACCGAGCTAGTAGTCTTCGTTAGGACCTTTTTGTTCGTGCTCATTTTCCGTCGCGCTAACCCCATTTTGTCCCACGTGTGTGTTCCACATTGTGTATGCCTTTTGTGATCACCACTTTTGACTTGTGACTTTTGCATCTTACCCACTTTTAACAACATACTCGATTTTGGATTTCGTCTTTTGGCTTTCCACCATCCACACCTAACACCATATTTGCTAGCTTTTGCGTGTGCCTTTGTGTGTGTCCCGATACACTTGGTCTTACTTTGGTCTTGGTTGATTGCCTCAATACTATCTTACCAAGGTAAGAGTGCGAGGTAGTCTCCTTCCACTAACATCCACAACATAGTTCTTGTCTTTCCATCATGGATAGGAACGGAGAGGAGCCAAGGGATGGAGAAGTCCTCCGCAACACCGAGAGGTTGGCCACCCAACACAATCTATGGGTGCAACGCCAAGAGTTCAAGGAGCAACTTACCTTGTTCGAGACTCGCATCGATGAACAATATGAAGAAGTGGCCCACAACTTCGGCCAAGTGAACCAAGATATGATCCTTCTTCGTGAAGCTACGGACAACTTGCATGACCAAGTGACGGCAAATGATGCGAACATGGAGCGACGCATGGATAGCCTCGAGCGCGCCATCACCAACTTGGGTCGTCATCGCCGACACCGCTCTACTTCATCATCATCAAGCTCGTCACAAGATTACTACTCTCATGGTCACCGTTCGTCTTCAAGCTCCTCCTCAAGGCATGAAGACCATCCTCGACCTCATCGACAACATGCTCGTCAAGAGGACTCTCGCTCTAACTCAAGGAGAGGTGAATTCCATCGCCATGCTCGTCCTCATGAACGTCCGCAACAAGAACAAGCTATTCACCAAGATCGTCATCAAGCGGCTCGCCATGCCCACCATGGGCATGACGACCAACCCCAAGACAACGTCCTCCACAACATGGACCCGGCACCTCATCGTCAAGCCCATGTGGATGCTCAAGACCAAGGTCATCAAGATCCACCAAGGCGTGACCTCCGGAACCATCCTCGCCATGACCAAAGGGGCCGAGGACAACCTCAACATGATCAAGATGAGAGAGCCAACATTGGACAACGTCAACAACCTCGTCAAGATCCGCAACAACATCCTCAACATGAGCCAAGTGAAGCTAGTGTTCACCTACAACGCCAACCCAATGCTATGGTTGGTCGTGGAAGACCTCCTCTACCACCTCAAGTCGCAAGAGATGAAGGCATCCGTCCTCGCCGCCGCAACTTGGAAGATGAAGAGAACATGTATGGGAAACTCAAGTTCAACATGCCCAAGTTCAAGGGTGAAGACGATGCCGAGGCCTACCTCTCATGGGCACTCAAGGTTGACAAGATCTTCCGCATCCATAACTACTCCGGTGCCAAGAAAGTAGCCATGGCCTCCCTCGAGTTTGAAGATTATGCCAACACTTGGTGGGAACAAGTTGTCACTCTTAGGGAAGAAAAGGGTGATCCTCCAATTGATACTTGGGAAGACATGAAGGAGGAGATGGAAGCTCGCTTTGTCTCTAAACACTACAAGACCGATCTCTTCAACAAGCTCCAAAAGTTGAAGCAAGGCACCAAGACCGTTGAGGAATTCTTCAAGGAGATGGAGTTGACTATGATGCGAGCAAACATCCAAGAGTCCGAGAACCAAACCATAGCGAGGTTCTTCAATGGCCTCAACTACCCCATCAAGAGGATTGTGGAGTTCCAACAATACTCCAACATGGTTGAGTTGGTTCACCAAGCTTCCAAGGCCGAGCGTCAAGTGAATGAGGACATCAAGTACTCGAAGTCCAAGCAATACTTCGCCTCCAAGCTTGCCACATCAACTCCTACAACAAGTGTCAAGCCAACCGCATCCTCTACACCTTCCAAGCAACCTTCCATACAAAGTCGCATGAAGCAAACGGTGTCTTCCACCGCCTCCTCTAAGGCCTCTACGGGACCCTCCAATGTCACTTGTTTCAAGTGTGGCACCCAAGGCCACAAGTCCTTTGAGTGCAAGAACACCAAGGTCATGATCACTATGGAGAATGGTGACATAGAGACGCTAAGTGAAGGTGAATATGAAGCCCTAGTGCAAGCCGCCGTTGCTAATGAGGAAGACTATGATGAAGAAAGTGGAGAAGACCCTCTCTTATGCACACATGATCCAAGCCCTTCTCTTGTGGTCACTCGAGTGCTCACCACTCAACCCCAAGCTATGGAAGACCAAAGATGCAACATCTTCCAAACGCGTGCCGGCATTGGTGGCAAGTCCATCAAGGTCATCATCGATGGTGGGAGTTGCCACAACTTGGCAAGCACCGAGTTATGTGAGAAGCTCAACCTCCCACTTCGCAAACATCCTCATCCATACCATGTCCAATGGTTGAGTGACAAGGGCAATGTCAAGATTCAACACACCGTCACCGTCAACTTCAAGATAGGACCCTATGAAGACACCGTCGAGTGTGACGTGGTGCCTATGACCGTGTGCCACATGTTGCTTGGCCGCCCATGGCAATTTGACAAGAAGGCCATACATGATGGTTTCTCCAATGCATACACCTTCAAGGTCAAGGACAAGAAGTTCGAGCTTCGCCCAATGACTCCTAGCCAAATCATCGCCGACAATGCGAAGGCTTTAGCGAGGGCACAACAACACATCCACCATAGTGAGTTGAGAGGAGAGGGAGCAAAAAGAGAGTGAGCGCCACCACCCACATATGAGTGAGAGAAAGAGTGTCCTCCTAGCCACCAAAAGCGAGTGGAGAGAAGTGAAAGACAACCCATCCACCACCATACACTACGTGCTCATTTGCAAGGGCCTCTCGTCGGAGACTAACGACTTAACCAACATTCCTTCGTCTTTGTTGTCTCTTTTGAAGGAGTTCCAAGACGTCTTCCCCGACGAGCTACCTCATGGACTACCACCGCTTCGGGGCATCGAACATCGCATCGACCTCATACCCGGCGCTCCGCTACCAAACCGCGCCGCTTACCGCACCAACCCCGAAGATACCAAGGAGATCCAACGCCAAATTCAAGACCTCCTCGCTAAAGGGTACGTCCGAGAAAGCCTTAGCCCTTGTGCCGTTCCCGTCATTCTTGTGCCTAAACCGGATGAGACGCAACGGATGTGTATGGATTGCCGCCCTATCAATGCCATTACCGTCCGTTATCGACATCCCATTCCGCGTTTAGATGACATGCTTGATGAATTGAGTGGTGCCACAATTTTCTCTAAGATTGATTTGCGTAGTGGCTACCACCAAATTCGCATGGCAATTGGTGATGAATGGAAGACGGCATTCAAGACCAAGCTTGGTCTCTATGAATGGCTCGTCATGCCATTTGGTCTTTCTAATGCTCCTTCCACTTTCATGCGTCTTATGAATCACATTTTGCGACCTCTCATTGGCAAGAGCGTGGTTGTTTACTTTGATGATATCCTCATCTATAGCAAAAATCTCGAGGACCATGTTCAACATGTGAGAGAAGTCTTATGCATCTTGCGCCACGAGAAGCTCTTTGCCAACTTACCAAAGTGCCATTTCGCTCAAAACAAATTGGTTTTTCTTGGTTTTGTGGTTTCCGCCAACGGGATTGAAGTTGATTCTTCCAAGGTTGAGGCCATTCACAATTGGCCCACTCCCACAAATGTTGGTCAAGTTAGAAGCTTCCATGGACTTGCCGGATTTTACCGCCGCTTTGTGAAAGATTTCAGCACCATTGCTTGCCCTTTAAACGAGCTTACAAAAAAGAATGTTCCGTTCGTTTGGGGCAAAGCACAACAAAAAGCTTTTGATGAATTGAAAAAGAGACTCACCGAGGCACCACTACTTGCTCTTCCCGATTTTGCTAAAACATTTGAGATAGAATGTGACGCGAGTGGCCTTGGAATCGGTGGTGTTCTCATGCAAAATGGAAAACCCGTGGCATACTATAGCGAGAAGTTGGATGGCGCACGCCTCAACTATCCTATATATGACAAGGAGCTTTATGCTTTGGTTCGTGTTCTTGAAGTTTGGCAACATTACCTTTGGCCAAAAGAGTTTGTCATCCATTCGGATCATGAGTCCTTGAAGTATTTGAAAAGTCAACACAATTTGAACAAGAGACATGCTAAGTGGGTTGAGTTCATAGAGTCCTTCCCTTATGTTATCAAATACAAAAAGGGCAAGGAAAACGTGGTTGCGGATGCACTTTCCCGCAAGAATACTCTTCTACTCACCCGCTTGGAGTTTCACATTTTGGGTCTTGAGGAGATCAAAGAACTTTACCCTTCCGATTCTTTCTTTGGACCAATCTTTGAAAAGTGTTCCATTGACCGAGGTTTTGATGATTTCTACTTGCATGATGGCTACTTGTTTAAAGCTAACAAAGTTTGCATACCCGAGTCTTCTCTTCGTAAGTTGCTTTTGCAAGAGTCACATGGAGGTGGCCTCATGGGTCATTTTGGACGCGACAAGACTCTTTCGATGCTATCCACACACTATTATTGGCCACGCATGAAGCGAGACGTGGAGCGCCTTTGCAACCGTTGCACCACTTGTTTACAAGCTAAGTCAACATCCAATCCCCATGGTCTTTACATACCTTTACCCATTCCATATGCACCTTGGTCGGATATAAGCATGGACTTTGTGTTAGGCTTACCAAGAACAAAGCATGGGCATGATTCAATCTTTGTGGTAGTGGATAGGTTCTCAAAAATGGCTCATTTCATACCATGTCATAAGAGCGATGATGCTTCACACATTGCTTCATTGTTTTTCAGGGAAGTGGTTCGCCTACACGGAATACCGGCAAGCATTGTGTCGGATCGAGACGTCAAGTTCATGAGTTATCTATGGAAGTCGCTCATGGCCAAGTTTGGAGTCAAGCTCTTGTTCTCATCATCCTCGCACCCTCAAACCGATGGACAAACCGAAGTGGTCAATCGAAGCCTCTCCACACTCCTCCGCACACTTGTGAAGAAAAACTTGAAGTCATGGGAAGATTGCCTCCCCCACGCGGAATTCGCCTACAATCGAGCCAAACACTCCACAACATTACGGAGTCCCTTCATGGTCGTCTATGGATTCGAACCTCCAACGGCACTCGACATCCTTCCACTCCCCCTTCATCAAAGGACGAACATGGACTTCGACAAACGCACAACCGCCATGAAGAAATTACATGAAGATACAAGAGCAACCATACAAGACCATGTCCTTCGCCAAGCTACCCGCCTCAACGCCAAGAAGAAAGAACGAGTGTTTGAAGAAGGAGACCTCGTTTGGGTTCATCTAAGGAAAGAAAGGTTCCCTCAAGAACGCAACTCCAAGCTCAAGCCAAGAGGAGATGGGCCTTTCAAGGTACTCAAGCGCATCAACAACAACGCCTACGTCATCGACATACCAACATCCAAGTACTTGGTGAGCAACACTTTCAACATCTCGGATCTATCCCCACACTATGGAGATGAGGAGGAACAAGAGTCGAGGACGACTCTCTCCCAAGGGGGGAGATGATGTAGCCCCGCTCGCCAACGACACTACATCAAGACCAACAAGCCCTCCTCGTGGTCCAATGACACGAGCTAGAGCCCAAGCGCTACGCCAAGAGGTGAATTCGCTCCTCTCTACCTATGCCTTTGACACACCCTTGGACGGCTTGCTACTTCATGCAAATACACTATGTTCAATCAGGTACATCGGTCAAGACACAAGCCATGGAGTCCAAGCCAATGGAGAGAGAGCTGGAAATGATGAAGATGGAGCTCCAGCGTACGGCCGGAACTTCCGCCCTCCAGGGCCGGAACTTCCCCCCAGGACCGGAACTTCCGCCCTCCAGGACCGGAACTTCCTCCCATATGCTGCCAAGATGCCGTCCAGCGCCCAGAGAAGTGGAACCAGCGGAACTTCCCCCCGAGGGTGGAACTTCCGCCCGGAACTTCCGCCCAAGTTCGAAAGTCCGTCAAAACGCCCCTGGATGTTACTGCAAGGAAATGGGCTTATTTCGGAACTTGACCGGAACTTGAACTGGCCGGGCCGGAACTTCCGCCTTACAGGACCGGAACTTCCGCCCAAGTTGGCCGGAACTTCCGCCATCGCGAACTTCAGCACAGCACTACTTTTCAGCGTGTAACTTACCCATTCGCCCACCCGACTATAAATAGCCTAGTTGGCTCAGATCTGAGATTAGACTTGTTTAGAACTCAAACCTAACTTTGAGCTTAGTCTCCCTTGGGTATCATCCCTCTGTAATCAAGGCACTCTTGTTGTTGATTTGTGAATTGCTAAGTGAGATTCTAGTGCAAGGCACTCTCTCTCCCTTATCAATCCCCTTCTCTCCAACACCAATCTCTCTCCGGGAATTCTGCCGCGTGCCTCTTCCTTGGAGATTCTATTGGCGTGATCTACCGAGTCACGGGGGTAAGTATCGGGTGTATCGGGTTGGTGTGCGTGCGTGAGTACCGTGTTCCTCGTGTTCTTCGTGTTCCTCACGTCCTCCCACCTTTTCCCCTTGGTCTTTGGGTTGAATCGCGAGATCGGGCCACATCCTCGATCTTAGATCGCATCAAATCTCTCACCGGGAATTCTGCCGCGTGCCTCTTCCGGGTGATTCTATTGGCGTGGTCCGTCGAGCCACGGGGGTAAGTATCGGGTGTATCGGGTTGGTGTGCGTGAGTACCGGTGTTCCTCGTGTTCTTCATGTTCCTCGCGCTCTCCCACCTTTTCCCCTTGGATCTTGGGTCAAATCGCGAGATCGGGCCAATCCCTAGATCTCAGATCTCATCAGGACAAATCTAGGATTTGACCAAGATTCAAATGGGCATAAAAAATTCAAAAAATAAAAACCAAACACATAGTCTTCTGATGTCATATAGTAAGCATTCAAGTTGATAAACAAGGTCTAGACATATCCAAACCAGAAAAATCATGTATCTATCCCCTAACCCTAAACTCTATCTTATGAAGTCAAGCACGAAGAGAAGTCGTTTTGGGTTTCAAACATGGAAATTTCAAAAACCCTCCCAAAAGCTTCATTTTGGAGTGAATAAGAAGGATCCAGGATTACTTTTCATTTTCATGTTTTATACTTGTTTAAATCTTGGTCAAACCTGCTAGGATTTGACCATGATTCAAATGGGCATACAAATTCAAAAAAGAAATAAAAAATGAAACCGAAAACCACTTCTCTTCGTGCTTGACTTCATTAGACAGAGTTTAGGGTTTGTGGGTATATACATGATTTTTATTGTTTAAATATGTCTAGACTTCGTTGATCAACATGAATGCTTAATTACTATATGACATAAGAAGCTTATGTGCTTTGGTTTTTCATTTTTTTGATTTTTTTGAATTTTTATGCCCATTTGAATCTTGGTCAAATCCTAGGTTTGACCAAGATTTAAACAAGTTTGAAACATGAAAATGAAAAAGTAAGCATGGATCCTTCTTAATCACTCCAAAATGAAGCTTTTGGGTGGGTTTTTGAAATTTCCATGTGTTGACGTCAGAAACCCACCGGCGGGCAGTGACTGGTCAACACCGTAGAGCCGGGAACAACTAGGGCTGCGGTGGCCCGGTCCCTCGAGCGACGGCCCGCAAAGCCTCTGGTCGCGCGCCGATGCAAATTGCAGGCGTGCCACCTGACCTATACCTGGTCGGAAGGTGTGGATGATGCCTCGCTTAGTTTCCTGCAGGGCACACACGTACACGTTAAATAAGAGCCTCGATCGGCTCTCAGGTTATCCTGTGAATCGGCTCATGGAGCCGATCCACCCATGATTCGTCCACGGTGGCCGAATATATGGTGGTCCTGCTTGATCAAGATAAAGCATATGAGATCCACGACGATCTGGGGTTTTCACCGCATAATCGGATCATCCTACTCACGATTGGGCCTCGCGCTCACGCACGGTGATCGTAAGCCAGCCCTAGACAAGGCCTAAAAACCAACACTAGGTTGATCCTCGGAACGTCCTGTCTAGGGGCAGCAAACTACACCCTACATGCCGCTGGATCCTCCAACCCTTTGTAAGGCCTAACTATTGCAGATATTAAACTAATCCTTGATGAATCAAGGAGCGATCGTAACGGATCAAATCTACTAAATAACGATCAAGCGGGGTGCCGCCCCTGCACCCATGATGAGGTACAGGGACGGCTAGATGCGCAAGGGTTGCACTACGACAGCATATGATACTAAGAACAATGCTAACCCTAACACATCTATGATAACTACGTTGCTCGCCATCAAAAAGGCTTACGAGCAACGCATGAACAACTAGGCAGGCTCGTGCTGCCTAGATCGCGAGATGCGATCTAGGCAGCATGGTGCTTACCGGAGGAACCCTCGAGACGAAGGAGTTGGCGATGCGCCGAGATTGGTTTGTGTTGAACGTTGGTTGTTGTTTATTCCATAAACCCTAGGTACATATTTATAGTCCAGGGGACTTTCTAATGTGGGCGTGCACCAAACCGTGCACGGGTAAAACTCTAACTTCTAAACTAAGATGCGATCTAATATGTTACAGATACATGGGCAATTAAGCCCGAACTCTCAGCGCAAGGCCGCTTCAGATATCTTTAAGCCCATCTTCATCTTACGGCCCATCTCCTGATTTGGCCAAAATCAGGTGATAACACATGCCCCCTGGTTTTGGTAATGATAATATCAAAACCATCTGTTTTTCCTTCGAGGGGTCATGTCGTGGCAGAACCGTCGCAGTTTTCTTCATGATGACGTCTTGCCTCCTCGCCTTCTCTGCACGACTTGACGGTTCTGGCACCACGTCCTCGGGAACTGCTTAGGCATTAAACCATATATTCCCCCTTTTATTCGGCCACTTCCTGTAGCTCTCTTCCTCATCCTCCCGGCACTAGCACTTCCAAAGAAAAAACCCTCCTGTGCCACCATGTCCTCCTCTTCGTCGGATCTTTCTGCGCAGTCCTCCCCCTTCCGCGAGCCGACGCCGGAGTGGAACCCGGAGGAAGCCCATGCGGCCAACATTCGCCGCGCCATCGAGGCCGGGGATGAGCCAAGCCACGACTTCTCTACCTGGTCAGAGGACGACCAGTCCCTGACCGACGGGGAGAGCGACCTCCGCTTCCAATGAGGAAGCGGTGGAGGAAAGCGACGACGACCACCTTCCCTGGGACGGGGCCCCCTCCTCCGAAGAGGAGGGGCAGGAGGAGGAGGAAGAAGATGACAGCTCCTCCGACGAGCCGCCGGCCAAGCGCCACTGCCCCTGGCCCGGCAATCTCAGCGATTTCGACAGCGACGACGACGACGCTGATGAAGAAGACGAGGACAACGAAGGTCCTGCCGGCGGTCGCTACAGCAGCGACGATGAGCCGGCTGGGAGCAGCGCCGACGACGGCGATGATGGCGACGATGACGAGGGCAGCAACGGCCCCTAGATAGGATCTTAGCCTAGGGCCAGCAGTAGTAGACGGGCAATGTAGCCCCTAGGATCTTCTTTTGAGAGCAATCAGCTCTTTATGTAAGAACTCTAGTTGATCAATGGAGAATTTCCCCGACTCGATCTTGTCGTCCTTCTTCATGGTAATTTAGCCGATTGCCCTTTATACCGAGCTTGCCGACTGCCAATCTGGTCGGTGCTTAAGGAGCCGATGGCAATGCATCGGACTCTCATGGCAAACTCGAGGTAGATCCATCCGGACCTCCACCTTCAGGACGAGCCGCAATCGTGCAAATCCTAGATCCTGGAAATGCAGATTCAACTGCACGGAATATTGGATCTTAGCGGCATTCTCATCTTCCGGATCTTCTTTGCCACTGTCCTGGTAATGCTTCATCTCTTTGTAGTCACACCTGGTCCAGAGTCCGTCAGCGATCGTTGCTTCTTCCCATTACCTCCAGCCATTCCCTTCTGCAATAATTCACCCTCTCACGACGAGTTATGATGCAGAGCAAGCCGATTTCAACCAAATCGGCTCCATAGAACAAGGAACCTTAAGGGCGAGCTGCCCCCCGAGCCTTAGTCCAGGCGAGGATAAAAGCAGACCAGCCGATTGAGCCACCATTGGTTTCCCGACTGTATCACTGTGTTAGGCTCAAGGAGCCAGCCCCTGGCAGATTCTGGAAAGGTCAGCAGCTCCCTTGAACCAAGGAACCTCAATGTAGTGGCCTCTCAGGCGCCTCCCAGCTCCATTCCCGCACCTTGCTGTTCTGATTGGCTCATCATCTTGGGCCTGATGCAGCTTCTGGTGAGAACGTTTCCCTGATGCTTTCCCCCATTTCGGTCGTGACATGCCGTAGCCGATCGCCTCATCATCGACTATCCTCCTGGTTTCAGAAGAGACATACTGCTTCGTGCTGCTCCTGTTATTGATCGGGGCCGCGACCCGATATTCTACTGACAAGAGCCGCCGGCATGTTTGCCCTTCAGTGGAGCCTCGCTGCCTGATGACTGCTCCATTAAGCTCCTGCGTGTGATGGTCGCATCGGCTCCATTAAGCTCCTTAAGTCGATGGCCGTGCATCGGCTGTGCTCAAATTTCGATGTTTTCGATTTTTGTGGCCGATTTGTTTATGTATCGGCCCCCATACTTGAGCTGCTCTATTGGAAATTTGACATCCGTTCCCAGCTCCTTGAGCTGTTGGAAATTTGACATCCGTTCCAGCTCCGTATCCTATATCATCTCTATGTGCCCCAGCCGATTCTCAAGTAATTGATGTATCGGCTCTTCGGCATCCGTTGGATTAATGCTGAACACAGACGAAGGTATGTTGAGGATAATTTCGGCCGATTGCCAAAATCGGCCTCCTTTTTTGTTGCAATGCTTGACGATGGTTTGCAACTCCTTGGATCCGTGGCATGTTGGAGATAAGATCCTTTGCTTTTCATTTTTTTTGAGGGCCGATCGCAGGGATCGGCCTTGCCACGTATGTCCAATGTCTTGGACGTGCTATTCCGTTAGGCCGGTGGATAAAACCAGCCTTACCCCGTTCTTTGTCACATCGATGCGTTCGCAGTCATCCAAATTGATGCCCGAGAGTGGTTCTTGGCCTGATGCCTCCCAAATGCCCATGCCGGCTGTTGAAATCTCGGCTGAATCATCGGCGTGGACGACCTCCACTTCATCTCCATCCCACTGTATTAGGCATTGGTGCATCGTGGATGGGATGCAACAGTTGGCGTGGATCCAATCCCTCCCTAATATTACAGCATAGGTGCTTTTGCTGTCGACAACAAAGAACGTCGTAGGGATAGTCTTCCTTCCTACGGTCAGATCCACGTTTAGAACACCTTGCGCGTCAGATGCTTGGCCGTTGAAATCGCTCAATGTTACATTGGTTTTGATTAAATCCGAGGTGGAGCGTCCCAACCGCCGTAGCATAGAGTATGGCATAATGTTGACTGCCGCTCCGGTGTCCACCAACATCTTATTGACAAGCTGCCCATTGATGTAACCTCGTAAGTACAGGGCCTTCAGATGCCTGTAACTTCTTTCTCGCGGCTTCTCGAAGATGACCGGCCGTGGGCCGCAGTCCAAATGTGCCACAGGTGCTTCAAATAACCTTGGAGCGCTAAATTCCGCAGGAAGGATGAAGACCATGTTTGTGCCAGCCGATGTTTCATCATCGGCTTTCCTCTGCTAGGGCGCCACTCTTTTCTTTGTGGCCGACCTTCTTCATCCAGGGTTCGCTGAATTTTGGCGGCCAGGTCAGGCCGTGCCTTCCTCAGCGCGTGCAGATATAACCTTTCGGCTTCTTCCAACGCACGTAGTCGCTGAACCCTTCGTTTTTGGGAGCGGCTGAGCCCGTCAGGACACCATCTTGGCCGATGATACTTATCCTCTTCATCATCGTCCTCTAGTTCCTCGTGATCTCCCATCTGAACGGACTCAGTGTGCTTGCTCCAAGCGGGAGAGGCCCTAGACGCTCGAACACGGACACCTTAGCTGTACCCTTCTCCTTTTGTTTACATTCTGGGCAATTGCCGATTGTTGGCAATCGGCTCATTCCGGAATCCCAGCAGTGTCTGAAGAAGGGCAGTCCCAGTGCCTATCCACGTTGTCCGGCTGACCTCCCTCTGGCGCGTTCGTTCGTCGTGGCCGTTGTTCGACGATACCTCCCGTCTGCATCAGACCGATGATCTCTTTGATCGCGCCGTAGTGGCGACGTCGTATGGCTGGTCGTATTTGCTGAGGAGATGCTCGGTAATGGGCGTGGACGCCGTATGTTTCTCACCTCCTCCTCGGCCAGGTACCGTTTATTGTCGTCCTGGGGCCGGTCACGTGGAGCGGCCTCGTCTTTCTCTTTGCCACGAGTGTGGCTGCTCTCTGCTTTGTCCGCGTCATGGCGAATCACGAACCCCGCCATATTGGCATCGAAAGAGAACCCTGGTTCTCTTATGGAGTGGCTGAGATCGACCGTGTTGACACCAGGCAACGGACGTGTGTCTCCGTTGAGCTTGATGCCGTGCGAACGGGTCTTCCCACAGGAGCCGACGAGTTCGGTTCCGAGGACCGCCTTGGCCTTGTTATGCTTCTTCCTGAGCTCGCCAGCCAGGTCCTCGTGCTTGACCGGAGTGCTTTCCGCCATCTCAGATGTAGATGGCGATGTGGTGGATGTTGAAGATGGTCCCACCGGGCGTGCCAGAATGTGTTGGCGTCAGAAACCCACCGGCGGGCAGTGACTGGTCAACACCGTAGAGCCGGGAACAACTAGGGCTGCGGCTGGCCCCAGTCCCTCAGAGCGACGGCCCGCAAAGCCTCCTGGTCGCGCGCCGATGCAAATTAGGGCGTGCCACACCTATACCTGGTCAGGAAGGTGTGGATGATGCCTCGCTTAGTTTCCTGCAGGGCACACACGTACACGTTAAATACGAGCCTCTCGGCTCTCAGGTTATCCTGTGAATCGGCTCATGGAGCCGATCCACCCATGATTCGTCCACGGTGGCCGAATATATGGTGGTCCTGCTTGATCAAGATAAAGCATATGAGATCCACGACGATCTGGGGTTTTCACCGCATAATCGGATCATCCTACTCACGATTGGGCCTCGCGCTCACGCACGGTGATCGTAAGCCAGCCCTAGACAAGGCCTAAAAACCAACACTAGGTTGATCCTCGGAACGTCCTGTCTAGGGGCAGCAAACTACACCCTACATGCCGCTGGATCCTCCAACCCTTTGTAAGGCCTAACTATTGCAGATATTAAACTAATCCTTGATGAATCAAGGAGCGATCGTAAATCAGATCTACTAAATAACGATCAAGCGGGGTGCCGCCCCTGCACCCATGATGAGGTACAAGGACGGCTAGATGCGCAAGGTTTGCACTAACAGCATATGATACTAAGAACAATGCTAACCCTAACACATCTATGATAACTACGTTGCTCGCCATCAAAAGGCTTCAGCGAGCAACATGAACAACTAGGCTCGTGCCTAGATCGCGAGATGCGATCTAGGCAGCATGGTGCTTACCGGAGGAACCCTCGAGACGAAGGAGTTGGCGATGCGCCGAGATTGGTTTGTGTTGAACGTTGGTTGTTGTTTATTCCATAAACCCTAGGTACATATTTATAGTCCAGGGGACTTTCTAATGTGGGCGTGCACCAAACCGTGCACGGGTAAAACTCTAACTTCTAAACTAAGATGCGATCTAATATGTTACAGATACATGGGCAATTAAGCCCGAACTCTCAGCGCAAGGCCGCTTCGAAGATGCTCCCTTTAAGCCCATCTTCACTTACGGCCCGTCTCCTGATTTGGCCAAAATCAGGTGATAACACCATGTTTGAAACCCAAAACCACTTCTCTCTTCATGCTTGACTTCATAAGACAGCGTTTAGGGTTAGGGGTAGATACATGATTTTTCTAGTTTGAAGTCTCTAGACTTCGTTGATCAACTTGAATGCTTACTATATTACATAAGAAGACTATGTGCTTTGGTTTTTGATTTTCTTGATTTTGTTTGATTTTTTATGACCATTCGAATCTTGGTCAAATCCAAGGTTTGACCAAGATTTAAACAACTTTAAAACATGAAAATGAAAAGTAAGCATGGATCCTTCTTAGTCATGAAAATGAGTTAACTTGGCTTTACAACCCTTGATGAATCCATAGGAAACTTTGTACTAATGCAGTATAATATTCTGGTATGAATATGTATAGACCATGTTTATCAACTTGAAGGCTTACTATATGACATAAGAACGGGAATAAAAATAGAAAATGAAAAAAAAATGAAAAAACCAAAAGCATGTAGTCTCCTTAATTATGTCATATAAATAGTAAGCATTCAAGTTGATAAACAAGGTCTAGACAAATTCAAACCAGAAAATTCATGTATCTAGCTACCCCCTAACCCTAAACTCTGCACGAAGAGAAGTGGTTTTGGGTTTCAAACATGGATATTTCAAAAACCCTCCCAAAACCTTCATTTTGGAGTTAATAAGAAGGATCAAGGCTTAATTTTTCATTTTCATGTTTTGAACTTGTTTAAATCCTGGTCAAAGATAGGATTTGACCAAGATTCAAATGGGCATAAAAATTCAAAAAAGAAATCAAAAAATGAAACCCAAAACCACTTCTCTTCGTGCTTGATGACTTCATAAGACGAGTTTAGGGTTAGGGGTATATATATACATATTTTCTTGTTTAAATATGTATGGACTTCGTTGATCAACTTGAATGCTTACTATATGACATAAGAAGCTTATGTGCTTTGGTTTTTCATTTTTTTATTTCTTTTTGAATTTTTATGCCCAATTGAATCTTTGTCAAATCGTTTTGACCAAGATTTAAACAAGTTTAAAACATGAAAATGAAAAAGTAAGCCTTGATCCTTCTTATTCAAAAAATGAAGCTAATTTTGGGAGGGTTTCTGAAATTTCCATGTTTGAAACCCAAAACCACTTCTCTTCATATGCTTAACTTCATATACGAGTTTAGGTTAGGGTAGATACATGATTTTTTGGTTTGAATATGTCTAGACCTTGTTTATCAACTTGAGTGTAATATATATATGACATAAGAAGACTACATGCTTTGGTTTTTCATTTTTTGATTTTTTTGAATTTTATGCCCATTTGAATCTTTGTCAAATAATAGGTTTGACCAAGATTTAAACATGTTTAAAACATGAAAATGAAAAAGGTAAGCCTCGATCCTTCTTAGTCACACTCCAAAATGAAGCTTTTTGGAGGGTTTTTGAAAATTCCATGTTTGAAACCCAAAACGACTTCTCTTCGTGCTTGACTTCATAAGTGAGTTTTGGGTTAGGGGTAGATACATGATTTTTCTGGTTTGAATTTGTCTAGACCTTGTTTATCAACTTAAATGCTTACTATATGACATCAGAATGGGCATAAAAATTGCAAAAATTTTAAAAAATGAAAAACCAAAATTTAATTGGGAGGAAGGGTACATGAATTAAAATTTAAAAAAACAAGGTAACTTAAATACTTGGATGCCCCAAGATGTGTGGAAGCCCAAAACAGCGACAAAACATATCATGTGCGCATGTTGCATCCAATTCAAGTAGAACACATAGTAGGCCGATAGTTTGACCTAAATTTGAAATCAAAGAGAAGGTGGTTAGAAAAAATCAAAATTGGCAAAGCAAAGCATGAAATCAAAAAATTGTGATGCACTCTAGCTATGAAAAGTATCAAACAATGCAAACCAAAATGATTTTTTAGAGGAATACTAGTTCAACTTATTTAATTTTTTATTTGTAGGCCAAAATCGAACCCCGTAGTTGGATTTTTTTTCAACTTGATCTGTAGTACTGGGCAAAACCCTAGTTTAACCTATTTAATAATAGATTCGTAGTCGATTCTTTTACTTTTTATTATTACTATGCAGCACATGTGTGTTTGCCCGTCGAGTGAAACTCGGAGGAAGAGGAATCACTCGGAAGGAGAGAAGAAGGGAGAGCATTATGGAGGTGCGAGCGAGCGAGCAAGTCGAGCGAGGCCAAGAATGAGAGAGATTTTTGTGTGAGAGGGACAACCGAAGGATCTGAAGGGACAGAGACTTTCCGATACACATGCGATCGTCTTCTCTTGACAAAGAAGATGGGTGGGAGTTTGCGTACCGCACTTGACTTATGCTCACTGAAGTGTGGGACCTCACGCATGGGCACCACACGTAAGTGACAGACCTGTTGTTGTAAAAACTCGGGTCATTATTATACTGCATTAGTACAAAGTTTCCTATGGATTCAAGGGTAGGAAAGCCAAGTTAACTCATTTTCATGACTAAGAAGGATCCAAGCTTACTTTTTTCTCACTTTCATGTTTTAAACTTGTTTAAATCTTGGTCAAACAAAGGATTTGACCAGGATTCAAATGGGCATAAAAATTCAAAAAAAAGAAATCAAAAATCAAAAACACAAAGCTTCTTATGTCTTATATAGTAAGCATTCAAGTTGATCAACGAAGTCTAGACATATTCAAACCAGAAAAATCATGTATATACCCCTAACCCTAAACTCTGTCTTATGAAGTCAAGCATGAAGAGAAGTGGTTTTGGGTTTCAAACGTGGAAATTTCAAAAACCTCCCAAAAGCTTCATTTTGGAGTGACTAAGAAGGATACAGGCTTACTTTTTCATTTTCATGTTTTAAACTGGTTTAAACCTTGGTCAAACCTAGGATTTTACCAAGATTCAAATGGGCATAACAAATTCAAAAAAATAAAAACCAAACACATAGTCTTCTGATGTCATATAGCCAGCATTCAAGTTGATAAACAAGGTCTAGACATATTCAAACCAGAAAAATCATGTATCTACCCCCTAACACTAAACTCTCTTATGAAGTCAAGCACGAAGAGAAGTCGTTTTGGGTTTCAAACATGGAAATTCAAAAAACCCTCCAAAAGCTTCATTTTGGAGTGAATAAGAAGGATCCAGGCTTACTTTTCATTTTCATGTTTTATACTTGCTTAAACCTTGGTCAAACCTGCTAGGATTTGACTAGGATTCAAATGGGCATAAAAATTCAAAAAATAAATAAAAAATGAAACCGAAAACCATTTCTCTTCGTGCTTGACTTCCTTAGACAGAGTTTAGGGTTTGCGCGTATATACATGATTTTTATTGTTTAAATATGTCTAGACTTCGTTGATCAACATGTATGCTTAATTACTGTATGACATAAGAAGCTTGTGCGTTGGTTTTTCATTTTTTTTTTTTTTTGAATTTTTATGCCCATTTGAATCTTGGTCAAATCCTAGGTTTGACCAAGATTTAAACAAGTTTGAAACATGAAAATGAAAAAGTAACCCTGGATCCTTCTTAGTCACTCCAAAATGAAGCTTTTGGTGGGTTTTGAAATTTCCATGTTTGAAACCAAAACCACTTCTTCTCTTCATGCTTGACTTCATAAGCGTTTAGGGTTAGGGGGTAGATACATGATTTTTCTGGTTTGAATATGTCTAGACTTCGTTGATCAACTTGAATGCTTACTATATTACATAAGAAGACTATGTGCTTTGGTTTTTGATTTTCTTTTTTTTTTGATTTTTTATGACCATTTGAATCTTGGTCAAATCCTAGGTTTGACCAAGATTTAAACAAGTTTAAAACATGAAAATGAAAAAGTAAGCATGGATCCTTCTTAGTCATGAAAATGAGTTAACTTGGCTTTCCTACCCTTGATGAATCCATAGGAAACTTTGTACTAATGCAGTATAATATTCTGGTTTGAATATGTCTAGACCTTGTTTATCAACTTGAATGCTTACTATATGACATAAGAACGGGAATAAAAATAGAAAATGAAAAAAATGAAAAACCAAAAGCATGTACTCTCCTTAATTATGTCATATAAATAGTAAGCATTCAAGTTGATAAACAAGGTCTAGACATATCCAAACTAGAAAATTCATGTATCTAGCTACCCCTAACCCTAAACTGCACGAAGAGAAGTGGTTTTGGGTTTCAAACATGTATATTTCAAAAACCCTCCCAAAACCTTCATTTTGGAGTTAATAAGAAGGATCAAGGCTTACTTTTTCATTTTCATGTTTTAATCTGTTTAAATCTTGGTCAAACCTAGGATTTGACCAAGATTCAAAACGGCATAAAATTTTAAAAGAGAAATCAAAAAAGAAAAAGAAAAACCAAAGCACATGGTCTTCTTATGTCATATAGTAGAAGCATTCAAGTTGATAAACCAAGGTCTAGACATATTCAAACCAGAAAAATCATGTATCTACCCGAACCCTAAACTCTATCTTATGAAGTCAAGCACGAAGAAGGGGTTTTGGGTTTCAAACATGCAAATTTCAAAAACCCTCCCAAAAGCTTCATTTTAGAGTGACTAAGAAGGATCCAGGCTTACCTTTTCATTTTCATGTTTTAAACTTGTTTAAATCCTGGTCAAACCTAGGATTTGACCAAGATTCAAATGGGCATAAAATATAAAAAAACAGAAAAATGAAAAGCCAAAGCACATAGTCTTCTTATGTCATATAGTAAGCATTAAAGTTGATAAACAAGGTCTAGACATATTCAAACTAGACAAATCATGTATCTACCCCCTAACCCCTAAACTATGTCTTATGAAGTCAAGCATGAAGAGAAGTGGTTTTGGGTTTCAAACATGGAAATTTCAAGAACATCCCAAAAACTTCATTTTCGAGTGACTAAGAAGGATATAGGTTTCCCTTTTCATTTTCATGTTTTATACTTGTTTAAATCTTGGTCAAACCAAGGATTTGACCAAGACTCAAATGTGCATTAAAATTATAAAAATCAGAAAAATTAAAAACCAAAGCACATAGTTTTCTTATGTCATATAGTAAGCATTAAAGTTGATAAACAAGGTCTAGACATATTCAAACAAGAAAAATCATGTATCTACCCCTAACCCTAAACTCTATCTTATGTAGTCAAGCATGAAGAGAAGAAGTGGTTTTGGGTTTCAAACTTGGAAATTTCAAGAACCTCCCAAAAGCTTCATTTTAGAGTGTCTAAGAAGGATCCATGCTTACCTTTTCATTTTTCATGTGTTAAACTTGTTTAAATCTTGGTCAAATCTACAAATGGGCATGAAAATTCAAAAAAGAAATCAAAAAATGGAAATAAATGGGCATAAAAATACATTTTTTGCCAACATTGTGAATAAGTAAAATGGTACACTGATATCATTTTGCATATATAGGAGTAAAAAACTTGAGTATTCAAAGTTGATGGCCGTGAGAAGATTCACATACAGTATGTGCCAAAATATGTCTTCACAAGAAAGTTCGCTACAGATCCTGCATGAACCCTTCCCAAGTGGGTACAAAAACAAGCAAACTCATACAGTTTAATTTTGAATTCATTAGGATAAAGCTCAATTATAAAACCATATGTAGATGTGGATCGAGATAAAACACTGCAACTTGATTTGGACATCTTTCAGGGTCTAGCGTACATGTGAAAATTGAAGTGGTTGTAGATTGGTAGAGACACTTCACAAAAGACCACTCGTTTTGCCCTCCTTGTGCACAGATGAAATGGGGAATCCATTTTTTATTGCCAACACATGACCCAAAAAATCTACTACTACATCCCCGTTTGAAAATATATAGGTGTCTCACTTATGTCTTGATACATGCATTTTAGTCAGAGATACATATGTATCCATACAAATTTGAGATGCATATTTTTAACCTAGGGGCATATATGAATCTTTAGCAGGTGCGTTTTTTTACTAATCCATATGGAATATTTTGATAAAACCCTTTTAGAAGGCTTTGTCAAGGCCTCCAGGACAATGAGTTGGGAGGAGGCCAGCTAGACTGTAGCTAGGCATTGATTCGGAATTTATGATGCTTGCGACTTGCTTGCGTGGCTTGTTGATTTCCCAGGTGACGCAGCTTTTTTTGACTGCCCAGCCATGGATAGGTCATAGGAGTGCAGAGCTGTAGGCGGTGCGGATAAGTACGCGGGGCATTGATGATGTAGGGTTATGCGAGTAGGCCTTTAAACTGGGAGGTGGCACAAGAAGATTTTAGTAAGATGCGTTGCAATGGAAAATGACAGTGTGTGGTGGCCTGATGGTGAAGAAGAAAGGTCGGGCGAAGAGTTGTTGGCTAGAGTCGGTTTTATACGAATCGACGAGGTGCGGGATAGTTTGATTTTAAGGGCTCCTTTCATTCACAGGATAGGGAAATCATAGGAGTAGGAATGTAGGATTGGGATTTGGGATGACATGTGTAGTTAAATCCTATAGTAAGATGAGTTGCGTTTGATTGCGCCAAATGAATTTTTCCATGAGGTAGGACCAAATATTTAATCCTATACTAGGATTTGCACTACTTGATGATTCCTATAGGATTATTTCCTATTGGATATGTTCATATGAATCAAACTACTAGTGTAGGAAATATTCCTATAAGATCTAAATCCTATTATCTTATACCAACCTAATATGAATCAAAGAAGCCCTAAAGGATTTTCGAAGGAATCATGTACGAAGTATGATTTTTCTAAGTCACCCAACATATATACTAGGAATAGAACTAAGTAGTACCATATACTTAGGCCCACATGCACAAATATTAAGTGTGGATTGAGGAAGTCGACAACTTGGGAAAAAACTTTCGCAACTGCACACCTATGTTACCACCCATGCGACGCTAATTGTCGTAGAGCTGACCTAGAACGAACTCTTGTCTCGGTTAACATGAGAGAGATAAGGGATAAATACAATTGTGATACACTTTCCTAATATTTTGTTGAATGAGATAATCTTGTGTTTCCCTAATAGGGTTAATTAAGTACACATTTGGCAGCTCGTGTGTTGCATACGTTGGTGAACTTTAGACCCCAACTATATATTATTATTTGAACTCACCTCTAACACTTAATTATGTATAATAAGGTCCCTAACTGACCTCAAACACAATTAGGTATAACAGCGGTCCATAACTAACCTCAAACACTTAATTAGGTCTAACATTGCCCCCTTAGACTACCCACAATGGGAGTATCATAGGTAGTACACTATCATGCATCTCATGCTTGCAAAAAAGCTGATGTGGCACTGCAATTAAAGATGAGAGAGAGGATTATAATATCATAGGTAGATACCGTATCATAGCACGTAGTACTAGAAAATTTAATGTTAAATACATCTTGTACATAGATCTGCATTGAGATTCTACAAATCAATTAATATAAGAAGATTATGATACTAGTACATGATACCATGCATCGTTGACATAGTAACATGTAGTATTGTATCATACACACCATACTTTTATATATGATACTATGCATTGTGACTAGTATTACTGACCTCATATATACGCTTACTTAGGTCAAACAATGGTCTTTTAAGTAGTATCGGTTTAATGATGGTTGACCTATTTTTAACTTCATTTGTGCACTAGTAGATATGATTTGGCCCATTTTTATCCATAGGCTCATCTGATGTGATGTCTGCTATATATATTGTCTTCGATGAGTATCACGCGCATTACATACTCATACCATAGAACGAAGATGAAACCCCTTACCCTCAGCGACGTACGCAACATGGTGTTTGGGTTGAATGGCCCACCCTATTTTAAAATGTTTTAGTTAGTTATTTATGTAAAAAATTATCACATATAAAGTGCAAAAAAGAAAATTAGTAAGGTGTGCCCACCTGGCCTACGGTTGTTTTGTGCGTCCTCCACTGCGTACTCCTCTTGATCTGTGATGATGAACATAGTTCTTTAGAACACATGCAACACTTACAGTTGATAGGCCGTTGCAAAGCTAATCAATGATAAAACCTGCTTTTATACATCCATTGTACTTTGATTTAATTAGTCCCTCTAATGGACCCCAACTATGTGTGCTTGAGATTTGGCAAAATGCTTTGCCGCCGTGCCACAGAACAAATAATAAACAGACCAATCAAGTTTTAATCATTGCTAGACCTAACTAAGTGTTCAAGTGCTCAATTTTGACCACATTAGAGTTGAGGGGCCAAACATAATTCTTAAATACTTGAGGGACCGAACATAGACTTCTAAACACCCGAGGGACAAGACAAATTTGAGTACTATTGTTATTATTAGACTAGTCACAATGGGGAGTATCATATAATAGTATCATGCATATGATACTAATGTACGATATTATTTTCACAATCCATAGTATCATCATGTAGTAGTATAATATGTTACATGTATTTAGTGATTTGTAGAATCTCAATACAAAAGTGTGTACAAGATTTGTTTGGCAGTAATTTTTCTAGTTCTACATGCTATGATACGATATCTACCTACAAAAGAAGCCTGGTGACCGGGTGTATACGTGAGCACGCATCCAGGAAGTGACATGTGGCTAACGGGCGTCAGTTTTTCCGTGAGGTGATGTACTACTAAAAAATTATTTCACATGATTCCTTAGACCCTGTTCTCCTCCATCGTACGGCCACAGCGGCTGTGCCAAGCCAATTGGGACATGCAACTAGAGGATTACTAGCAGCAATAGTTCACAAAGGAAATTTTTTATAAATATCTCCACAGATCAAGATGTACGGGGAGAGGAAAAAAAATCAGCCAAGCCTCTATCAGCTGCATCCCAGATACGCGCCTGTGTTGGCCGCCTGCCAAGATGCGGCGAGGCCTCGCCGATTTGTAGTCGTCGGTGGCAGCATTCACGGCGTCGCGCCTCCTCGTGGTCGCCGGCGGCCTGGAGGAGCCCTCACTACGCCGCGCCTCCCCTCCCTCGTCGTCGGCGCCTGGTGGAGCCCTCGCTGCACCGCGCCTCCTCCTCGGGCCGGGACAGGGCCATAGGGGTCGCGGGATGGGGAGAGAGGCGTGGATCCGGCCGCTCCTCGACCATCTCCTAGCGCCTCGCCCCGTACAAGATCCTGCTCACCGCCGCCCTGTCTCTTCCGTTCGGGCGCAAGCATCAGACGCTTGGATCAATTGCTGGATCCATTTCACTAGTACGCACTGCACAGTGTTTGAAGATTTTCTCCATGCATTCCATCGTTTCTTCATGAATTAGTAGACGAAAATCAGTACTATTTTGGTGTTCATCGCTTCAGCACAGAAAAAAGTTGAATTCTATTGTATTGACCATTATGTGAGACCAATCACACATAAAGTCCGTCGAAACATAGAGATCCCAGCTCGAAAATGGATGAAAACTAACTTCCAGAGAAATCCAAGGTCGGCAAACCTGCTGCAGATTACACGTCCGGCCATCCTCCGCGGCGGCGGATTGAGCTGCCGCTCTGTCTAACGTACTGTAGATGCGATTTTGGGGGATCAATAGCTCGATGGGCGGCGAATTGAGCTGCCCGGATCTCGGCACGATGAAGCGGTCACTCGATGGGCGAAGGTTGGCCCGCTCCTTCAGAAGCTGCTCCTCGCCGGGCCGCTCCTGCGTTGGCGCAACCCGCTCCTTCTGCTCCGAACGGCCGCCGCCGCTGCTACCAGGGGTCTCCGGTGCTGTGAGCCAATAAACGTAGAAAAGTACCCATGGATTAGTAGTTGTTTGTTGTCTACCCGTGACCCACACACAGTCCATGTCGTGTCGTCAAAATCTGGTTGAAAAAAGATGTTTCACGCCGTTTGGGCTCCGTTTGTGAGGCCAGCATCTTAAAGCGAATCCAACGGTGATGACTGCGTGCTCACGTATACACCCGGTCACCGAATCCACTCTCACAATGATACCACTATCGTCTCTTTCATCATTAATTGATATGACACATCAACATTTTGCATGCATGTAGTGCATGATACTACTTATGATATTGCCATTGTGAGTAGTCTCCCTTTGTCCTAGAGTACAATGCCAATTTGTTTTCAGAGGCAAACTTAGACTAATACTTGGGCCCGCCAATTATGAGTTGCATGTCATTCAGAACTATATCATCGGATGCTTGTTTCGATGAACTTTCCAATGGTATATTTTGCGGATGTCATAAAATTAGGCTGGTCATACTATTTCTATAGTGGGTAGTATCATGGAGTAGTATCATAGTAATGCTACATTTATTATTTTTTAGAATCTCAATGCAAATTTGTGTACAAGATTTGTTTAGCATTAACTTTTCTCGTTGTTTGCGCTATGATACAGTATCTACCTATGTTACACTAATCTCCTCTCTCCTACTTAATTAGCTGCCACATCAACATTTTTGTGGGACCAATGTGTATGATACTAGCACTATCATGTGGGTACCTAAATCTCGAGTCAAAGTTTGACACGAAACCGATGTGGACTTTATTCATGGTGGAAGGGAGTAACAATCATAAGCACATTATTATTATTGATTGAACAACATTTTATTTGATGTGCCATAAGAAGTTTAGAAACTCCTAGCCCCCGGAGGTGGCGTTTTGGCACACGCGTGCATATGCACCCATTATAGAAAATAATAAAAAAAACAATTATATAAATGTTAAAAAAATCTGACATAAATTTTTTGGTATACATTGTGACATCCTATGTTCGTTCACAAGTTTTCGTGGAAAAACGACATTTTGTGTGGCGTGTACAAAAAAGGCAAAAAATGTACTGTACGTAGTCGTGTTACAACATCAAAA
Source organism: Lolium multiflorum (assembly GCA_030979885.1). Lineage (NCBI taxonomy): Eukaryota > Viridiplantae > Streptophyta > Magnoliopsida > Poales > Poaceae > Lolium > Lolium multiflorum. The sequence goes on from CM061748.1 coordinate 154,403,187, forward strand.
TTTGTCTTTTTTACAGGAGCCACATAATTTTTTTGTGAGAAAACTTGTGTACCAACATAAAATGTCTAGATATACATGTAAAATTTTAGTTTAGAATTTTTTGACACTTTGAAATGTGGATTCACATAATGGGAGCATATGCTCCTATGAGCCAAAGTGCATTTCCCCTAGCCCCCGCCATTTCTTATATCTCTATATTGTCTATATATCTATACCTCTACCTCTACCCCCTTGGATTCCTGAACAGACGTACAGTACTAGTAGGGCCTACTATTTATTATTATTATTACCTACTGCAGCCAAAATTTAATATCATCGAGCGGTAAAATTCCCCGCCAACGCCCAAATATCTCGCGCCGCAAAGTTTCAGATCTGCGAATATTTTTTTCCTCAAAAGAAGGACTGCGAAATTCCCTTCGACTCCTCTATCGCCCAGCTTCGCCCTAGTTTCGCCCGCAAGCCCTCAGAGAAACCGCCCCTCTTACCTACCTCCAGACCTTCGGCCGCCGCACCGGAAAATCACCGCCGCACTTCGCCGTTCAAGCTGCCACGGCTTCAAACCCCGAGGCTGCCCTATCCGCTTGATCCGCACCTACTCCGGCGTCCACCGCACCGTATCTCGTTCGCCGACTCTATCGACCACCGCACCTGACCAGCTTCGCCGACACCGACGCCCCCGTGCACTGCACATCATCTGCTTCACCGACCTTCTAGTTCGGCCGGCGCGCTGAACACTTCATCGACCGCCCAGCATGTCCTTCTCCGACCCCCCAAGATCTGCTTCCCCGGCACCCACCGCAACAGCAGTCCCCTCGCCGACCTCCACGTCACCCGTAAGAACGCGGAACACGTCTAAACGCCGCCCAGAAATAGGTAACCAGACATCCCTGCGCGTTTTGTTCTGTTAGGAGTATTGCAGCTGACTGTATTTCTGAATTCGTGCTATATTTCTAACTTACAAGTGCTTTCGTTGATAACCACCTCATCCTTTAGGTTTAAACACGACGCATAAGTATTTTTTTCCGTGACCTAACCCACCCATTCGCTGAAACTCTACATGGTATCAGAGCCTAGGTTTCCTTCCTGCTAGCCGCCACAAACAGTACCAAACAAGTTCTTCCTTTGATCACAAAAACCACCGTTGAGATGTAGAAATCCAGGCGGCGGGAGGCCGCATCAGGTGCTCTGCGTGGGTTGCGGCTATCACACACAGCGATGTGAGTTGTGTGAGATCGGCGGCTGCTCGCGCGGGGAGAAAGAAGAGGGTGAAGATCATTTTGGTTTAGAAAGGAGAGAAGAGGAAGTGAATCCGTGGCAGAGAGATCTGGATCCGTGTGAGGGGCAGAAGTTGGAGGCGTGCGGAGTGGGGCGAGCCTTTGAGCGCAGGGCGGAGCCGGAGGTTGGTGCTGGACGTTGACCTGATGGCGTGTAACTCACACGTTCGGAACCCCAAGAGGAAGGTATGATGCGCACAGTAGCAAGTTTTCCCTCAGAAAGAAACCAAGGTTTAATCGAACCAGGAGGAGCCAAGAAGCACGTTGAAGGTTGATGGTCGCGAAATGTGATGCGGCGCAACACCAGGGATTCCGGCGCCAACGCGGAACCTGCACAACACAACCCAAGTACTTTGTCCCAACGAAACAGTGAGGTTGTCAATCTCACCGGCTTGCTGTAACAAAGGATTAAACGTATCGAGAGAAGATGTTTGCAAAGAAAACAGTAAAACAAGTAGATTGTATGCTATGTAAAGAATAGGACCGGGGTCCACAGTTCACTAGAGGTGTCTCTCCCATAAGATAAAGCATGTTGGGTGAACAAATTACAGTCGGTCAATTGACAAATAGAGAAAGGCATAACAATGCATATACATGACATGATAAATATAGTGAGATTTAATTGGGCATTACGACAAAGTACATAGACCGCCATCCAACTGCATCTATGCCTAAAAAGTCCACCTTCAGGTTATCATCCGAACCCCCTCCAGTATTAAGTTGCAAAGCAACAGACAATTGCATTAAGTATGGTGCGTAATGTAATCAACAACTACAGCCTTAGACATAGCATCAATGTTTTATCCCTAGTGGCAACAGCACATCCACAACCTTAGAACTTTCTGTCACTGTCCCAGATTCAATGGAGGCATGAACCCACTATCGAGCATAAATACTCCCTCTTGGAGTTAAGAGTAAAAACTTGGCCAGAGCCTCTACTAATAATGGAGAGCATGCAAGATCATAAACAACACATGAACAATAGATTGATAATCACCATAATCATAGTACTCTCTATCCATCGGATCCCGACAAACACAACATATAGTATTACAGATAGATGATCTTGATCATGTTAGGCAGCTCACAAGATCCAACAATGAAGCACAACAAGGAGAAGACGACCATCTAGCTACTGCTATGGACCCATGGTCCAGGGGTGAACTACTCACTCATCACTCCGGAGGCGACCATGGCGGTGTAGAGTCCTCGGAGATGAATCCTCTCCGGCAGGGTGCCGGACGATCTCCAGAATCCCCGAGATGGGATTCACGGCGGCGTCTCAAGGTTTTCCGTATCGTGGCTCTCGATCGGGGTTTCGCGACGGAAGCTTTAAGTAGGCGGAGGGTCAACGCGGGGGCCACACGAGGGCCCGGGGGATAGGTCGGCGCGCGGGGGCCTGGGCCGCGCGGCCACCTGGCCTCCTCGTGGCCCCACTTCGTTAGGTCTTCGGTCTTCGGAAGCTTCGTGCAAAAATAGGACCCTGGGCGAAAGTTTCGTCCAATTCCGAGAATATTTCTTTACTAGGATTTCTGAAACCAAAAACAAGACAAATGGCTCTTCGGCATCTTGTTAATAGGTTAGTTCCAGAAAATGCATAAATATAACATATAATGTGCATAAAACATGTAGGTATCATCAATAAAGTAGCATGGAACATAAGAAATTATCGATACGTTGGAGACGTATCAGCATCCCCAAGCTTAGTTCTGCTCGTCCCGAGCAGGTAAAACGATAACAAAGATAATTTCTGAAGTGACATGCCATCATAATCTTGATCATACTATTTGTAAACATATGTAATGAATGCAGCGATCAAAACAAAGGTAATGACATGAGTAAACAACTGAATCATAAAGCAAAGACTTTTCATGAATAGTACTTCAAGACAAGCATCAATAAGTCTTGCATAAGAGTTAACTCATAAAGCAATAAATCAAAGTAAAGGTGTTGAAGCAACACATAAGAAGATTAAGTTTCAGCGGTTGCTTTCAACTTATAACATGTATATCTCATGGATATTGTCAACATAAAGTAGTATAATAAGTGCAATATGCAAATATGTAGGAATCAATGCACAGTTCACACAAGTGTTTGCTTCTTAAGGTGGAAGGAGATAGGTAAACTGACTCAACAATAAAAGTAAAAGAATGGTCCTTCAATGAGGAAAGCATCGATTGCTGTATTTGTGCTAGAGCTTTTATTTTGAAAACATGAAACAATTTTGTCAACGGTAGTAATAAAGCATATGAGTTATGAAAATTATATCTTACAAGTTGCAAGCCTCACGCATAGTATACTAATAGTGCCCGCACCTCGTCCTACTTAACTTGGACTACCGGATCTTTGCATGCCATGTTTCAACCAAGTGTCACAAAGGGGTACCTCCATGCCGCCTGTACAAAGGTCTAAGGAGAATGCTCGCATTTCGGATTTCTCGCTTTTGATTATTCTCAACTTAGACATCCATACCGGGACAACATGGACAACAGATAATGGACTCCTCTTAAATGCATAAGCATGTAGCAACGATTATTATTCTCATATGAGATTGAGGATATATGTCCAAAACTGAAACTTCAACCATGGTTCATGGCTTTAGTTAGCGGCCCAATGTTCTTCTCTAACAATTTTGCATGCTCCAACCACCAAAATGATAGACCTTCAGACAAGACGGACATGCATAGCAACTCACATGATATTCAACAATAGTTGATGGCGTTCCCCAGAAGCATGGTTATCGCACAACAGGCAACTTAATAAAATATAAAGTGCATAAGTACATATTCAATACTACTTTGTCCCATGAGCTATATATTGCATAGGTGGATGATGGAATTTTAAAGGTAGCACTCAAGCAATTTACTTTGGAATGGCGGAGAAATACCATGTAGTAGGTAGGTATGGTGGACACAAATGGCATAGTAGTTGGCTCAAGGATTTTGGATGCATGAGAAGTATTCCCTCTCGATACAAGGTTTAGGCTAGCAAGGTTATTTGAAGCAAACTCAAGGATGAACAAGTGCAGCAAAACTCACATAAAAGACATATTGTAAACATTATAAGACTCTACACTGTCTTCCTTGTTGTTCAAAACTCAATACTAGATATTATCTAGACCTTAGAGAAACCAAATATGCAAATCAAATTTTAGCAAGCTCTATGTATTTCTTCATTAATGGGTGCAAAGCATATGATGCAAGAGCTTAAACATGAGCACAACAATTGCCAAGCATCACATTATCCAAGACATTTTAGAATTACTACATGTAGCATTTTCCAATTCCAACCATATAACAATTTAACGAAGAAGAAACTTCGCCATGAACATTATGAGTAAAGCCTAAGGACACATGTGTCCATATGCAACAGCGGAGCGTGTCTCTCTCCCACAAAGTGAATGCTAGGATCCATTTTATTCAAACAAAAACAAAAACGAAAACAAACCGACGCTCCAAGTAAAGAACACAAGATGTGATTGAATAAAAATATAGTTTCAGGGGAGGAACCTGATGATTTTGTCGATGAAGAAGGGGATGCCTTGGGCATCCCCAAGCTTAGACGCTTGAGTCTTCTTAAAATATGCAGGGGTGAACCACGGGGGCATCCCCAAGCTTAGAGCTTTCACTCCTCTTGATCATAGTATATCATTCTCCTCTCTTGACCCTTGAAAACTTCCTTCACACCAAACTTCAAGCAAACTCATTAGAGGGTTAGTGCACAATTAATAATTCACACATTCAGAGGTGACACAATCATTATTTTCACTTCTGGACATTGCATAATGCTACTGGACATTAGTGGATCAAAGAAATAAATCCAACATAGCAAAAGAGGCAATGCGAAATAAAAGGCAGAATCTGTCAAAAACAGAACAGTCCGTAAAGACGAATTTAAAGCTGGCACCAGACTTGCTCAAATGGAAAAACTCAAAACTAATGAAAGTTGCGTACATATCTGAGGATCACGCTCGTAAATTGGCAGATTTTTCGAATTTTCTACAGAGAATTGTGCCCAGATTCGTGACAGACAGCAATGCTATTTCTGCGCAGCGATCCCAAATATAACATCAACTTTGACATAGAAACTTTACTTGGCACAAAAACATGATAAAGAGAGGTTGCTACAGTAGTAAACAACTTCCAAGACTCAACAAAACAAAAAATTGCTGTAGGTAAAAACATGGGTTGTCTCCCATAAGCGCTTTTCTTTAACGCCTTTCAGCTAGGCGCAGAAAGTGCAAATCAAGTAACATCGAGAGTAGAAGCATCAACATCATAGCTTGTTCTAATAATAGAATCAAAAGGCAACTTCATTCTTTCTAGGGAAGTGTTCCATACCTTTCTTGAGAGGAAATTGATATTTAATATTACCTTCCCTCATATCAATAACACCAACAGTTCGAAGAAAAGGTCTTCCCAACACAATTGGACAAGATGCATTGCATTCGATATCCAAGACAACAAAATCAACGGGGACAAGGTTATTGTTAACCGTAATATGCACATTATCAATCCTCCCCAAAGGTTTCTTTTTAACATTATCGGCAAGATTAACATCCAAATAACAATTCTTCAATGGTGGCAAGTCAAGCATATCATAAATCTTTTTAGGCATAACAGAAATACTTGCACCAAGATCACATAAAGCATTACATTCAAAGTCATTGAATTTCATTTTAATGATGGGCTCCCAACCATCCTCTAACTTTCTAGGAATAGAAGTTTCAAGTTTTAGTTTCTCTTCTCTAGCTTTTATGAGAGCATTTGTAATATGTTTTGTAAAGGCTAAATTTATAGCACTAGCATTAGGACTTTTAGCAAGTTTTTGTAAGAACTTTATAACTTCAGAGATGTGGCAATCATCAAAATCTAAATCATTATGAGCTATAGCAATGGGATCATTGTTCCCAAGGTTGGAAAAAATTTCAGCAGTTTTATCACAAGCAGTTTCAGCAGTTTTAGCAATTTCAGGCAGTTTTGTACGCTTTGCACTAGGAGTAGAAACATTGCCAACACCAATTATTTTACCATTGATAGTAGGAGGTGCAGCAACATGTGAAGAATTAGCATTACTAGTGGTGGTAATAGTCCAAACTTTAGCTACATTATTCTCTTTAGCTAGTTTTTCATTTTCTTCTCTATCCCACCTAGCACGCAGTTCAGCCATTAATCTTATATTCTCATTAATTCTAACTTGGATGGCATTTGCTGTAGTAGTAATCTTATTATCAATATCATTATTAGGCATAACTTTCAATTTTAAAAGATTAACATCAGAGGCAAGCCTATCAACTCTAGAAGCAATAGTATCAATTTTATCAAGCTTTTCCTCAACAGATTTGTTAAAAGCAGTTTGTGTACTAATAAATTCTTTAAGCATGGCTTCAAGACCAGAGGGTACATTCCTATTATTGTTGTAAGAATTCCCATAAGAATTACCATAACCATTACCATTAGCAGAAGGATATGGCCTATAGTTATTACCAGAGTTGTTCCTATAAGCATTGTTGTTGAAATTATTATTTTTAATGAAATTCACATCAACATTTTCTTGAGCAACCAATGAAGCTAAAGGAACATTATTTGGATCAACATTAGATCTACCATTCACAAGCATAGACATAATCACATCAATCTTATCACTCAAGGAAGAGGTTTCTTCAACAGAATTTACCTTCTTACCTTGTGGAGCTCTTTCCGTGTGCCATTCAGAGTAATTTATCATCATATCATCAAGAAGTTTTGTAGCCGCCCCCAATGTGATGGACATAAAAGTACCTCCAGCAGCTGAATCCAATAAATTCCGTGAAGAAAAATTTAGTCCTGCATAGAAGGTTTGGATGATCATCCAAGTAGTCAGTCCATGGGTTGGGCAATTCTTTACCAAAGTTTTCATTCTCTCCCATGCTTGAGCAACATGTTCAGTATCTAATTGTTTAAAATTCATTATGCTACTTCTCAAAGATATAATTTTAGCGGGAGGATAATATCTACCAATAAAAGCATCCTTGCATTTAGTCCATGAATCAATACTATTCTTAGGCAAAGATAGCAACCAATCTTTAGCTCTTCCTCTTAATGAGAAAGGAAACACTTTCAATTTAATAATATCACCATCTACATCTTTATACTTTTGCATTTCACAAAGTTCAACAAAATTATTGAGATGGGCAGCAGCATCATCAGAACTAGCACCAGAAAATTGTTCTCTCATAACCAAATTCAGTAAAGCAGGTTTAATTTCAAAGAATTCTGCTGTAGTAGCAGGTGGAGCAATAGGTGTGCATAGGAAATCATTATTATTTGCATTTGTGAAGTCACACAATTTAGTATTTTCAGGGGTATTCATTTTAGCAACAGTAAATAAAACAAACTAGATAAAGTAAATGCAAGTAACTAATTTTTTTGTGCTTTTGATATAGAGAGCAAGACAATAAATAAAGTAAAACTAGCAACTAATTTTTTTGTATTTTGATTTAGTGCAGCAAACAAAGTAGTAAATAAAATAAAGCAAGACAAAAACAAAGTAAAGAGATTGAGAAGTGGAGACTCCCCTTGCAGCGTGTCTTGATCTCCGGCAACGGCGCCAGAAAAAGAGCTTGATGGCGTGTAACTCACACGTTCGTTGGGAACCCCAAGAGGAAGGTATGATGCGCACAGTAGCAAGTTTTCCCTCAGAAAGAAACCAAGGTTTAATCGAACCAGGAGGAGCCAAGAAGCACGTTGAAGGTTGAGGGTCGCGAAATGTGATGCGGCGCAACACCAGGGATTCCGGCGCCAACGGAACCTGCACAACACAACCCAAGTACTTTGTCCCAACGAAACAGTGAGGTTGTCAATCTCACCGGCTTGCTGTAACAAAGGATTAAACGTATCGAGTGGAAGATGTTTGCAAAGAAAACAGTAAAACAAGTAGATTGTATGCTACGTAAAGAATAGGACCGGGGTCCACAGTTCACTAGAGTTGTCTCTCCCATAAGATAAAGCATGTTGGGTGAACAAATTACAGTCGGTCAATTGACAAATAGAGAAAGGCATAAAAATGCATATACATGACATGATCAATATAGTGAGATTTAATTGGGCATTACGACAAAGTACATAGACCGCCATCCAACTGCATCTATTCCTAAAAAGTCCACCTTCAGGTTATCATCCGAACCCCCTCCAGTATTAAGTTGCAAAGCAACAGACAATTGCATTAAGTATGGTGCGTAATGTAATCAACAACTACAGCCTTAGACATAGCATCAATGTTTTATCCCTAGTGGCAACAGCACATCCACAACCTTAGAACTTTCTGTCACTGTCCCAGATTCAATGGAGGCATGAACCCACTATCGAGCATAAATACTCCCTCTTGGAGTTAAGAGTAAAAACTTGGCCAGAGCCTCTACTAATAACGGAGAGCATGCAAGATCATAAACAACACATGAACAATAGATTGATAATCACCATAATCATAGTACTCTCTATCCATCGGATCCCGACAAACACAACATATAGTATTACAGATAGATGATCTTGATCATGTTAGGCAGCTCACAAGATCCAACAATGAAGCACAACAAGGAGAAGACGACCATCTAGCTACTGCTATGGACCCATGGTCCAGGGGTGAACTACTCACTCATCACTCCGGAGGCGACCATGGCGGTGTAGAGTCCTCCGGGAGATGAATCCCCTCTAGGGTGCCGGAGGCGATCTCCTGAATCCCCCGAGATGGGATTCGCGGCGGCGTCTCTGGAGGGTTTTCCGTATCGTGGCTCTCGGTGGGGGTTTCGCGACGGAAGCTTTAAGTAGGCGGAGGGTCAACGGGGGGCCACACGAGGGCCCGGGGATAGGTCGGCGCGGGCCGGCCGCCGGCACCCCTGGCCTCCTCGTGGCCCCGTTCGGTCTTCGGTCTTGGAAGCTTCGTGCAAAAATAGGGACCTCGGGCGAAAGTCCAATTCCGAGAATATTTCTTTACTAGGATTTAGAAACCAAAAACAGGAATGAATCTTGGCAATAGGTTAGTTCTGCATAAATATAACATATAATGTGCATAAAACATGTAGGTATCATCAATAAAGTAGCATGGAACATAAGAAATTATCGATACGTTGGAGACGTTGACCAGCGCGAGCCGGTCGATGTGGCCAGGTGCGGTCCGCCAGGTTGGCCAGGGCGCGCAGACGAGGCGCCATCCGAGTGGAAGTGAGGAGAAAATGGAGATGTGAGGCTGTGAGGATATGTGGTGATGGAGTTGATGAGGCTGCGGTTGAGTCGTGATGGAGTTGATGAGGCTGCGGTTTAGTGGTGATGGTGATGGTTGTGGATATGTCCAGGGGAAAGGCATGCGTGCCTGAGGTGAGACTGGTTGAGGCCTGACCGGGGGATAGGCATGGGTGCTTGAGGAGTGGATGGTTGAGGCAGGAGTTGGCTGGGGGTTTGTGGGAGAGACGGAAGAGGTCAGTGGCCGGGCAGAGTGGAGAAGAGAGGCTGAGGACATTGAGGCGAGTGTGGATGGTTCTGCGGAACTTGTGTGGTGAGGCAGCCGGGGTTGTTGAGGACGTGTATGGTTAGGAGTTGTGCGTATCCCAGATGGTTGAAGCTGGATATCTTCGCTGCTGATGAAGAGATGAATCGAGATGACAAGATGATGGAAAGTGCAATGATGTCATGTATCCTAGGAGTTATGCTGAATGTTCATTACTGGTAGTTGTCATATGTGTCATGTTGTTGTTGCAAGATGGCCATGGTTGTTTACCCATGATCATCTTGAGGGGGTGTGTTGGACCATGAGTGAGTTTAGTAGTAGCGCTGTAGTAATATTGTATCCAGTGTGAGGCCCATAGAGGCCCATGTCCAGTAGTATTGTAACCCTAACTCAGATGATATAAATACAGTGTGGTGGTCTGAGTAACCTAACCCACCCATTCGCTGAAACTCTACAAAATATGAGCCACCAATCATGAGCCGTTGAATGCTCTACATGTCCACGATTGACAACAACAACAACAACAACAACAACAACAACAACAAAGCCTTTATTCCCAAACAAGTTGGGGTAGGCTATACAAGTCCACAATTGACACGATTACAATTTCTCACTATTTGGCCGTAGGCTACTGCTCTAGTTACATCATGTTTGATATCTTTCTGCGATCCTGTATTACATGTTTATGCACGTCATAATGCTTCTACTACTATTTGGTGTCAATTTAATTATAGCAAAGCCGTGACTCGTAACTGTTTGTTGTTATTACACGTGCAGCAGGCACATCTTACACTCAGAAACGTAGAGTAAAGCTCGCCTATAATCATGTAAGTACCTGCTGTTTTTTGTATATTGCTTAATGCAAACTTCTATATCTTGGATCCTGTTTCTGTTTACAATTGGCCTCTCCTTCATGCATTCCAGAAGAAATAGATGTACGAGGCTCTATTTTTGATTGCTTGCTATGTTATATCAGCTCAATGATGTTCTTGAAATTGGAGGTCTTTTATTGCATCATATGATGTTGTAACTTGTTTTATCTAAATTTCAGGCTTCAAATAAAGCTACAAAGCCAGAAGCAAGGGCCAATGCCTCAAGTATTGATGTTTCACAAAGCAGCAGTGAGAGTGCATATTGCTCGCATAGGCCCATGGTATCTATTGGTCAACTTAATCCGGCACAAAGAGATTTGGGGGATGCACTCCAAGAGGCAGTTGATATATTTGGGCGGGAAAACAAAGATGCTGATGAATTAATTGCCAACACACGCCAAGAGATACATGAATTGAAAAATAGGCAAACTTTGACAGAAAATGTTCTAAAGAATCTCCTATGCACTTGTCATGGTAAGCCAGTTGTGATGTGTCTGGGAATTGAAGGTGTCTAAATAAACTTTGATTCTGTTGTTCAGTCAAGTGGACTGCTGATGCCAATGCTGTAATTAATTACTGCTCAAAATTTCGTTCAAAATTTCATGGTCTGTAATAATTGCAAATTTTGTTGTTGTACTAAAATTAGATATGTTCCATGTGGCTGCTGTATTTTGTGTGAAATAATATCCTGATGTGTACTTCAATTAAACCATAAATCGGCTGCATGCTGAAAATTTGAATCTGAGCGCACGTGTGAACTGTTTTCTGCTCGTAATGCAATAAAGGCTGTTTCTTCGAAGACTATGAACATGGTAGCCCATTAATAATACCTTAATAATTATGCCTGCTAGCAAGATAGATGGTCCTTATTATAGTCAGGCATGCCAACTTGTATGAATTAAAAGTAGAAGCACGTTGAAGGTTGATGGTCGCAAATGATGCGGCGCAACACCAGGGATTCCGGCAACGGAACCTGCACAACACCACCCAAGTACTTTGTCCCAACGTTAGCATGTTTCAAATAAACATCGCCGAGGACGGCTTTTCTTTCAAGAAAGGGAGGATGATGAGGACATGATTACCTGCGATTTCAAGGCATATTTTGGTGAAAAAGATGAGACTACGTCGAGGACGACTTCAATTCAAGTAGGGGAGGATGATGAGGACATCTCTATGATAGATACAACCAATACTCCTACAGCCACATTTCAGGTACAGTCGTTACTAGGAATCCTTCATGATATATATGAGAATATGATGCTGCCTAAATCAAATGTATTTATATTATTTAGGAATGGATCTAGCATGGACGCCAAGCATTGGATTAGGAACGTGCATGGAGATGGCAGCAGACCTGCAAGGATTCAGGATGGCGTTGCAAGCGAGGATTTCAGAACATTGAAGCCACCATAGTGAAGCAACGATGCTTGGATGAATTATACAAGTTACTCCATCATAAAATTCGTCCAAAGAGTTAGTTTTGGTGCTGCGTCACCTTATTTAATGGGCCAGGCCCATGTATTTTCGGATTAGGTATTTTAGGGGATTTTAAGAGGCCATATAAGTGGAGGAAGGCCCATTTAGGGGTGTTTTTGGCCAACCCTAGCTGGTTGGACGAAAATCCCTTCACTTCCCCCATATATATCCCTCCATAGCCGTCATTAGAACTTGGATTTTGATTAGATTAAAAGTTAGCCATTGCTGCAACTCTCGTGTACTTCTTTTGAGGCCAACGCCCAGAACAAGACCGACTATTCGGAATCCCACCTTTTCAATAAAGCTTTCATCTATATCCGCAATACTTCTGATTGCAATATTAGTTCTTACTTGTTCTCGATTTCAGGTAGGAATTAAGACCCTCGCTGGTCAGGCTGATCGTGCATCCGCAAGATCAGTAACTCCCGGAGATTGTCCTAGCGATTGCATTGGCGCACGAGCTTTGCACGTGTAGTCGGATCGTCAAGCACGAACTCCACCAACAAATCGAATTATCCACGTCTCATCGAAAGATCGGCCACCTTTGCCCTATCAAGTGGTATCAGATTTCAGGTTGCTCGGTGAGATTTACAGTTTTCCTAGTGTAGATTTGTTTTACCTATAACCCAGAAAAAATCCCCACAAAAAGAAGTTAGATTAGTTCATCCTCGCCTAAAACCAGTCTTAGCCTTTTCGCTATCACCACTTTGTTTTTGTTTGGTTGAATTTTCATTGCATCGTGTCGAGTTGCTGGTTTTTAGATCTAGTCTTTTAGAGTTTCGAGTTCTAACCACTTTATCACGTCACCGTTGCATCTTTGATCACGTCGCTGTTTCTCCGTCTTCAACCCACTTTTTCGCATCATCTTCCGCCGCTTTCACTTTTGTTTCGTCCGCCACACAATTGCATCTTTGTTCATCCTCACGCCGCCAGATCAGTCACCACCTGCTCTTTGTCCGTCTTCGTCTCTGCCACCATATTTTCTTCGTTAGAAAAAGAGGTACAGATTGGTTGCTGTGTTTCTTCGACCATGTTCAAAGATACACATAATCGGACACTTCTTCTATTTCATCAGATTGTATCAGATCACTTCTTCCTAGATTCAAGGTCCAAGAAAAAGGCACCCGTATACTAGTTGGTTTTGGAAGAGAAAAAGAATTTGTTATCCGATCCGTTGTATCATTTGGAAGCTTTGTAGCCTAGATCGGAACTTGCTCGATCTATATCTAGTTACTGATACATCAAGAGGGATAAGCAAATAGGTAAAAAAAAAAGGGAGAGAAAAAAAAGGAGAGTAAAAAAAAATATAGAGAAGAAAAAAAAAATAGAGAAGAAAGAAAAGAAGGAAAAGCGCCGGCATTTGTTCATGAAGGTCGGATCCGTGTCTCTTTTTGCAACACATACGATTCTTTTCTTTTGGCTTGGATAGATCCGTTCCCATTGCATGAAGAGATCTAGTGTTGCACGGTACATGTGTTAACCACTTTCACACGTTTATCGGAGGAACTAGCTACTGTTTTTACGTCACATATTACCTGCATCATGTGGCCTACTTCCGATGCTTTCAGAGCACATAAGTTTTGCTGTATTTAGCACAGGCGCTGAAACCATATTCGTTCTGTTTGGTCACTTTATCGACACGACTGACGTTGTGTGCACTCCAGTTCGCTGATCTTTTGATCTTTCTGTCGTCGGCCAAGCCCAAGGCTGTTGCTTCCCATTGGTTTCCACGCCGTGTGGTCGGTCGCTAGTCCCATACTGCGTCAGTATATTGAGACACAACTGTTATCAGGCATCGTATCTTCATTCAGTGCAACACGTTATTATACGGTGTTTAGGCTCGCGTCTCTAGTACGGGTCAGTCTAGAACCAGCAACTGATAACTTTGAACGAATTTTCAATTTTACATTAACTTTTGTGGTTGTAGTTCCACATATATTGAGTCTACCTACAGCTCTACATATTTCTCCACGTGCATTGTGTCGACGTCTGGTAATCGCTTCGGACAATTTTGGGAGACACTGATCTTTGCTGGTTGCCATATCGCCTTCCTCCTGTTTGGTAAGAACTTGTAAGAGCTTTGTATTTTGCTTGACGAATTGCGCGTGAACCACCATATTCCGTAGTTTGTAGGCATATGCATTTGTGCTTTTTGGGTACTAACCATGACAGGAATTGAGGACCACACCATCGACCCGAGTACCATGACGACTACGGAGCCGCATGTGCAACCATTTACAGGAGATCATGATCAGGTTATATCTTTACCAGTTTATGAGGGTAGATATAATACGGATGCTTATTTTGATTGGGAGTTTGAGGTTGACAATATTTTTGGATGCCATGATTTTACTGAACATGAGAAAGTAAGAATTGCCGCCCAAACTTTTATTGATCTTGCTTCCGTTTGGTGGGACTGGAATTATAAAGAAAATATTGATAATACACCTACTACTTGGGTAGATTTAAAATCTGTTTTGAGACGTAAATTTGTGCCTCTTTCTCATCAACGTGAACTGCTCCGCAAACTTGAACGATTAGAACAAGGTAGTAATACTGTGCATGTTTACTATCAGGAATTTAAATTTTACATGTACCGTTGTGATATAAATGAATTTGAGGAAAGTACTAGAAACATGTTTTTCAACGGCTTGAACCCTGATATTAAGGTTATGTTTAAGTATATTCCTGGTTCTACTATTGGTATATATGTTCGCGCTTGTGCTTTTGAGAAACACATACAGGAGAAAACGTTGGACCATTTCGACTCCTTCAATTCATGCACACTAGCACCGGTTGTTTCTTCCAACGTTCCACGCATGAATATTGTTGTGCGAGTCGTCCAGCCGCAAACTTGTGACGCGTCGCTGCGAACATCTTCTAAGTTGGATTCACAAGGTACGGATTTTGTCCCTCCACATGAGATTGGTGAATGCAGTGTTATCTTAAATATACCATGTGATGAGGTAGAAAATAATTTGGTCACACCACCTATATTAGAGGATCATACTACTGAGTTGCAAGTACCATGTGATCATACCACTGAGATTGATGTTGATGTGAGCGCAATTAGTCCTGTTGCAAATTCTTCTTTGACTATGTGCGCGTCCACTGAAATTGTTAATGATGAAATAGATTCTTCTATTGATTTAAGTACACCCTCTGAATTGCATGCTACAATACCAAATGTTTTGGGTGATTCTTTTGCGGATATTCATGCCTCTATCAATTCGAGTGCCCCAAATGAGTTACATGCTAAGAGAGATTTTGGGTTGGGTGTACCAATTGATCACTTTAATCTGTCTTGGAATATTAGTGCACCCACTGAAATTATCATTGATATGACTAGCAATCTTTTGGTTGACTCTAGTTATGACAAACCTACAGATTTGTGTGTACCATGTGCTGTTTTTCGTTCCTCTATTGATATGAGTGTACCAACGGAGAATTTTGTTTCCAATGATGACCATGTGTTAGGAACTTGTGTAAATGATATACCAACTATGTTGAGTACACCTACTGTACAAGCTAATTCTTCCATGTCTATGAGTGCACAAACTGAAATTCTTGCTCCTGATAATGCACCTTGTGACTTGAAAGATGACTCTAGTATGGATCATATAAAACTGGTTATGAACAATGAAGTGTTGGCTAAGATTTCTCATGCTAATTCTTTGTTTTCTGTTGTGATGGATCCACCTATATCTTTGTCACATGCTAGACATAAAATTGATGAACTTCCTTGTTTAAAGAGTGTCTACGCCCCCGATGTTACATTTAATTTGGTTGGGGAGTATGTCAGCACCAATATTTTTATGGTACATAGGATTTGCATCATGTGTGATGATTCTTCTAGTCGATGCTCCAACAAACCTGAATTTGTGAATATGCTTTCTCATTTTGATATGACCTCCAATGTTGGTATTCATTCTATGCCAAATAACTTGCTGCAAAATTGTTTAATTCAACATTGTGTGGCTAGTAAATTTGAGACCTTACATTTTGGTTTACCAACTTTGGGATGGTTTAATGATGAGCATTATAATTTGAAAGGAGTTAATATGTGCTTCACTTATATCTGCAAATTGAGTTGTGATAAATGTTTAATGGGGACTAATAAGCTTCTACGCTACTACAATACTGGAATATGTACAAACTTAAATGGGAAACATGAGAGATCTGTTAAAACGGATGACATATACATATACCATGCATATACCTTGTCTCTTTTGTTAGCATGTTTACAGAATAAACATCGCCGAGGACGGCTTTTCTTTCAAGAAAGGGAGGATGATGAGGACATGATTACCTGCGATTTCAAGGCATATTTTGGTGAAAAAGATGAGACTACGTCGAGGACGACTTCAATTCAAGTAGGGGAGGATGATGAGGACATCTCTATGATAGATACAACCAATACTCCTACAGCCACATTTCAGGTACAGTCGTTACTAGGAATCCTTCATGATATATATGAGAATATGATGCTGCCTAAATCAAATGTATTTATATTATTTAGGAATGGATCTAGCATGGACGCCAAGCATTGGATTAGGAACGTGCATGGAGATGGCAGCAGACCTGCAAGGATTCAGGATGGCGTTGCAAGCGAGGATTTCAGAACATTGAAGCCACCATAGTGAAGCAACGATGCTTGGATGAATTATACAAGTTACTCCATCATAAAATTCGTCCAAAGAGTTAGTTTTGGTGCTGCGTCACCTTATTTAATGGGCCAGGCCCATGTATTTTCGGATTAGGTATTTTAGGGGATTTTAAGAGGCCATATAAGTGGAGGAAGGCCCATTTAGGGGTGTTTTTGGCCAACCCTAGCTGGTTGGACGAAAATCCCTTCACTTCCCCCATATATATCCCTCCATAGCCGTCATTAGAACTTGGATTTTCATTAGAACTTCTTTTGAGGCCAACGCCCAGAACAAGACCGACTATTCGGAATCCCACCTTTTCAATAAAGCTTTCATCTATATCCGCAATACTTCTGATTGCAATATTAGTTCTTACTTGTTCTCGATTTCAGGTAGGAATTAAGACCCTCGCTGGTCAGGCTGATCGTGCATCCGCAAGATCAGTAACTCCCGGAGATTGTCCTAGCGATTGCATTGGCGCACGAGCTTTGCACGTGTAGTCGGATCGTCAAGCACGAACTCCACCAACAAATCGACATTATCCACGTCTCATCGAAAGATCGGCCACCTTTGCCCTATCAAGTGGTATCAGATTTCAGGTTGCTCGGTGAGATTGTAAAGAATAGGACCGGGGTCCACAGTTCACTAGAGGTGTCTCTCCCATAAGATAAAAGCATGTTGGGTGAACAAATTACAGTCGGGCAATTGACAAATAGAGAAAGGCATAACAATGCATATACATGATATGATAAATATAGTGAGATTTAATTGGGCATTACGACAAAGTACATAGACCGCCATCCAACTGCATCTATGCCTAAAAAGTCCACCTTCAGGTTATCATCCGAACCCCATTCAGTATTAAGTTGCTAAGCAACAGACAATTGCATTAAGTATGGTGCGTAATGTAATCGACAACTACATCCTTAGACATAGAATCAATGTTTTATCCCTAGTGGCAAGCACATCCACAACCTTAGAACTTTCTGTCACTGTCCCAGATTTAATGGAGGCATGAACCCACTATCGAGCATAAATACTCCCTCTTGGAGTTAAGAGTAAAAACTTGGCCAGAGCCTCTACTAATAACGGAGAGCATGCAAGATCATAAACAACACATAAACAATAGATTGATAATCACCATAATCATAGTACTCTCTATCCATCGGATCCCGACAAACACAACATATAGAATTACATATAGATGATCTTGATCATGTTAGGCAGCTCACAAGATCCAACAATGAAGCACAACAAGGAGAAGACGACCATCTAGCTACTGCTATGGACCCATGGTCCAGGGTGAACTACTCACTCATCACTCCGGAGGCGACCATGGCGGTGTAGAGTCCTCCGGGAGATGAATCCCCTCTCCGGCAGGGTGCCGGAGGCGATCTCCTGAATCCCCCGAGATGGGATTCGCGGCGGCGGCGTCTCTGGAAGGTTTTCCGTATCGTGGCTCTCGGTCTGGGGGTTTCGCGACGGAGACTTTAAGTAGGCGGAAGGGCAACGCGGGGGCCACACGAGGTGCCCGGGTAGGGCCGCGCGGCCAAGGGCCAGGCCGCGCCGCCCTATGCCCTGGCTGCCTCGTGGCCCCACTTCGTTATCTCTTCGGTCTTGGAAGCTTCGTGCAAAAATAGGACCCTGGGCGAAAGTTTCGTCCAATTCCGAGAATATTTCCTTACTAGGATTTCTGAAACCAAAAACAGCAGAAAACAGAACTGGCTCTTCGGCATCTTGTTAATAGGTTAGTTCCAGAAAATGCATAAATATGACATATAATGTGCATAAAACATGTAGGTATCATCAATAAAGTAGCATGGAACATAAGAAATTATCGATACGTTGGAGACGTATCAGCATCCCCAAGCTTAGTTCTGCTCGTCCCGAGCAGGTAAAACGATAACAAAGATAATTTCTGAAGTGACATGCCATCATAAACTTGATCATACTATTTGTAAACACATGTAATGAATGCAGCGATCAAAACAAAGGTAATGACATGAGTAAACAAGTGAATCATATAGCAAAGACTTTTCATGAATAGTACTTCAAGACAAGCATCAATAAGTCTTGCATAAGAGTTAACTCATAAAGCAATAAATCAAAGTAAAGGCATTGAAGCAACACATAGGAAGATTAAGTTTCAGCGGTTGCTTTCAACTTATAACATGTATATCTCATGGATATCGTCAACATAAAGTAGTATAACAGGTGCAATATGCAAGTATGTAGGAATCAATGCACAGTTCACACAAGTGTTTGCTTCTTAAGGTGGAAAGAGATAGGTAAACTGACTCAACAATAAAAGTAAAAGAATGGTCCTTCAAGAGGAAAGCATCGATTGCTGTATTTGTGCTAGAGCTTTTATTTTGAAAACATGAAACAATTTTGTCAACGGTAGTAATAAGCATATGAGTTATGTAAATTATATCTTACAAGTTGCAAGCCTCATGCATAGTGTACTAATAGTGTCCGCACCTCGTCCTACTTAGCTTGGACTACCGGATCTTTGCATGCCATGTTTCAACCAAGTGTCACAAAGGGGTACCTCCATGCCGCCTGTACAAAGGTCTAAGGAGAATGCTCGCATTTTGGATTTCTCGCTTTTGATTATTCTCAACTTAGACATCCATACCGGGACAACATGGACAACAGATAATGGACTCCTCTTTAATGCATAAGCATGTAGCAATGATTATTATTCTCATATGAGATTGAGGATATATGTCCAAAACTGAAACTTCCACCATGATTCATGGCTTTAGTTAGCGGCCCAATGTTCTTCTCTAACAATTTTGCATGCTCCAACCACTAAAATGATAGATCCTTCAGACAAGACGGACATGCATAGCAACTCACATGATATTCAACAATAGTTGATGGCGTTCCCCAGAAACATGGTTATCGCACAACAAGCAACTTAATAAAATATAAAGTGCATAAGTACATATTCAATACTACGATAGTTTTTAAGGCTATTTTGTCCCATGAGCTATATATTGCAAAGGTGAATGATGGAATTTTAAAGGTAGCACTCAAGCAATTTACTTTGGAATGGCGGAGAAATACCATGTAGTAGGTAGGTATGGTGGACACAAATGGCATAGTAGTTGGCTCAAGGATTTTGGATGCATGAGAAGTATTCCCTCTCGATACAAGGTTTAGGCTAGCAAGGTTATTTGAAGCAAACTCAAGGATGAACCGGTGCAGCAAAACTCACATAAAAGACATATTGTAAACATTATAAGACTCTACACCGTCTTCCTTGTTGTTCAAAACTCAATACTAGATATTATCTAGACCTTAGAGAGACCAAATATGCAAATCAAATTTTAGCAAGCTCTATGTATTTCTTCATTAATAGGTGCAAAGCATATGATGCAAGAGCTTAAACATGAGCACAACAATTGCAAAGTATCACATTATCCAAGACATTTTAGAATTATTACATGTAGCATTTTCCAATTCCAACCATATAACAATTTAACGAAGAAGAAACTTCGCCATGAACATTATGAGTAAAGCCTAAGGACACATGTGTCCATATGCAACAGCGGAGCGTGTCTCTCTCCCACAAAGTGAATGCTAGGATCCATCTTATTCAAACAAAAACAAAAACAAAAACAAACCGACGCTCCAAGTAAAGAACACAAGATGTGATTGAATAAAAATATAGTTTCAGGGGAGGAACTGATGATGTTGTCGATGAAGAAGGGGATGCCTTGGGCATCCCCAAGCTTAGACGCTTGAGTCTTCTTAAAATATGCAGGGGTGAACCACGGGGGCATCCCCAAGCTTAGAGCTTTCACTCCTCTTGATCATAGTATATCATTCTCCTCTCTTGACCCTTGAAAACTTCCTTCACACCAAACTTCAAGCAAACTCATTAGAGGGTTAGTGCACAATTAATAATTCACACATTCAGAGGTGACACAATCATTATTTTCACTTCTGGACATTGCATAATGCTACTGGACATTAGTGGATCAAAGAAATAAATCCAACATAGCAAAAGAGGCAATGCGAAATAAAAGGCAGAATCTGTCAAAAACAGAACAGTCCGTAAAGACGAATTTAAAGCTGGCACCAGACTTGCTCAAATGGAAAAACTCAAAACTAATGAAAGTTGCGTACATATCTGAGGATCACGCTCGTAAATTGGCAGATTTTTCGAATTTTCTACAGAGAACTGTGCCCAGATTCGTGACAGACAGCAATGCTGTTTCTGCGCAGCGATCCCAAATATAACATCAACTTTGACATAGAAACTTTACTTGGCACAAAAACATGATAAGGAGAGGTTGCTACAGTACTAAACAACTTCCAAGACTCAACAAAACAAAAAATTGCTGTAGGTAAAAACATGGGTTGTCTCCCATAAGCGCTTTTCTTTAACGCCTTTCAGCTAGGCGCAGAAAGTGCAAATCAAGTAACATCGAGAGTAGAAGCATCAACATCATAACTTGTTCTAATAATAGAATCAAAAGGCAACTTCATTCTCTTTCTAGGGAAGTGTTCCATACCTTTCTTGAGAGGAAATTGATATTTAATATTACCTTCCCTCATATCAATAACAGCACCAACAGTTCGAAGAAAAGGTCTTCCCAACACAATAGGACAAGATGCATTGCATTCGATATCCAAGACAACAAAATCAACGGGGATAAGGTTATTGTTAACCGTAATGTGCACATTATCAATCCTCCCCAAAGGTTTGTTTTTAACATTATCGGCAAGATTAACATCCAAATAACAATTCTTCAATGGTGGCAAGTCAAGCATATCATAAATCTTTTTAGGCATAACAGAAATACTTGCACCAAGATCACATAAAGCATTACATTCAAAGTCATTGAATTTCATTTTAATGATGGGCTCCCAACCATCTTCTAACTTTCTAGGAATAGAAGTTTCAAGTTTTAGTTTCTCTTCTCTAGCTTTTATGAGAGCATTTGTAATATGTTTTGTAAAGGCTAAATTTATAGCACTAGCATTAGGACTTTTAGCAAGTTTTTGTAAGAACTTTATAACTTCAGAGATGTGGCAATCATCAAAATCTAAATCATTATGAGCTACAGCAATGGGATCATTATTCCCAAGGTTGGAAAAAATTTCAGCAGTTTTATCACAAGCAGTTTCAGCAGTTTTAGCAATTTCAGGCAGTTTTGTACGCTTTGCACTAGGAGTAGAAACATTGCCAACACCAATTATTTTACCATTGATAGTAGGAGGTGCAGCAACATGTGAAGAATTAGCATTACTAGTGGTGGTAATAGTCCAAACTTTAGCTACATTATTCTCTTTAGCTAGTTTTTCATTTTCTTCTCTATCCCACCTAGCACGCAGTTCAGCCATTAATCTTATATTCTCATTAATTCTAACTTGGATGGCATTTTCTGTAGTAGTAATCTTATTATCAATATCATTATTAGGCATAACTTTCAATTTTAATAGATCAACATCGGAGGCAAGTCTATCAACTCTAGAAGCAAGAATATCAATTTTATCAAGCTTTTCCTCAACAGATTTGTTAAAAGCAGTTTGTGTACTAATAAATTCTTTAAGCATGGCTTCAAGACCAGAGGGTACACTCCTATTATTGTTGTAAGAATTCCCATAAAAATTACCATAACCATTACCATTAGCAGAAGGATATGGCCTATAGTTATTACCAGAGTTGTTCCTATAAGCATTGTTGTTGAAATTATTATTTTTAATGAAATTCACATCAACATTTTCTTCTTGAGCAACCAATGAAGCTAAAGGAACATTATTAGGATCAACATTAGATCTACCATTCACAAGCATAGACATAATCACATCAATTTTATCACTCAAGGAAGAGGTTTCTTCAACAGAATTTACCTTCTTACCTTGTGGAGCTCTTTCCGTGTGCCATTCAGAGTAATTTATCATCATATCATCAAGAAGCTTTGTAGCCGCCCCCAAAGTGATGGACATAAAGGTACCTCCAGCAGCTGAATCCAATAAATTCCGCGAAGAAAAATTTAGTCCTGCATAGAAGGTTTGGATGATCATCCAAGTAGTCAGTCCATGGGTTGGGCAATTCTTTAC